>JAJJWW010006478.1:0-362080 GCA_023531295.1 Papaver armeniacum
AATAACTCAACCATAGCTTTATAAGTTTGATTCCTAAGACTAGTAATCCCATGAAACCTCATGATTTTAAGCCTATTAGCTTAAGCAATGTTGCTTACAAAATAATCAGTAAAATTTTGGCTAATAGATTAAAAAAGGTTATGGACAAATTTATAAGTCCATACCAAGCTGCTTTCTTGACTTCTAGGCAGATTACTGATAATATAGTAATTGCGCATGAAATGATTAATACTATGAAGAAGTGTAAAACAAAGAAAGGTCTTATGGATATAAAATTGGATATGTCAAAAGCTTTTGACAGAATTGAAAGGGGTTTTTTGATAGAAATTCTTAGGAAATTAGGCTTTCATGAGGATTGGTGTGCTATGTAACTAGAATGTGTCTCAACTGTTTCTGCTTCTGTCCTTCTTAATGGTTCTCCAGGACATATTTTCTATCCTACTAGGGGTCTTAGACAGGGAGACCCCTTGTCCCCCTATCTTTTCATTATAGTTATGGATTGCTTATCTAGATTATTGATTAAAGCTGAAGATAACAGACTTTTGCAAGGTATTAAGGTAACTAAAACTAGCCCAGCTATTAGTCACCTATTTTTTGCAGATGATTGTTTGGTATTTGCTAGAGCCAATCTTCAAGGAGCAAGGAAATTGGAGAGTATAATTGAGCAATTCAGTAAGTACAGTGGTTAATCTATCAATCTGGATAAGTCAGGTATGGCTTTTAGTCCTAAGATGGATAATCATGTTAAAAGTCAAATTGCTTCTATCCTTAAAATCAAAACTTTAGGGCTTAAGGATAAATATCTAGGGGTCCCTATTCTTATTCAAAAAAATAAAATGGAGACCTTTAATCATCTGCCTGAAAAATTTAGAGATAGACTAGCCAGTTGGAAAGGAAAAAAACATGAATCAACCCGCTAGAACTATAATGGTCCAGACAGTTTTAGGTTCTTTAGCTTCTCACCATTTAGTTATTTTTCCAATGCCTAAGAAACTCACTGATAAACTTGATAGTATTCAGAGGAATTTCTGGTGGAACAAACAACAAGGTGAAAAAGGTTTTTTTGCTAAGAAATGGGATTCTGTAGCCAAGTCTAAAGCTTTGGGTGGGCTTAATATAAAGAAAACTGCAGATCTCAATACAGCTCTCCTTGCAAAACTTGCATGGAGAATGCTTAATGAGCCTGATGCTGAATAGGTTAAAATACTTAGTCATAAGTATTTTCCTGACCATAATCCACTTCATGTGACTAATGAAAATGGAAGTTGGATATGGAAAGGAATTTGTAGAGGTCTTGAGATCATTAAGAAGCATTATTGTTGGGAAGTGGGCAATGGTAAGAAAATTGAAATCTGGAAGGATATTTGGGTTCCAACTATAGCTCAACCCCTTGACTCTAGGCTAGCTTCTACTAGAATGAAAACTGTGGACCAACTTATACATCCTAATAGTAATAGATGGAATATGGAAGTCTTAAACGCTTTATTTGATTCTCATACTGTTAATGAAATATGCAAAATCAGGATTCCTGTTAAAGGTGAGGATAAATTGATTTGGAAACCAGCTGATAATGGCATGTTTTCTATTAAAAGTTCTTATAGAGTTGTGGATGTTGCCTGCCTCCCAAAGTCCTACACTTTCTATGGAAGTTTTTTCATGGTTGTCTTCCTGTTAGACATAGGTTAGCAAGACATAGAGCTACTATAAATACCGAGTGTCCTATGTGTAATAAGGAAGTAGAAACTTTAGACCGCTTGTTCTTAACTTGTGATGTAGCTAAGCAGGTTTGGATTGATGTTGAGCTGCCTCAAAATATAAGTCTTATAGGTCAAAGCCTAATAGACTGGATAACCAATTGGTTTAACACTGGATCCAATAGAAGTTTGTTTATTCCTCAAACATTCTGGTTTTAATAACTCATACCCTCTGGCAGATATGGAAAATGAGATGTGATGTGGTTTTCGATAATGTGATTTTGTAGGTTAATAAAATTGTGCAATTGACTAAGCAATCAGTTCAGGACTGGAATGATGTTAGCACAGAAATCGAGAGATCGGAGAAGCCAAGAAACCAGAGAGAGAAACTCTGTGCCATGGCAAGCTCGTATGGAGGGTTATATGAAGATTAATTTTGTTGCTTCCTTTTGTAAAGAAACTAAATGTATGGGTGGAGCACTAATGATAATTAATGATGCAGGTGAATTCCAGGGAGCCTGGAGCTTTCCAGCAGTAGCGGAAGATGCAGAACAGGCTGAGGCATTAACAGTTCTTGAAGCAATCCAAATAGCAAGAAGGAAAAACATCATCAATTTGCAAATTGAAGAGGACTGTCTCAATGTCATAAATGCCTTGAAAGGTAAAGTAGGAGTTGTTAAATGGAAGAATAACTCAATCATTAGAGATTGTCTTGAGTGTCTAAACTCTTTTAATAACTGGGAAGCAATTCATGTACCCAGAGATACAAACTGCACATCAGATCTTTTAGCTAAGGATGCAATTTCTACATCATCAAAGTATTATTCAGTTTCTGAAATTCCAATATGGTTAGATACTCTTATTAAAGAGAAACTTCATGTAAACCAGAGTTGATATTTGAATGAAACTTATCTTTCCTATTAAAAAAAAAAAACTACAACTTGTATAATATTTTTATGATCTTAAAAAATCTTTGTGAGGCTTCCTGTTCTCTTAATCGCTTTTATCAATATATCATTTGAGGCTAGCCTCTTTTTCGGGAAAAAAATTTAAAAAAAATTGTGCAAATATTAGAAGACTCATTTTTTGTGTGGGAGAGAGAGTATAATTTAGCTTTGGTAACCTCCGTATTGTGAGCCAAACAATAGCATATACGTATATGCTATATAATCTTGAGCCATTGTGGATGATGGTCTCGGTAATCTGGGAGATGTTGGGTCAAAAATTAATAAATGGTTACCAATCTGTAAATGGAAATACCCGCCAACTTTAATTACAAAAAAAAAGAAAAAAAAAAATCTAAAGAAGCATTGAATCAGATTTCGTCCATATAATTCTGAATTAATTACACCTCTTATCAAATTCATTTCATTTGATGACCAAAATTCATCTGTAATAGGATACCATTAAATTTATTTCTATAAAACTAAAAAGATGAGGAAGAATATCAACACCCATTTGCATTTTCTACTCAGTATATTCTTACCATTATTATGGATTCCTCGACATCAGTTGCTAATCTCAAAGCTTTCCATGGGATGGATAGGAGACTATACAAGCGATTAGTTATCGATATGGGAAAAGATCTGCTGGTATGTATGCAAGTTATTGCTCTATGGTTTTACTTGGAAGAGATTGGATATCCCAATCTCATTGCAAAAATGGAGAATTTGCCTGATAAAGTTGTCAATAGGATATCTGATGAGGCTGAATACTGTCTTGGTTTTCTTCGTTGGGTAACTCTACCACCCCCTCTGGTTACTGTTGTTACTGATATGCCAGTGACTAACCATCTCATGGATAACAAACACATATCTGCAATGGTAATATACCAAGACCACAAGCGAGCATTTCAAAGGGTCGTCAACACTGTCACAGATGTTCTCTTTAGGATTTTTGATGATATCTTGCTCCTGGCAGTTGAAAAAGAGCGTGACTCTCAATCAAATCCTAGACCCACTGGAAGTCAATCCGCTACTGCCAATGGTTGTGCAGAGCTACAAGCAAGATCTGGCTTTGTTGGGGCAACACGTTTGGCGCAAGAAGCAAAACCTGGCTTTGTTGGGGTACCAAGTATGGTGCAACAAGTAAGAGCTGGTTCGGTTGGAGTACCAGGCATGCCGCAAGTTACACGACCTAGCTTTGTTAGGGCAGCACTAGAAACAAGATCTAGCTTTGTTGGGGTTCCAGAATTTCGTCCTCTGCTTCCAAATCCAACTTTTGGTACCAATAGTCCTGATGTTGGAGTCCACACTCTTTACCTGCAGCCTCGATCATGGGTGGGGTAGCACCTCCAATTCCAACTCTGTCACAGGTCATAGGTCATTTGGGAGTGCTTCTTCCAGGTCATCATGTTCCATTTAACATTGAATCTTCATCGTCAGTTTTTCCAGAAATTGGTCATGAATCATCTAAGCAGTTATCGGATCTGAACCCGCTAGCGAAGCCATGGAGTCCACCACGAATTGACTTGTCAATGCTTAATTCCGACGACAAAAAAGAAAAAAGCTGAAGGAAGAAGAGAAAACAGTTACTCCAAGGAGCAAACGTACAATGTTTTTTTACTTTCTCACACGGATATCCTGTTCAGGAAAATGAACTTCGATATTTCCTTCTCAGGTACGGTCGAATGATCTAGTTAATTCAGTTTGAACTATTATTAACTATCTAATAAAAATTCATTGTTACAGACGCTATGGAAAGAAATGCATACAGAGACTCCATATGCAGCCAGTTCGTCTTGAAGAGCAATCATTATGGGCTCGAATCGTTTTCGCTTCTCCAACTACAGTAGAGAAAATTCTTGGAGGAGAAACAAAAGCTAGATTCATTATCAATAGAAAGCATGTTTGGGCTCGCATTTTTGTTGACAGAGATGAGCAAGGTGGTGGTATCAACCGGTCCCGTGATATTAGAGCAAGCAGCACTGGAGACCAGGAAGTACTTAATTAGGATTACAATATGCATTGCGAAAACCAGCAACTTTCCGGCATGTCCGATGATAATGATTGTATTGCAGGGTCCTTCCTATAAATCATTGATAATAATTGGTTGCGTTCTTATAGGCGCGTATGGATCTTTTATTAATTATGTAGATGTAGAAAATCCTACCACTACATCCAAAGGATCTCAAACATACACAATGAAGTAAACAAGCAAGAGATGAACAAAAACACAAGATATACGTGGTTCGGTATGATTACCTACGTCCACGGGGTAAAGGGATGATCCTATTACTTGACTCAAGGTTACAAAGGGTGTATCTTACTTGCAAAGTTCTCTATTCACTCTACAAAACTCTTAGTGTTCTCTCCTCTCTCACTGGATTGCTTGGTCTTTAGCTCTTTACAATGCTCTCTATTTATAGCCATACATGATGATACATCCAAGTTACAGTGTGAGTCACGGTATATCCTTGATGTTCTTCTCGGATGATGAGCGACGTCCTTCCCGAGATGTTGAGCCGAGCCTAGTGAAATCTTCTCCCGTTGTCCTTCTACCCGATGTTGGTTGTTTTAGTAAGGTGTGGCCGATGTCGTCCTTGATACCATCAGTCCCGAGTCTTACTTTGACCAGATTCCTCTTATCTTCTCAACTGCCTTGTCAGAGCATTTATTGCCCTAGCACCCGACAGACGTCTCTCCCATCACATCCGAGTTGTACCTTTACACGTGCTTGTTCCACGGGCTACTTTGGTGTCTCGTTTCTCGCGCCAAGCCTGAAGAGGGTGATTCGGTGCCTCGCACTTTACCTATTATTGATGCGACATTGCCTAGGATTACTCCACCTGGATCTGTGGATTATTCACACCTACAAATTGCTTAGTTGCAAGGTTTAGGGAAAGAAAATTAGTACCCCAAGTATCATAACAATACAGCCAGGCATCCTGCCCAGGAAGAGAATATGATATGGTTCCAAGCTGATATATACATTGCAAAATATCACGGCCACAATGAAACATAAGTTACATAACAGAACCCATAACAATGATAATAAATGTGCTGAAAATGGTAATTGTACGAGAATACGAGATCATACTAAACAAAATATAAATGAACAAACCTCATACCAAGTGATTAATAGTGATAGACATTATGAGAATCGTACAAAATGAAAGTTAACGAACATACTTCCTCCTACCAAATGATAAAAGGTACCTCATTCTGATTCTGTTTCAATCGTGGTGCAAAATTGGTGGTCAATATATATTGATTCAGAGTATATTCGAAGAGTTTATAGACAAGCGCAGCTCTCAGGATTTGGACTGTAACACAATGCAGTATGGAGATGAGTTACAAGTAGGTGACCATCGGCAAATACTTAGTATCTGAAATAACCTGCAGCATGACTGATGGATATACATCGTGGCAACTAGATTTGATAAAAATCCTCAAATTCATTACTTCTCCAACCCCACGTGTTAACTGGTGGAACTTAACTTGCAGGCGGCATTTTTAACAAATTTTAATTGTCAGTTCAACTAGCAGTGGTTTTACAAGATAAGAGCCCTATAAGCACAAACTCAAACCTGCAACTTCTAATGTCCATACGTAAAATCCAGGCAATCCGTGAATGGATTGGTGAAGTTGTGCCAGGCTGCCAGGCATGATCCAAAGAGAGCAAGCTAATTAAACTTCCCGATACAAATTAAAGCCTTCTATTAAAGAAATTCTCAATTATGAACCAAAATAATTATGACACATTTTGGATATCATTTGTTCATCTATTTCCTATTCTGCATACAAATTATGACTCTTCACGCATGTGATGCTCTGTGTACACCGTAAAAAAACACCCTAGGACAGGCACCTTATAAAAGTGAAGATACTTTTCAGTATTGAAAATCACAAGCACTTTCTCTACTTTGCTGCATTCCGTACCTTGTGAAGATGTCATTTCAAACCTTAGAGGTCTTACATGTTGAACAATTTGCACTCACAAACAGCACCCATGAATCTGAAGCTGAGCGGTCAATCCTTGTCAGTTTTCTTGGGGGGGGGGGGATTTTATTCTTAGTGAAGATAATCTCCGAGATTTCTTCGATTTGTATGCAATTAGTCTCTGAAATTCTAACACATCTTACTGATTGTTGTATCACTTTTTTCATTAGAAACTAATCTTTCTTGAGTGCTTGTTATGTGTGCAGGAAATTTGGTGCTGGTTCTGTGGAGTTAGTCTTAAAACTAAAATCTAGATAGAGTTAAAGTCTCACAAATTGTGTGTAGACTGTGATTTGATTCATTACGTATTTATATGAGTACATACAGAGATAGAAAGAAGTATTCAATCTAACCTAAACAATAAGAACGAGATTACAGGGTTGTTTCTCTTGTTACATCTTTGTTACAACAAATATGAATACTAGAGACTAGGACTCAGCTGAAGACTTTGTAGGATCATAATATCGCAACGTACAAGGCTCGCAGGATTAATGAACGACGGCGTCGCGAGGGAGTCGCAGGGAGCTACAATAAACGACGCGATGAATAGCGACACCCAAAACAATTGGAAGACACGAAGCCTGGCGAGGGTTAAGAAGTGTCGCGAGAATGAATATTCGTGCATTTGCGACACTTCGCGAGACATTCCCGAAAATAAAGGATAGCTTAGCTGTCATCCACTATGTATTACCCTATATAAAGGGCTCAATAAGTCTGATTGAGGGAGGATCCTTTTGGGGGAATTGTTGAGCAAGTCATTAGGAGAGAGAAAGTTTAAGAGTGTTTTAACTTCTAAGTGTAATTCTATTTTCCTGTGTAAACACTTCATGAACTCAATCAATAAATATTCTTGATCTTACATCTTTCAATGGATTAATTAAGCAAAATTGAGTAAGGGGTGTAGTGTGGGTTTTCCGCAACTACATATGCGCTAGAAACAGTGGACGATCATTTGTAAAAGAGAGAAGATTGTAATTAAAGTTGGTTGAATCAGAAAATGAGAAAGGAAAATCTTAAATCGGATGAAAAAGATATGGCATGCAAAAGATGATACACAAGAGTAATGATTAGTGAGTTTCATGAAAATATCGAGGAAGAATACACAAACGAGATTTTGAAGGAAAGAAGATTACGGATAGAGAAATAACATCACCTTTGAAGGATTGGGAAAAACAAGAGATAACATTCACCAGGGGGAAATATCCAAAGAAAATTTGGATCACGCATCTCCATTGGTGATCACAATAAATGCGTATAAGGAAGGAGAGGAATTAGAGAACGCAGTGAAAACATGGGTAGTGAATGGAGTTTTAATTGATACGGGAAGTCTGGTGAACATCATGTTTTATCACGCTTACAAAAAGATGGGATATAAAGACGCAGATATGATTTTCGCGGCATATAATATCCAAGGTTTTGGTAAATCCATAACAAAGGTTAAAGGGGAGATAGAAATACGTATTCCGTTAGGAGGAATCGAAACACAGGTGACGTTGAGTGTAGTGGATATGGAATCACCATATAACATATTACTAGGAAGACCGTGGGTACATGCAATAAAAGCTGTGGCGTCGACGCTTCATCAATGTATCAAATTTCCTACACCAACCGGAGTCGGCGAGATCAAAGGGGATGCTGCTAAAGGAAGAATATACTATCAAAATGAAGTAAAGTGTTGCGAAGAACAAGTAAACAAGCGAAAGAGTATATCAAAGTATCGCAAGAAGATGGCAAGGGCGGCTAAAAAAGAAGAAGAATTCAGAGTTTACATGATAAGAGCAAAGGAAGGAAAAGGCATACCTAGCGAGATCTCGGGAGAAGAAGATGATCTTGCGAAAGAACCAAAAGGACCAACCCCTATGGGAGAACCGAAGGCCAGTTACGTCACGGCAGAACAAACCAAAGAAGTGAATATTGGAACTAAGGAAAAACCCAAGATGCTAAAGATTGGAACTAGCATGGAAGCAGATGAAGAGAAAAGAACCGTCGATCTGTTGCGAGATTATAAAGACATCTTCGCGTGGGATATGGATGAAATGCCTGGTATAGATCCGTCGATCGCCTTTCACAAGTTAGAAATTGATAAAAATGTGAAGCCATTTAAACAAAGAATTAGAAAGATAGCAACAGCATATCACCCTCAGATAGAAGAAGAACTGCAGAAGATGCTGGATGCAGGAATTATTAGACAAGCAAAATATCCTGAATGGATAGCAAATATGGTTATAGTTCCAAAGAAGAACAAGGGAATACGGATTTGCATTGATTTCACCGACTTAAATAAAGCTTGCCCTAAAGACAGTTTTCCACTGCCAGATATTCCACAACTAGTCGAATCAGCAGCCGGGAATGAAAGAGTATCATCTCTGGACGGGTATAAAGGTTACAATCAAATTCCCTCGCCGAGGAAGATCAAGAGCATATCGCCTTCTTCGCTCCAAGAGGATTATACTGCTATACTAAAATGCCGTTTGGTTTGCGAAATGCTGGAGCAACGTATCAGAGGATGGTAGAAAAGGTATTCGCAGAATGGATACATAAAACACTAGAGGTATACGTAGATGACATGTTAGTAAAAAGTAAAAAGGCAGAAGATCATGTGCGAGACTTGAAAGAAATTTTTGAACAAATGAGGCGTTTCAACATCAAAGTCAATCCGAAAAATGTACCTTTGGAGTAGCGTCAGAAAGTTCTTGGGTTACATTATATCAAAGGAAGGAATACATGTTGACCCGGGAGAAAGTAAAAGCGATTCATGATATGCCGACACCCGCGATAAAGTAAAGGATGTTCAAAAGTCGAATGGGTTACTAGCATCACTAGGAAGGTTCATCTCGCGGTCATCCTGACAGTGTAAACACTTTTTCAGTGTTTCAAAAAAGGATCGAAATTTAAGTGGACGGACGAATGTGAAAAGGCTTTACAAGGGATCAAAGAGCATTTAATGGATATATCCATTATGCGAATATGTAAGCAGGAGAGGAATTATTAATATATCTCGCGACAACATCGCATGCCTTAAGTGCGTTTTTTATCGCGAACGGACGCAGAGTAGAAAAACCAATCTATTATATCAAGAAACTTTTAATGCTGCAGAAAGAAATTATTCAAAGATTGAAAAACTAATCCTCTGGCGTTAGTCTATGCGTCGTTTAAACTTCGCATATATTTTCGTGCACATACTTGTTAGAGTGGTAACAAAGGTACCAATTGAGTCAAGAATGAAAAATTCAAAAAGATCAGAAGAGTCGAAAGATGGAATGCTCAAATAAGCCATTGCAAACTCAAGTATGAAATATTATCTTCAACAAAGTCACAAAGTTGTCGCACTTTCTCGCGTAATTTCCTTTGGAGGAAGATGAAGCAGTGGATGAAATGATGGATGTAGAAGAAGAGCATGGAGATCCAAAAGACTTGTTAACCGAGCTGCACCGGTGGGAAATATTAGTGGATGGATCATCAAATGGAGAAGGTAAAGGAGTGGGAATTGTTGTGATTTCGCTGTAAGGCAATAAGTTAGCTTTTGCTTTTAGATTGGAATTTGAGTCTACCAATAATGAAACGGAGTACGAAGCTATAATACATGCTTTACGATTTGCAATAGAAATGAAACTCGGAGAATGTGAGGATTACCAAAGTGACTCGCAATTGGCAATTTGTCGATAATGAGAAGTATGCTACAAATGATCCATCCCTACGTAAATATAGGAAGCTTGTAGAAGTGTTGTCAAGACAAATATACCAAAAATAAAATGGAGGCATATATCAAGGAGAGATAATAGACTCGCAGACGCTTTTGCCTTTATATCAAGTATGATGACAGCACTCCAATCGCGAGGAATATCAAAATGCGTACGCCATCGGGCGCCATCAATTAATAAAGAGGAAGGACAAGAAGCAGATATAATGATGGTGGTAGATGAAATGCAATGTCGCGAAGAAGACTGGAGAGTAGAACTTCACGCGTACTTAATGAAAGGCGAGGTACCAAGAAATAGATTGGAAGCACACAAGTTAAAGAGCCGAGCAACAAATTATGAATTAAGAGATGGCGTGCTTTATCGGCGTTCTTTTGATGGACCTTCACTTCGATGTCTAACAAGGAAAGAAGGAGAAACCATATTGAAGATGCTGCATAGTGGGGATGCCGAAATCATAGCGGCGGAGATCTTTGGCATATAAGGCAAAGACACAAGGATATTATTGGCCATATATGCATGAGGACGCGAAAGCAATATCCAAAGCGCGCGAAGATTGTCAAAGACATGGGAAGAAGATACATGCACTGAGCACCATTAAATTCTTCGAGAAGTGTGTGGCCTTTCGGAAAATGGGGTTTAGATATTGTGGGACCATTTTTACCGGCAACAGGACAAAGAAGGTACTTAATTGTCGCAACGGACTATTTCACAAAATGAAGAGAAGTGAAAGCGGTCCAGCACATTCGCGATAAGGATGTTTTTACTTTCATATTTGAAAATATTATATGCAGATTTGGGATCCCCGCACAATTGGTATCTGATAATGGGAAGCAGTTTGAAGGGCAAAATATAGAATTACTGCTTAATGCATTTCAGATAAGATGTGGAAAATCAACCCCATTATATCCACAAGCTAATGGCCAAGCGGAGGCAACAAACAAAACAATTGCTGATATATTGAAGAAAAAGTTGGAAGGACACAATAGGGATGGTGCGAACAAGTACCCAATGCAAGATGGGCTTATAATACAACTAGAAGAGAAGCCACAGAATGTCCCCTTTTTGCTTAACTTACGGAGTTGAAGCAAGATTCCCAACAGAGGTCGTGATTCCGACAACCAAAAAAGAGGTCCTGGGATAAAAATCTTAGCGCCGGCAACATTCTAATCAAGTTGGATGAATTGGAAGAAAAACGAGAGAAGGCATTGCGACACATGGAGAATTATCAAGACTCGGCTAGAGAATATAACAAGCGTGTAAAAATACGTGAGTTCCAACCAGAGAGACTTGGTGTTGCGAGAAACCCCAATATATCAACGTGAAAGCGGAGGCAAGTTGGCGAGAAAATGGGATGGACCTTATATCATCAAAGAAGTAGTTGGTACAGGGGCATATAGATTGATAGATCCCGAAGGAAAAGATGTGGGACAAAAATTGGATAGACCATGGAATAGATTATATCTAAAGAAGTATTACCCGTAAAAATGGGAGAGGAAAGATGAATCAAGATAAAGTACTTCTTCGCAAAATGTTTGCGACATTCAATAAAATGCAGAGAAAATCCGCGAAGATCTCGCGACAAGAATAACAAGAAGTCATGAATGGCTTAACAAAACAACAAGAGATAATGAATGATTAAATGAATGAATCAGCGAATATCTCGCAAGCAAAATAGCAAATGATGAAGAATGATAGAATAAAAGAATAAATGAATGGGACGAACCTTTATGGCGTACACCCTAGTTCGCGAATAACATTTCGTAAGAGGCAAATGTAAGACCTAAAGTGCGTCATATAAGGGGGTATCTCTCGACATGGCTCGGGGAAGGTTACACCGCTCCTGAAGCCTGAGTCATGAAAATTTGGGGCCCATGAAAGCCTATCCGGGAGAGGTACCTTGGATTCCCAACTATATATATAAGGTTATACCCGGGTTGGGCGACCGAGGGTCTCTTCCAAGGAGTCAGTGTATGCTCAAGGCGCCGAGGTACACGGTTGAGCTGCAGTGCCCGGGATGGATGAACCTACCCCGGCCATTCTTGGCAAGTCTTGGCATATGTTGCACTCGCTCGAAGAAAACTCCACTTAGGGTGCGCCTCGTAACCATAAACCATATAGGTATAAGGGATAAGAGGCTGCAAAAACAATCGGTTGTTGTTAAGACAGGATGGGAGGAGCTAGTCTTGTATGGCCGATGTTTCGCCTCCTTGAAGGGGCAACCTGGGAGATGATAAGGGCGACGCTCTCCATTAGGGGGAGTGTCAAAACAGACGCAAATGTCATAAGGCTATGTTTTCGCAAGAGAATTTAGGCTTGTCATATTTGTGCAATGATCCTGCAGAGGCAATAATACTAACGCGAGGGTAAGGCGAGATCAATGGGTCTTTACACGAAAGTGTACTGACGTCCTGCGATTTCGTCGCACGACGGCAATGTCATGGGGCTTTATGTTCGCAAGGATATCTAGGCCTGTCATATTGTCGCAACTAAAACATCCCGCAGAGGCAAAAATACTTGGAAAATGATAAGGCAAGATCAATGGGTCTTTACATACAAGTGTAAAGACGTCCCGCGACCTTGTCGCGACAAAAGGTGTAAGTGTGGGAAGACCTCTAATTAGGGAGGTCTAACTTGGAAGACCACACAAAAATGATAAGGCAAGGTCAATGGGCCTCTCGCATGAAAATATAAAGGCGGCCGCGACTTTGTCGCCGTGAGAAGAATTAAAATCAAATCCCCGATTGGGATGGATTTATTTAATAAAAACTCAATGAGCGAACATGCTCGCAAGGTGGTCTTAACTAAGAAAAGAAGAAAGAAATATGGAAATTACTCAATCAAAAGAGTTAAGTCATTCAAACAAAAAGGAATTCTAACAAATTACAAAGAGAATTTAACTCTACATCCGCATCATCAAATACAAAGGGTGGTTGAGACTTTTCTGCGCCTTTATCAGCTTCACATCCGCCAGTTGATGGATTTTCTTCAGAAATGTTTTCATCACCTTTGTTCTCGCCAATTGCTGGACTTTCATCAGAAATTTTTCTATTCGGATCTTCATTGACGACTCCCTTATCAGGGAGATCTTCGCTTTCATAGTCATAATCACTATCGGAGGATTAGGGACTTCATCATCACTTACTTCCAGAGGATCAACATGTATAGGATCAAGAGACTTAGACAAGAAAATCTCATTCACAAGGATTTCACTTTGAGGGGAAATTGACGAAGCGCCGCTTTTCGACGGTTTTTACTATCTATGTCTTTACAAAATGACATGTAATCAAATCTACGTTCGCACGATCGCGAGAACGAGCGAGGGAGGAAGCGAGTAATCCATTTTCTTTGCGAATTTTGGAATAACTGATTTGAGAGTGTAGAAACGAGCACGAAGCTTCTTCTCTAATCGCATAATAAACACGCAATAAAAGATTAAAAGAGATCCTTACAAATGATCTTTGGAACTTTCTTTAATAAATAATGAATTAAGGTAGTCAAATAATTTGACTACCTTCCTTTTGAAGAGTAAGTTGTTGAATTAAAGCCGGGTTATTCCCTGCATAGTCCATGGCATCATCAAATGAGTCTCCGACTAAACCTTTCAATCGAGATCGCAACTTCTTGTCATTAGAAACAAGTATGGAATTTTCGGTGGCGAGAGTAGAGTTGGATTTTTCTAATTTGGTGCATTGTTCCTGGAATTGCTTCGCTTTTACACTCAAAGTTATTCTACCTTGAATAAGTTTATCTCTCTCTGAGGAACTCTCTTCAAGTTGATTTTTCAAAGTATGAATGATCTGTTCTTGTTCTTTGCATAGTTTCGACAAGCATCATATCGTTGTGAGTAGATTGCCACCTTATTCAACATAGAACGTTTCTCTTGTGAAAGAGTACTATTCTCATCTGATAAAGTTTCCAACTCCAAGTTAGTTTTAGTCAAAGAATATGAGAGGCGAGATAAGTTATTACTTAAGGAGTCTTGCTTTTGCGATAAATCAAAATTCTCTTTAGACAAGTTATTTATTTGATCAGCTGCATAGGTATGAAGATTATCTAAGAGATTATACTGCTCCATCCAAGCATCTCTTTCAACTCGAACTTCTTCAACGATGGACTCGTCCGATATATCTCCATTATTCGTTTCTCGGTTTAATACTTGGAGGACGAACAAGGGTTTGAGTTGTAAAAAAAAAAAAAAAAAAAACTCGCGAAGAATTATCACGATGGCGAGAGCATACCTTTTAATTCTTCATTCTTCTTGCGAAGATTATCACGATCAAGTGAGATACTGAGAAATTTTTGATTTTCAAGGTGGAGATTATTGCATTTCACAGCCATAACTTGGAGATCATCCTTCAGCTTTTTAATCTCTTGAGCTAAAGATGCTTGCGAGATCCTATCAGGACCAAGATGCTTACTTAAAATCTCGCAGACGTTGGATTTGACAGGATCAGAAGAAGTCTTTTTGGCATCATTCACGAGATCAGAAAGGACCTTAAAGGCCACATCTATCCCCTCCAAATTTTCCGAAGTTAGAGGAATTTGTTCAAACAAAGAAGACGAGTCGTCTTTTGTCAAAGGAACCTCATGAGAAGAGGAGGTTTCAGGGAGAGAAGTGATTGGAGAAATAGCAGGGACATTGACAGCGGGAGGAGGTATAATATCGTTTGTAGTAGGACAATTGAAAGGAACTTGGTCTATGAGGAGTTGAGGTATAGAAATATTGTCGCCACTAATGTTACCAGAAGAAAGAGGCACAAAATCATCTTGCGAAGATTTCGCAACAGGAGACGAAGATGTGAATGGAGGAAATGGAACGTTGGGGGTAACAGTTTAGAGTGGCGGAGCCTTTGGGAGTATTACCGAGTTTTATCATCCTGCGAATGACAAATTAAATAAGAAACAGAGGCAACAATGCATTGTTAATAAAAACAAATGTTTCTTAGATACCTTGTCACTCACAGGCTGTCTTTTTGAAGCCATAGATTTTGCTCGCGAAGAGGGCTTTTGTTGCGTGAGGGATTCTTGTTGCGAGGTAGGTTTCGGTGGCGAGCCCAAAGAAAGAAGAGGGTCCTTCACGGTAAACTTAGTTCTGGATTGGTTCTTGCTAAACAACAATGGCAGAAAGAGAACTACAAAGTTAATCATACCAAGCAGTGTGATTTCAACAAGAAAAGCAAATTTGATCAACCACAAAATCAGCCAGATATGGCAAAATTAACAAACCCGGGACGCCATGAGAGCAACAACCGCTAGGGAATAAAAAAATGGTGAAGAAGACGGTAAGAGACAATAATAGGCAAACAATAAATGAAGAAGAAAACACTTGCGGTAACGATGAAGAAGAAGAACACTTGCAGCATCGATGAAGAAGATGAAAAGGAAAAGGAAAATTCTTCACGGGGGATGCTCCTATAAATAGACGAGAAAAAATGTTATGACCGGTTAACATTAAATGCACCGGTAAAAGAGGTAAATATGGACACGTGTAAACGGTCACTACTAAATCCAAGGAAGCCAGACGAAAAGAACTTTAGTAGAATCCAAATATACAACATATTTCCTAATAGGCGAGAATAGCTTGCGAAATTGATTATTTTCTGTAATTCATGAGGCAAGAAATGACACTTCGCATATGTATTACAAAGAAGCTTCGGAACGTCACTAAAAGAATAGAGGCAAGTACGTACTTTTTTAAGAAAAGTATTCTTTCGCTCGTTCCTTCACCAATTGAAACCAAGGAATATGACAACAATGAATTTTTCCTTCAAATCGCTCTTCAAGCAATATTCAAGGAAAAAGAGGCAAGATGTAGGATCATAATATCGCAACGTACAAGGCTCGCAGGATTAATGAACGACGGCGTCGCGAGGGAGTCGCAGGGAGCTACAATAAACGACGCGATGAATAGCGACACCCAAAACAATTGGAAGACACGAAGCCTGGCGAGGGTTAAGAAGTGTCGCGAGAATGAATATTCGTGCATTTGCGACACTTCGCGAGACATTCCCGAAAATAAAGGATAGCTTAGCTGTCATCCACTATGTATTACCCTATATAAAGGGCTCAATAAGTCTGATTGAGAGAGGATCTTTTTGGGGGAATTGTTGAGCAAGTCATTAGGAGAGAGAAAGTTTAAGAGTGTTTTAACTTCTAAGTGTAATTCTATTTTATTGTGTAAACACTTCATGAACTCAATCAATAAATATTCTTGATCTTACATCTTTCAATGGATTAATTAAGCAAAATTGAGTAAGGGGTGTAGTGTGGGATTTCCTGCTACTACAGACTTGCATCCGGTGGTTGTTGACTGTGTATTTGCGGCAAGACTTGGTTCTGGTGTTAGCAGTTGACTGCTCAGCTGTGGCATGACATTTACACGTCCAATACCCCCCCTCAAGTTGGAGCGGGAGGATCTTGAGGCCGAACGCCCAACTTGCTGACAAGACGTTTAAATTGATCCACTCCCAGTGGCTTGGTAAATAGATCAGCTAGTTGTGCGGCAGATGGGATATGAGTTGGTTTTATAAGACCAGAGATTAGTTTTTCTCGAACAAAATAACAATCAATTTCAATATGCTTAGTTCGTTCATGAAAAACTGGATTTTCAGAGATGTGAATAGCAGCCTGATTGTCACTATAGACTGGAATGGGTTTCGGAATATGAACACGAAGATCAGTAAACAAATAATGCAACCATTGAAGTTCATAAGTTAACCTTGCTAGAGCTCGGTATTCTGCCTAAGCAGAAGATAAGGAAATCGTTGATTGTTTCTTAGACTTCCAAGAAATAGGACTGTTCCCTAACATTGTGAAATATCCTGTTGTGGAGCGTCGAGTAGTTGGACAGCCTGCCCAATCAGAATCAGTATATCCAGCAAGGAAAAGTGAACTATTTGCAGAAAGAAAAATGACATGAGATACAGTTCGTTTAAGATATCGAACTACACGATGGGCAGCATCCAAATGTAAATACATAAATATATAAAAAAAAATCCTCATTTAAATAGTTTTTGTATATACTTAGATACATTTTTGTGTTTCTTATGCATACGCATGAATATGCCCCAATACACATATGAAAAAATTTCTTTTGGTCTATTCAAGTTATACCTCCATATAAAAATATTTTTTTGTGGTCCCTAGGATATTCTTATACAGAGGTCTTACTGTATTACCAACACATGACGTTAGTATTCAAAACTCAACTAATTTTTAACCTTTTTTTTTTTTTGCTATCAGATTCTCAATTATCGTCAAGTGATAATCTTACTGAAATTCACAGTATGTTAAAAGGCTCATGCCTATGGATGTGCGGTCCAAAACAGAAGTCTTTTGGTTTTCCCCTTTCCATGTATATAAAGGATAATCTATGGGATATTTAGCGTTTGGTACCCAGTAAATGTCCAACACCTAGCTTTGATACCTAATATTTAAAATATTAAGGCTTGGTACCTTGACTAACGGTTGACTGTCAAAAGTCTCCATTGACCGATTTTAATTTTATTTTCCTAATTATAATTTAAAAAAATGACTCGCTTTTACAAACGTATCTCGATGAACTTCTTTATCTTCTCTCTCTTCGTTTTCTTTGCCGAATGAAAGTCGGTGATGAAATTGATTTTACCAGAATCGATTAACTAAAAAGAAGAAACGAAGTATGTTATCTCAACTTCTCCGCCGTAAATTAAGAAACCCCCAATTTCTAATTTCGATGGCGGATCGAAAAAAAGGGATGATGAAATTATTGATGCTGATCAAAATAAGAATATCGGTGATAATAATTTCACATCAAAAGACGAAGGAACGAGAAGATTACACTAAAGGTGGTTATCACCTCTGTTCGAATCGGTGATACATTTAACAGAAATTATATTGTTCAGAGCAAACTCGATTAGGGTCATTTCTCTGCTGTTTAGCTTACGGGTTACTCATAATTCAATAAGCTCTCTCCCCTTTCTCTCAAATTTGTTCCATTTCTTGTTTATTTATGAATCGGGTTCGTGAAATGTGTGAAATTTCTCGGTTTTTCTTGTTTAATTTGTAGAAATATGTAGCATTGAAAGTATAAAAGAGTGCACATCATTATACGAACAACGATGGATGAGATTACAATAAGAAGGAGACTTAAATGACAGGAAATGTGTTGTCAAAAGTTTCAATTGGTGGTGCAATTGTTCAAGGGTTTAATTGTTCTTTGAAAAGTGGCCAACTTTGCAAGAGTTGGAATTTCTTTGTTTATTGGATACAGATTGTGAGATTGATTGGTTCGATATTTGTTTGGAGTAATCATTCGCCAATAATTCTTCTTTCGCTTAACTGCATTTACTTGTGTCTTATTAAAGTGTGGATCTCGTGAGTTAATTTCTCGGTGGTTGTAATTGTTTCTGCTACAATTAGTGGAGCTAGGGTTTGAGGAGACGGAAACTAGGATGAGCGGAAATGGAAGATGAGGGAGAATATATTTTCTAATAAGGGATAAACTTGTACAGTCAGGTAATTATTTAATAAAAATTAAAGAAATTAAAATTAAAATCGGTCAATGGAGACTTTTGACAGTCAACCGTGGGTCAAGGTACCAAGCCTTAATATTTCAAATATTGGGTACCAAAGCTAGGTGTTGGACATTTGCTGGGTACCAACCGTTAAATAACCCATAATCTATCCATGTAACTTAGTGAACTCTTATGATGAAATCCTTCTCTTTCCCTGCCTCTTTTTCTTTCCCTAATATTCTACTACAAAACGTTATCATGCACGAAGCTATACCGCAGAGATACATGTGATCAATTGATTATTTTTTTCTACATGGATGATTTACATCAGCGCAGTTATGCAATTATCGGCAAGCTAATGTTAAAATTGCTGGAATTAAATCAGCTAAGTTGGATCTAACTTTTTTTTCCTATATATATATTCTCTTTTCACTGTTTTTGATTTTGGCATATACATTGGGTATATTAAATCAGGAATTATGGATTATTTTGATTAATCGTTTGTAATCAGGAATTATTTTGATTTATTATTTTTGGTAGTGTTCATGACTTTGATTATTTTGGTACTAATCAGGAATTACTTTGATTAATTAATCTAACCTAATCGTTTGTAATTTGTGATTACTTTGATTAATCCTAATCCTTAATCGTTAATCCTAATGATCGTTTTTTGTAATTTGGGATCCGCTGGAGTTTGTTCGCGTTTCTCCGAGGAGAAGAAAAGCCGTGCAAGTAAAATCTCCAACCTGGTCAGGTCTAACTGGGTCATGTTCAACCCGGTCCGGTCCAAGCCGGTCCGGTCCAATCCAACGCGGTCCGGTCTAACCTGTTCCATCTTGGTTTCCCGTTGTCCTGTTCCAGTCTAGTTTAGGTTGTGCGCGATCAAGGCCGTTCTGGTTATGTATATACAGCGGGAACATGAGGTATGTCACTAATGTAACGTGGGTTTTTACATTGAATACATGTTGGGCTTATTTATTTACTCCCTCCGTCCCACTATTAAGTGACCTAGTTCAAGTTTGCACAATTTTTAAGGCAAACAAGGGAAAAGAGTTTTTTTAAGCATATTTTACAATTATACCCTTATGGATTATAATTAGTGAAATTTTGAAATGATTTATCTCTCAAACCGCAACACGAATGTTCGCAAACTTCATACCATTGAAAAGCATTTTAAAACACCTACGTAAAGAATATAAACATGCCTATCAAATTATGCGTATTTCTTATAATCAATTAAAAGGATAATTTTAGAAATATCTCCTTGTTTATTGATATAGGTCACTTAATAATGGGACAAAATGTAAAAGTAAATAGGTCATTTAATAGTGGGACGGAGGGAGTATTTTTTAGACCATGCCTAGTTCTGTTTTTTCTTATGATAAGTCCATAAACAATCAATTTAAATTATGAGTGCTGATCTCGATCATTAAGAATGTTGGTCTTAATGTTATTTTGTTCTTATGAATATGATATCATCTATAGTTGAATGGTGTCTTTTGTTCAATTAGTTGTACCAACTCGATTCAAATATATTTATTTGGGATTTAGAAGTACTTGAACACCATTATTGCGTACTTGATATTTTCTTCCCAAAATTTGAATGTTCCGTGGAATGTAATCCACTTGCTTGACTATTAATTTGTCAGTAGTTTCAAAAGATACGTTCAAATAAAATCACATGTATTCCAATTTTTGTGGAAGAACTCACACAAGATGATATGAGTCAGAAAATTTCAATTTCTCTACTTCATCCATGATACCAACGAACCAGTATATGTTGAAGTATGAAAACAAGAGAACTATTTTAGTAATATATTTAACCTAAAGTAAGTGGTTGACATGTGTAGTGAGATTCTCTTGGCCTGTTGAGATAAAAAAATTTCTCAAATTAAGCTAAATGTAGCAAAATTGAAAATGGAAAGAAGCCCGAAGTAATGAGGGTTAGACGTACTGACTCACATAAAGCATGTGAAAAGGGACATATATATCATGAGACAAAGATGTATTTTTTTCCCGTAGTAATGACACCAAAGTACAGGTATCAACTGAATATGGGATGAAGCTAAAATGTAACACTAGATCCCATCATAAATGAAAGAGTTGGAAATGCACCTGGTCATACATGTTGGTATATACAATGTAATGTGTGTACAATAATAGCAACCAATTTTCACATCAACTTTAATGGCAACAAGAATTTTTCCTGGCCAATTGACTATCTTATTCAGTTGAACTAGATCCAATGTCTGCATTTATGGAATGAAAACACGAGACATAAATTCTCTAAAGCACTTGAGATATATTGGGTGAAATGTAATATATATTCACTATAAAGTACTTGAGTTGAACCCCACTTTTGTTACGTAATAAGACCACACCACTTATTAAATCTCTTAAGACTCAATGTCTAAGCTCTGTATGTACTAAGGGCTAATCACACCAAAAGGTGTTCATGCATGAACTATTATCTACCTTTTTATAAACTTACCGTGAAAATGAAGTTGATTGCATCTATAAACTATTTCTAATGAATGTGGAAGGAACCATATCCTTAGAAAATTAATGTGTCAATGTGGTGAATTGTAAATCATTGGAACTTGAATTACTGAATTCATATTAACCCCAACAATGAACTGATTGGCATTGATTCTTAAAGACTTTGACATAACCATAAGGCACTTTGGTTGTGACACGATGTTCCGTTTTGAAGTACTAACACGGGCATCACTTCATTTGATTGTACGAGGCAATGAACTAATAGAATGCGAAGTTATGACATCTATCACAATCAGTGATTTCTAAAGTTACTAGATTTGCACTTCCTCTCCCCATTATGCTTTAAAGTAAGAAAGCACGTCAATCATCTTACAAAGTCTCTCTTTAGTAAAACACGATTGAGACCATCCTGTTTTACTTAGATGCAAATGGTAAATAACTCATTTTTCAAAGAATAAATTGTTGTTAGTGAATATATATCCATGCAGAATGCGGACCATTCAAGTGATTTATGGCTCTGTCGGATGATTCAACGCATTGAATCAATTATTGCTCACAACAAATGATGCGTTTAATTTTTGTAAAACTCCTAGCACATACTACAATGCAAAGTGCAAAGGCTAGCTCACTGTTGATAAATGAAAATAACCAACCCTAAAATAGATAGCCCCTTAACCTACTGAGAGTCCCTTTAACCAAATAGGAAAGGGAAGCCTTTTGGGGTTTGCTAATAACTTGAAGAAGAGGGAAATGGCAGTTTAGTAATATATTAATCTTATGAGTACTTATCCATAAGAGGAGAGAGGAGAATTATTATAAAAGGGGAAAGCAAGTATGTTTAGGGACACCATTAATTCACCATTACTCTTCACAAAACCTCTCTACACCTTGGGAGTACTTTCTGTGATTAGGGCTAGTTACTCCTTCCCACTTTTACCCCACCAACATTGCGACCACAGTGGGAGGTTCTTAGCCTCTTTTCCAGCATGATACTCCCAAGTGCGAGTGCGGAGCATCCCCAAACATGGATCATGTTTCTATAGAAGATGTGCATGGAGAGAGCGATGAAGAGATACGGTTCCGAGCAGTGGTTACCACTCCGATCGTACAAGGAGAAGGAGCGTCTCAGGGTGCGGGAACGTCTCGGAAGAAAGGAGAGACCCTCAAAGGAAATACCACAGGCGAGGCAAGCGAGCAAGAGGTATCCGAGATGCAAGAGGAGTTAGACGCATCTATCAAAAGGCGTAGGAACTACGCGGGCTCTTGAAGCGAGCAAGGGAGCCAAACACACGGCCTCCGGAGCGATCGGCGCAAAGAATACTATTCAAGGAATGACGGAAGATGCGATCGCAAAGTACTTGGAGACTAATTACCTAGTGACAAAGCATGACGCCTACGACTCATTAGAACCACCATACTCTGTGGAAGCCTCCGAATACCTATATCCTGAGGATTACACATCGCCAAAATTTAAAACATACGGAGGAAAATGGAATGCACGAGAGCATGTGAGTCGTTTCATATCATCAATGAATGCCTATGCTCAGGATGAGAGTCTCTGTATGCGAGAATTACCAAAATGATTAACAAACAATGCTTTTACCTGGCATGATAACTTGGAACCCGGAAGTATTAGTTCATGGCCCGCCATGGTACAACTTTTCCTGAAGAAATTCTACTCCGCGCAAAGGAGAGTTACAGCAATATACTTAGGAAGGTGTACCCGAGAGGGTAGGCGAAGAGATCGGAAATACATTACCCGCTTCCGAGATTTCATGTTGGAATGCCACAAAGATATCCCCGGAGGAACGTCTAGCGAGAGATCCGTATCATAAGAATGGATGTTGTTTTTCGGTTAAACCTAACAAATTTCAAATTCCAAACCTTTGTGGAAGTGGGAAAGCTGCAGCCCGGATATCAGATTGTGCGGACGTCATGCACTCAGGAGGAAGCGGACATATGTGGCAACAAAACTCTGTCAATGCCGCGTCTGCACCATTTTCAAGGATCAAGCGAATGAGAGAGGAAAGAATGAAGCCGCTTTTGGTTATTACCGCGTGCAATCTGGAAGAAGGGGAGGAAGAACGGATGGAGGAAGGTCCAATCCGCCACCTCCTTTACCGTGCAGTAAAGAATATATATTATGGCTCATGGAGCAATGGGTATCAAATAAGGAAGAGACTCTACCACCAGTATCCGCAGAACCCACTGCAGCGAATAAGATGCATGAACGATACTGCCATTATCATAGAAGAGTACATCATCCGACTGTGGAGTGTTATTCCCTGCGATATATCGTGCATATAAAGCGGGCCAGATGCGAGCTGGAGATAGGGAATCAAAGCATCAAGAATGATCCGCTCCCTTAGCATCAAATCATGATGATTTCACATGACCCTACTGATGGAGAAACTTGGAGGCCTTGGGAGGATATAGGAGGAGAAGAAGCGTGCGAAGCTTCCGAGACGACAGTCTTTCCGGATACGAATGGAGTTGCTAGTAAGTTTTCTCAAACTGTTTTGGCACAACAATTTTCGACTCTTTGGGTTTTAGTGAAAACCAAGTCCGCGAAGCATCCAAAGCTATAACTGCGATTGCATCCAGAAAGGCATACGATCGATACCTAAAGAAGCCATTACTTTCACGGACGAAGATATATGTTATCCCAGAGCACCTCCGCCCCTATAACTAACGGCTTTTATTAACAAACAACCTCTTAAGCGAGCTTTCATAGATGGGGGAGCCTCACTTAACCTAATTTCATTGCATACATTGGAATCCTTTGGAGTATCGCGGACAGTAGTTAGAATGCGGCGATAAATGTGAGAGGATTTTGAGGACAAACCCAGACGGCAATTGGGATAGTACATTTGATGATGAATATCGGACCTATCCGAGCACTCACTCCCTTTTACGTTCTTGAGGATGACACCATATTCCACGTCTTTTGCTTGGAAGAGGCTGGCTCCTAAATCACAAGGTAGTGGCGTCAACGTATCATCAATGCGTCAAAACTAATATTAGAGGAAAGCAATTCGGATCCCACTACAAGAAACCTATTCGGACCAGAAGAAGCCTACATGGCTGATGCAGTTTTCTACAAAGAGTATGTCTTAAGCCAAGAAGAACAGCCAGAGCATCCAACACCGCTCCAGAAATGGGAAGGATTCCATCCTGAAGAGCAAACAAAATGAAATGCTAAGTCAGTATTCAGCCCGTCACGGATGGGACTTGCCGCAGGAAGTAAGAGAGCAACAGCCGAAACTATGAATATTCTATTCAATCGCTTCTCGCGGCCGAAAGGTGGACACGTCTACCGCTTATAGAAATCAGCTGGGGAAGTCTCTCAGCTCCAACACGATTGTGCTATGTCATCAATAGATGACGAAATGGCAGAGACGACCCCAGTAGCGGAGGAATCACAAGAAGAAGTAGAAGTTTTGATTTCAGAAGAAGTGATGTTGAAAAAAAAATTCGAGGAAAAGATAAAAGTAGACCCAGCACTCGATGGGTTAGAAGAAATAAACCTTGGTACGGAGGGCAACCCCCGCTGTGTGCGCATCAGCAAACACCTGCAAGGAGAGGAAAATGAGCGGATGATCAAGCTGCTCCATGAATACCAAGACATGTTCGTATTCACATACAATGAAATGCCTGGTTTGGATGGTAGCTTAGTTGCGCATAACCTCGGTGTTTCGCCGAGTACAAGTCGGTTAAACAATGAGTGTAACTTTCCGAAAAAAATAGAACTCGCCATCAAAGAAGAGGTGGAGAAGTTACTTAAAGCTAAATTCATCAAGCCGATCCAACACCACGCGTCGTTAGCTAATATCGTACGAGTAGCCAAGAAAAATGGAAAAGTCCGATGTTGTGTCGATTACCGTGATCTGAATCGCGCATGTCCTAAAGATGATTTCCCAATGCCAAACATAGATGTAATGGTAAATAATACGTGTGGGCATGATATGTTTTCTTTCATGGATGGGTTTAGCGGATATAACCAGGTGAGAATGGCAGTGAAGGACGCTCATAAGACAACTTTCCAAACGCCGTACGGAAACTTCTACTATGTCGTAATTCCTTTTGGATTAAATAATGCGGGTGCAACCTATCGGTGACGATGGTAGCTATTTTGCACGATATGATGCATCAGATAATGGAGGTGTACATAGATGATATCGTGGTAAAATCCATGATGCGAGAGGACCATTTAGATCACTTAAGGCGCGTTTTCGACAGATGCAGAAAGTATCACCTAAAGATGAACCCCCTCAAATGCACTTTTGGAGTTACCTCGGAAAACTCTTGGGATTCATCGTCACAAATAAAGGAATACAGATTGAATCCGTGCAAGGTATAAGCAATAATCACTATGAAACCGCTGCGAATGTGAAAGAATTGCAAACTTTTATAGGAGGATATCTTATGTCCTAGGAGGTTTATCCCCGGATTAAGACGGTTACTATCCGCGTTCTCACCATTATTGAAGAAGAATAAGTCGTATTAATGGGGAGATGATCAAGAGCAAGCGAGTTTTACAACCACCCGAGTTCTCAAAGAATGCCTGATTAGCACGCGAGTTTTACGACCACCCGTCAAAGGAGAACCCCTCTATCTGTACACAACTTTTACCAACATGGCAGTCGGGGCATTACTACCTAAAAACTTTGGTAACGACCAGCTATGTCTGATTCATTATATCAGTAGAGGCTTCTGAGACGCGTAGTTAAGATACTCGAAAGCAGAACAAGCATGTTTGCCACTCATATATGCCACACAGAAATTGTGATCGTATTTGCTTGCTCATGAGACCATAGTGGTAGCAACTGCCAACCCGATCGCTTACTAGCTACGAAGCCAGTTTTATCCAGTAGAACAGCTCGATGGTTACTACAGTTATCCGAGTTCGAACTGAAGTATCAACGGTCCAAAGGGGTGTGCGGGCAGGCGTTTGCAGATCTATTGGCCGCATTTCCAGGAACGGATATGATGGAGATAAGTGAAGAGATACCAGGAGAAGTCGCGGAAGTCGAGGAAGAAGAACGATGGGCAATGTTTTTGTGGTCGTCGTATGGCTCACACGGAGGAGCCGGTGTAGTTTTGAAACACCCACTCGAGATTTTTATCATTCGCTTTTCAAGTTAGATTTCAAATGCAAACAATAGTGTGGTCTGAATATGAAGCGCTCATCCTAGGGCTACGTATGGCGAGAAGAGCTTAAATTAGGAGAAATAGACATAAAGGGAGACTCAAATCCAGGAGACTTCGGGTAAAATAGCCGCATCTAGCCCTTATCGAGCGGAAGTCTAAGAAAGAGAGGGAGTACTGTCATCGAGCATACCGGACGAACCACTAATCGCCACGCCGATGCACTAGCCACTCTAGAAACAAAAATGTAATTGAATGAAGCAGACGAAGGGACAGTGGTAGTGAATAAAAGGGTGTTACCGAGTACATGGAAAGAATACGCAGCTGTTTGAGGGTGAAAATAGTTTCTGCTGATTTTGGTAATTTCGGGTGTGCGAGTGAGGAACAAATTTAAACCCTAAACAATGTACTACAAGGGAATACTTTAGATTCGAGAGATCAATCTGTACAAGTCTGGCCTAAACCAAGAAATGTCCGCTCCAGACTTGCTTCGGTCACAAAGTGAAGGAGAATGGGTTGGTTTTGGGGAGGGGAGCAAGGGAAGTGATGAGACCAGAATAGTTGATTTTGGAAGAGTAGTTGTGTTTCTTGTGACTTGTATCAGAAAAGTGGGAAGGCTAACAAATGGTAAGCTAGCAAGTATTTTCTGAGTGTTGTATATTCCCCAATGAACCTTTAGTTCGGTGGAAATAGGTAAGACCTATTTATACAAGTCGAAGTGAAACGTACTCTGGTCTCATTAAGAATGGAAAAATGGGTGAATAAATGGGAGGAGGTGGTAACGTTAACGCATGGAATTGATGTTCCATAAAACCGTTAACGCATGGAATTGATGTTCCATAAAAAGAACGTTTCACCATTAACTCCCTATATTTACTAACCGCCTCATCCTTATGACACTTCCTTATGACGGGCGTAGTGTACGCCGCATGCTGTAAACCGCCAAACCAATACCGAAAGAGGATCCCCCAATTTGTGATATGTGTTGATGTCTCGAATGTTTTTGTGGAAAACATGTAGCATGTTGTTGTAGCCTGGCAAGTCGCACTGGGGAGACTTGCTAGCTTGGTGACCTTCGATGGTCGAGATTTTGCATCTCCAGAGGAAAGATAGTCGTTGATCGTTGCGCGCTTTCGTTTTGGTAGCCAGAGGGGAAGGCCACATGGTGGCGCGGTTGGGTTGGCATGCCGTTGGCATGGCATGGTTTGCGTGGCCAAACTTAGGTTTCGGGCCAAAGGTTACCATGCGTCGTCCTGGTAACCTTGGATGGCTAGGATTTCCTCACGGGATTGAAGGGGGACCGTTGATCGTCGCACGCCGTTTTTTTGGTAGCCGCGGCGTAGGGAAGGCCAACATGTTGGCGCGGCTAGGTTGGCATGCCGTTGGCATGGCATGGTTCGGCGTGGCCAAACTTAGGTTTTCGGGCCAAATGTTACCATGCGTCCTCTGGTAACCTTGGATGGCTAGGATTTGCTCATGGGATTGAAGGGGGGCCGTTGATCGTCGCACGCCTTCATTTTTGATAACCGTGTATGGAAGTCCAGCATGGTGGCGCGGCTAGGTGCGTTTGGCATGGTGGGCAAAGGGCTTAGCATGCCGTTGGCACATGGTGCGGCTAGCACGGCTAAGGCCAAGGCAAGGTGCGGTTTGGCTTGGCATGGTGGGGCCAAGGGTTTGGCATGCCGTTGGCACATGGTGCGGCTAGCATGGCTAGGGGCCAATGCAAGTGCGGTTTGGCTTAGCGTGGTGGGGCCAAGGGTTTGGCATGGATTGGCACATGGTGCGGCTATCATGGCTAGGGACAAGGCAAGGTGCGGTTTGGCTTGGCGTGGTGGGGCCAAGGGTTTGGCATGCCGTTGTCACATGGTGCGGCTAGCATGGATAGGGCCAAGGAAAGGTGTGGTTTGGCTTGGCGTGGTGGGGCCAAGGGTTTGGCATGCCGTTGGCACATGGTGTGGCTAGCATGTCTAGGGCCAAGGAAAGGTGTGGTTTGGCTTGGCATGGTGGGGCCAAGGGTTTGGCGCGAATGGTTTGGCTTGGCATGGCAGGGTCAAGGGCTTGGCATGCCATGGGCGCATGGCTAACACCTAGGGCCAAGACAAGGTGTGGTTTGGCTTGGCATGTGGGGCCAAGGGTTTGGTAGGTATGGCGGGCATGGTTTGCCATTGGCACGGGTGCGCTAGCATGGTTGGCATGCCTTGGCGCGGTAGATGGGCGGGCATGATTTGCCATTGGCACAAGGGTGCGGCTAGCATGGTTGCCATGCCTTGGCGCGGTAGGATGTGGATGGAAGGATGAGCCATTGATACGTGGGGTGCGGCTAGCATGATTGGCATGCCTTGGCGTGGTAGGTGTGGCTGGCATGATTTTCCATTGGCACGGGGGTGTGGCTAGCATGGTTGGCATGCCTTGGCGCGGTAGTTGTGGCTGGCACGATTTGCCATCGGTACAGGGGTACGGCTAGCATGGTTTCCATGCCTTGGCGCGGTAGGATGTGGCTGGCAGGATGAGCCATTGGTACGTGGGGTGCGGCTAGCATGGTTGGCATGCCTTGGCGCGGTAGGTGTGGTGGCATGATTTGCCGTTGGAACGAGGGTGCGGCTAGCATGGTTGGCATGCCTTGGCGCAGTAGGTGTGGCTGGAACGATTTGCCATCGGCATAGGGGAGCGGCTAGCATGGTTTCCATGCCTTGGCGCGGTAGGATGTGGATGGCACGATTTGTCATCTACAGGGGTGCGGCTAGCATGGTTGCCATGCCTTGGCGCCAGAGGATGTGGGTCGATCAGGATGAGCCATTGGTACGTGAATACGGCTAGCATGGTTGGCATGCCTTGGCGCGGTAGGATGTGGGCGGGCATGATGAGCCATTGGCACGTGGCCGTGTGAGAATTAGGGTTTTGGTTTGTCGAAACCCTAATTAGTATTAAGAAAAAAGGTACGGGTAATTATCTCGCAGACAAATTAAAGGGTTCAATAAATGTGCTTGGTTTGGTCATTATTACTCAAGTTCTATGACGTCCTGTCTGACTAGGGTTTTACGATTTTACCCCTAAGTTAAAAACCACCATCAACATTAAGTCCCCTCGCTTAGCTCGGAACAGGTGCCTTGTTGCGAGGTAAGCATATGATGGTGACAGGGCGAGGGCATAATTTAAACGTAGGACATGCAAGATGGTCACGAAAGTCCACTAACCTTTTTCGAGAGGTGAAGAGAGTTTTTGCTTCCGTATTGGCAGCCCCGCATAAATTGTCTTTGGGGATGCGAGACCGTGGAGTGGTGAGATGAAAATTGATGGTTTGGTCGACCATACATCACCTTGATCAAGTTAGGAAGCATCATGACGCCCGACTTGGCTTAATTTGTTGAAAGCTGGCAAGTTACGGCGCGGACTGCTTAGAGAGGCAAAATGCGTGCGAAGCGGTTTGGAGAGGCAAAGCATAGCGGACGACTCAGCACGTGGGGCCAAGGGGTGGCGCGGTCTTGGGAAGGCAAGCATGGTGGATAGCTTGGCGTGTGGGGGCCAAGGCATGGCGTGGACGTTTTTGGCGTGGTAATTGGTCTTTGCGGGACCGGTTTCCTCTTTTTATTACTTGGCTCAAATGGGAAATCCTTTCCTTGTTCAAACTCCCATGCACCCCGCATATAAAAGGAGGGCCGGATTCTCCTTTGTTTCACGCCTACTTATTTATCCCAAATGTGTAGTAGTAAAGCAAGGCGGACAGCGTAGATCAGGTATGCCTTCCAATACTTCTTCTTTAACTTGCTTTCTCCTTCTTTTTGTGTTGGTGTAAACCCTAGGCTTTGTAGGCGTACTTTTTCATGAACTTGTAGAAATATTATGGCGTGAACACTAGCCGTAGGTATGCTTTGCTTGAACTTGTAATAAAATCTAGGCGCGAATGCTGTAGTGATGTTGGTTGTCTCGATTATTGTGCGATGTAGATGTGCACGAGGATTTTCATTCCCTTCCCATGAAAGAACTAGATTTTAGGGTTTCCTCCTCTTTCTGGTGTGGCCGTGTGTATGATTTCCTTTGGGGCGAAGCCTATTCGTGGCGCGAGTTTCATTTGCATGAAGTAGTGATCGAACTCATCTGTCCCATTTCTTCGCATATGCACAAAATGACTTTGAAACCAATTGGTTTGCGTCTAGGATGGCTCTCGTGTATCTGATAAAATATTTCCAGGCGCTTTATGTAATAATCTCTGTAGGACCAGAATGTCGCGACAATAATACTTCGCGAGATCAATAAACAACTGCATTGCGAAGGAGTCGCATGGAGGTAAATAAATGACGTAATAGATGACGACAATTAGAACATGAGGAAAATGTGAAGACTTGGCGAGATTTAAGAGTGTCACGAAGGCAAACAGTTGTATATTCGCGAGCATTCGCGAGACGTTTCCAAAATAAGGGACAAGATAGTTTGTCATCCACTATGTAATACCCTATATAAAGGGTGAGTAAGTCACATTGGAGGAGAGGTCTTTTGAATGGTGAAACAAGTCATTAGAGAGAGAAAGGAAAGAGAGATTGTAATTTCTTGACTTTTTCTACATTTCTTTGTAAATCTTTCAAGAAAACAATTAATAAAACACATCATTGTTCATCTTCAAATGGATTGATTAAACAGATTTGAGTGAGGGTGTAGTGTGGGAAATCCCGCAACTACATATGCGCTAGAAACAGTGGGACGAACAAGATTGAAGATTGAAGAGTACAATTAAAATCGCTTAAATCAAGAAAATGAGAAAGGAAAAGGTTAAATCGGATGAGATAGAAGAATTAAGAAGCAAGGAACATAGTGAAGAAATGGAATACAATTCAATTACAAAAGCAATGGTTAATGAATTCCATGAAAATATTAGAGGAAGGATACATAAACGAGATTTCGAAGGAAAGAAGATAAATGCAAGCAAAAAAAGAGAAGAATCGGCAAAGGTAGCGGAAGAATGGGAAATAAATAGAACTTTGGTGGATACGGGGAGTTTGGTGAGTATCATGTTTTACCATACTTACAAAAAAATTAGGATATAAAGATGAAGAAATGAGTTCTCCAAGATATAATATTCATGGTTTTGGAAAATCTATAAAGTACCAAAAGGGGAGATGAAATTGCAATTTTACTTGGAGAAATTGAAACACAAGTGACATTAAGTGTAGTGGATATGGAATCGCCATACAACATATTGTTAGGGAGACCTTGGGTACATGCGATTAAGGCAGTAGCATCAACACTTCATCAGTGCATCAAATTTCCTGTGCCGAGTGGAATTGGTGAGATCAGAGGAGACATTGATAAAGGAAGAATATATTATCAAATCGAGGTAAAGCATTATGAAGGGCAAATGAAGAAGCGAAAAGATCGCAGGAAGATGATAAAAGCAGCTAAGAAAGAAGAGGAATTTAGAATTTACATGATAAGAGCAAAAGAAGGAAAAGGAATACTCGCGAAATCATGGGAGAAGGGAGTGAGTTTGCGAAGGAAATAAGAGGACCAACTCCTATGGGAGAACCAGAAGTCTAACTATGTCGCACAGAACAAACAAAAGAAGTGAATGTTGGAACCGAGGAGGAGCCTAAAATCTTAAAAATTGGGACTAAAATGGAAGCGGATGAAGAGAAAAGAACTGTTGAGTTGTTGCGAGATTATAAAGACATTTTCGCATGGGATATGGATGAAATGCCCGGTATAGATCCATCTGTGGCTTGCCATAAATTGGAAATTGACAAGAATGTAAAACCCTTTAAACAAAGAATTAGAAAGATCGCGTGACAAGATATCATCCTCAAATAGAAGAAGAATTGCAGAAAATGTTGGACGCAGGAATTATTAGACAAGCAAAATATCCCGAATGGATAGCAAATATGGTTATAGTTCCAAAAAAGAAAAAAAGGAATAAGAATTTGTATAGACTTTACTGATCTAAATAAAGCTTGTCCTAAAGATAGTTTCTCGTTACCAGATATTCCACAAATGGTTGAGCAGAGGCAGGAAATGAAAGGATATCTTCTCTTGATGGATACAAGGGTTACAATCAAATTCCTCTCGCCGAAGAAGACCAAGAACATACCGCTTTCTTTGCTCCAAGAGGATTATCTTGTTATACAAAAATGCCATTTGGTCTCGCGAAATGCCGGTGCGACATACCAAAGGATGGTGGAGAAGGTGTTCGAGATGGATACATAAAACACTTTGGAGGTATATGTTGATGATATGTTAATAAAAAGTAGAAAAGCAAAAGACCACGTACAGATTTGAAAGAAATTTTTGAACAAATGCGGCAATTTAATATCAAAGTAAACCGAGAAAAATGCACCTTTGGGGTCGCCTCTGGAAAAATTTTAGGTACATTGTATCCAAAGAAGGAATTCAAGTCGACCCGAAAAAAGTACAAGCAGTTCGCGATATGCCAACACCGCGACGATAAAAGATGTTCAAAAGTTAAATGGGTTGTTAGCTTCGCTAGGAGGTTCATCTCGCGATCGTCGACAAATGCAAGCACTTTTTCAACATCCTTAGAAAGGGATCAAGTTTAAATGGACAGATGAGTGTGAGAAAGCCTTGCAAGGAATAAAAGAACATTTAATAGACATATCAATTTTGCAAAAGCGGAAGAAGGAGAAGAATTGTTGATCTATCTTGCGACAACTTCGCATGCATTAAGTGCGATGTTACCGCGAGTGGACGCAGGAGTAGAAAAACCAATTTATTACATCAAAGAAACTTTCAACGCTGCGGAAAGGAATTACTCAAAATTGAAAAACTAATCTTAGCATTAGTTTATGCAACATTTAAGCCAGTATATATTTTCAAGCGCATGTTGTCAAGGTGGTGACAAAAGTACCAATAGAATCGGTGATGAAGAATTCAAAGAGGTCGGGAAGAGTTGAGAGATGGAATGCTCAAATAAGTCATTGCAAACTCAAATATGAAATACTATCTTCGCCAAAATCACAGGGTTGTTGCAGACTTTTAGCAATTCCCTTTGGAAGAAGATGAATCGGTAGAAGAAATGATGGATGTTGAGGAAGAACATGGAGATCCGAAAGATTTGTTAACGGAGCCGAATAGATGGGAAATATTGGTAGATAGGTCATCAAATGGAGAAGGAAATGGAATAGGAATTGTTGTGATATCGCCGTGAGGGTAATAAAATAGCTCTTTCTTTTTGATTGGAGTTTGCATCAACAAATAATGAAACGAGAATATGAAGCTATAATACATGCCTTGCGATTTGCAATAGAAATGAAGCTGGAGAATGTAAGGATTACTAGTGATTCACAATTGAAATTCGCCAAATAAAAGAAGAATACGCTATAAACGAATTGTCTTTGCAAAAATATAAGAAACTTGTTGACGAGTTGTCGACGCAGATACCAAGAATAAAGTGGAGACATATATCAAGGAGAAATAATCGATCGCAGACGCTTTTGCCTTCATATCAAGTATGATGACAGATCGGGTTGCGAGAAATATTAAAATACAAACACTATCGATGCCACAATTGACAAAGAAGAAGAAACAAGAAACCGATGTAATGGTAGTAGAAGATGGAACACAAACACTCTGCGAAGAAGATTGGAGAGCGGAGCTTCATGCATATTTGATGACGGGGAGAAACACCAAGAAATAGATTGGAGACACACAAATTAAAAGCCGAGCAACAAATTATGAATTAAGAGATGGAGTGCTATAGCGACGATCTTTTAACGGACCTTCACTTAGATGTTTAACAAGAAAGGAAGGAGAAATCATATTGAAGATGTTGCATAGTGGGGATCTTTGGTAATCACAAATGAGGAAGATCTTTAGCGTATAAAGCAAAAATGCGTGGTTATTATTGGCCATATATGCATGAGGACGCGAAACAAGTATCAAGGCGTTGTTATGAGGATTGCCAAAGGCATGGGAAGAAAATACATGCACCAGGAGCTCCGTTAAATTCTTCAACAAGTGTTTGGCCATTTGGAAAGTGGGGATTAGACATTGTAGGACCATTTTTACCAAAATGGGACGAGAGAAGATATTTGATCGTCGCTCTGATTATTTCACAAAATGGGCAGAGGTGAAAGCGGTACAACATATTCGCGATAAGGATGTTTTTACTTTTATATTTGAGAACATTATATACAGATTTGGAGTTCCAAAGACAGTTGGTATCTCGACAATGGAAGCAGGTTTGAAGGACAAAATATAGAATTGTTACTTAATGCTTTTTAGATACGATGTGGGAAATCAACTCCTCTATACCCTTGAGCTAATGGTCAAGCGCAGGCGACTTAATAAAACAATAGCAGATATATTAAAGAAAAATTGGAAGGATACAATAAAGGATGGTGCGAACAAGTACCCAATGCGGTATGGGCTTATAATACAACTAGAAGAGAAGCTACAGGCATGTCCCTTTCTCGTTTAACATATGGAGTTGAAGTTGTACTCCCAACAAGTGAAAATTCCAACTACAAAGAAAGAAGCTTGGGAGAAAAATCTTAGTGCGGGTAACATCTTAATCAAGTTAGATGAATTAGAAAAAAAAAAGAGAGAGAGCACTACAAAGATATGGAGAATTACCAATGAAGATTGAATTGAGAATATAACAAACGTGTCAAGATACGTGAATTTCAGCCGGTGACTTGGTAATCTGCGAGAAACACCTATATATCAGCGAGAAAATGGTGGCAAGCTGGCAAGAAAATGGGATGGACCTTATATTATCAAGGAGATAGTTGGCACAGGGGCATATAAATTAATGGATCCCGAAGGCAAAGATGTAGGGCAAAAATTGATAGGCCGTGGAATAGATTATATCTTAAGAAATATTATCCATAGAAGATGGGAGAAATGGAATGAGTTGGTGATGTAATGTTTTCGTGACGAGATAGATCGCGAGATCAATGGAAATAAAGCAAGATTGTGCGATAACTTCGCAGACAAATGATTGAATAAATTGATAAAATGAATGAGTGAGTGAATGGGACAAACCTTTATGGCGTACACCCTAGTGAGTGAATGATACTTCGCAAGAGGCAAATGTAAGACCTAAAGTACGTCATATAAGGGGGTATCTCTTAACATGACTCAGGTGGAAGGTTACACCGCTCAGGAAACCCGGGTCATGGAGATTTGGGGCCCATGAAAGCCTATCCGGGGAGATACCTTGGATTTCCAACTATATATATAAGGTTATACCCGGTTGGACGCCCGAGGGTCTCTTCCAAGGAGTCAGTGTATGACCAAGGCGCCGAGGTACACGGTTGAGTCAAGAGAGCGGGGAGCATGGAACTTCCTTACCACTCTTGACAAGTCTTGGCACATGCTGCACTCGGCCCGAAGAAAACTCCACTTAGGGTATAGTCTCGTAACCATAAGCCCTATAGGTATAAGGGATAAGAGACTGCGAAAACAACTGGTTGTTGTTAAGACTAGGATGGGAGGAGCTAGTCTTGTATGGCCGATGTACGCCTCCTTGAAGGGGCAACCAGGAGAAGATAAGGGCGGCACCTCCATTAGGGAGCCGATAAGTGTCAAAAGACGCAAATGTCATGAGGCTTTATTCTCGCAAGAGAATTTAGGCTTGTCATATTTGTACAAATGATCCCGCAGAGGCAATAATACTAACGCGAGGGTAAGATGAGATCAATGGGTTTTTACATGAAAATGTAAGAACGCCCCGCGATTTCATCGCAAAGACGACAATGTCACAGGATTTTATGGTCGCAAGAACATTTAAACCCGTCATATTGTCGCAAATACAATGTCCGCAGAGGCAAAATACTTAAGAAACGATAAGACAAGATCAATGGGTCGTTACATGAAAATGTAAAGACGTCCCGCGACCTTGTCGCAATGAGGGGTGGCAAAATAAGACCTTTACTTAGGAAGGCAAAATAAGACCACACAAATAATGATAAGGCAAGACCAATGGGTCATTACATGAAAATGTAGAGACATCCTGCGATCTTGTCACAATAAAGGCATTTAAGAAAGATTTCTAAACATTTTGAATATAGGCAATCGAGATCTTTCCATCGCGAGAAAGATTACAACAAAAGATTTAATGGAAAATAAAGGGATTACTTGATAAGGTGGCGAAATGAGTTCTTATAATCAAACAGAAAGAGATTCATCCAACACCAGACTTAGTACTTTGCAATCAAAAAGAAAAATTCAACAAAGTTACGAAGAAACTTAATTCTCTATATCAACTTGCTCAACTGAAGGAGATGGTAAAGCTTCTTCAACAATCTTATCGCCTTCACCTCGCCGGTTTGAAGGGTTTTCATCGTAAATTCTTTCGCAAGGTTCCTTATTGATAACTTCATTATTAGCGAGGTCTTGACTTTCATAATCATAATCACTGTCGGGAGAGTTGGGTACTTCATCATCTTCAACTTCCAATGGTTCAACATAGACAGGATCAAGGGATTTAGAAAGTAAAATATTATTCACAAGAACTTCTGCTTTGGGAGGAAATTGGCGAAGAAGCGCTTTTTGTTGATTTCTACTCTGGATATCTTTAAGATGATTAAGGTAGTTAAACCTCCTTCCGGCTCCTGGTCGCGAGATTGGGCAAGAGAAGCAACTAGCGTTGCATTTTCCTTACAAATTTTAGCATGCGCCGCTTCCAAAGTAGATAGAGAAGAGTGAAGATTTTTCTCGGATTCCTAAGAGTAAAGGAAGACATTAAAATTATAAGATGAAAAATGGTATAGAATGGAAAAGAAAAAATAGAAAAGAAAAATAATAGAAAAGGCAGTCAAATCTTATGACTACCTTCCTTCTGCGAGACAAGATATTGAGTAAGGGCCAAGCAATTATTCCCCAAGTTTTCCATGGCATTATCAAACCATCACCAACAAGACCTTTAACCGCGACCGCAAACTCTTTTCGTTAGAAATCAATAACTTATTTTGATTCGCAAGGGAAGAATGGGATTCTTTTAACTTGGTATAATCATCCTTGAGTTGGTTGGCTTTCACACTTAGATTTATTCTATTCTCGAATAAGTTTATCTCTTTAGGTGGTAGTATCTTCAAGTTTATTTTTCGGAGGCGAGATAGATTGTTCTTGCTCATTCAATGATTTTTACAAGCATCAAGTTGTTGTGAGGATATTGCCACCTTATCCAATAAAGCTCGCCTCTCAAGAGATAAAGTTCCGTTTTCATCTGATAAGGTTTCCAACTCCAAATTAGATTTATTCAAAGAATATGAGAGACGCGACACTTCATTACTTAATAATTCTTGGTTTTGAACTAAGCGTATGTTTTCTTGGGAAAGATTATTTATTTGGTCCATAGAAAACGTATGAAGATTATCTAAACGATTATCTTTGCTCCATCCAGCGTCTCTTTCCGTTCGAGTCTCTTCCACAATAGATTCCAGTTGATATATCTCCATCTTACGTTTCGGTGCAAAACATGAGAGGCGAACCAAGTTTCAAAAAAAAAAAAAAAAAAAAAAAAAAAAAGGGGGGGGAAGGAGAGATACCTTTTAATTCTTCATTTTTCCCGCGAAGGTTATCGCGATCCAACAAAGTATTATGAAGATTATTCTTCAAAGTCTTAATTTCTTGTTCCAAGGATGCTCGCGATATCGTATCGAACCAAAGAATTTACCCAAAGACTCGAAAAACGCTAGATTTGGTGGGATCGGTGGAGGCTTTTTTAACATCATTCATAGTATCCGATAAAATTTTAAAAAGCTATATCCATCCCTTCTAAATTTTCTTTGCTAAGAGAGATGGATTTTGAGGGAGAAGAAATAGTAGAGGAAGAAGGAAAAGTTGAGTCACCCATAGTTATAAGACCGCCAATTGGAGAGACCTCGATCAATAGGTGGAGGCGAGGTAAAAGTAAAAGTAGGAATAGGCATGTCCCGAAGAATTTCATTCGCGAAAATTCGGGGTTGATTTATCCCGCGATGACATTGTAGGGAATGGTACATTATCTTGAGAAGAAGGAATGGGACTATCTTGCGAAGAAATCTGCAAGAGGGAGATTTGCCTTGCGAAGACATCGTAGGGAAAGAAGAATGCTTGAATCCCGAAAAGGAACAGTTGAGCAAAGAAAGAGAGGCATCAAATTTATTATGGCGAGACCTTTAGGAGATCTATCATCATTCTTATCATCCCGCAAATAATAAATCAACCGAGAAATGAGGCAATAAAATTGCTATCAAAGGAGTAAATATTTCTAAAAATACCTTACTACCGCAGTTGTTTTTGGAAGCTGTGGACTTGATTTGCGAAGAAGATTTTGGTTGCGAACAAGTGGGGATGTTAGGGTTCATCACGGTATATTTAGAGCTGGGTTTGTTCTTGGTTGAAACAAAAATGGCGAAAGAAATATCAAAAGAAGAACAACATCAAGATGAAGTAATTTCAATAAGGAAGATCAATCAAGAGAATAATCAAAATCAATGAAAATAACGAACCTGGATGCCATGAAAACGATAACGTAAAGATAATAAAAGAAGAGGATGAAGATGAATAGCAGGAAATAGTTGCGGACAATGAAGAAGATATAGAGGAAGAGAAGGAATGTTTTTCACGTGCGCTTTTCTTTTTAAATAGAAGAAAAAAGGGTGACCGGATAACATTAAATATACCGGTAGAAAGAGTAATTTTAGACACGTGTAAACGGTCATCCCAAGATTCAAGGAATCAAATTTCTGTGGGAAGTTGAAGATATATTACTTCTTGTTCACTTCGCAAAGCTTGAACTTCGCAAAAGAATAGAGGCAAGTCACGTACTTTTCAAGTCCAAAAGATTCTTTTCGTTCCTTCATCAACAAATGTCAAAGATCGCCATTAATAACAAATTTTTCCTTAAAAATCGCTCTCAAGCGATATTCAAGGAAAAAAAGAGGCAAGATGTAGGACCGTAATGTCGCGACAACAATACTCGGCGAGATCAATAAACAACCGCATTGCGAAGGAGTCGCATGGAGGTAAATAAATGACGTAATAGATGACGACAATCGAGAACATGAGGAAAGTGTGAAGACTTGGGCGAGATTTAAGAGTGTCGCGAAGGCAAACAGTTGTATATTCGCGAGCATTCGCGAGACGTATCAGAAAATAAGGGACAGTATAGCTGTCATCCACTATGTAATACCCTATATAAAGGGTCGAGTAAGTCTGTTGGAGGAGAGGTCTTTTGAATGGTGAAACAAGTCATTAGGAGAGAGAAAGGAAAGAGAGATTGTAATTTCTTGACTTTGTTCTACATTTCTTTGTAAATCTTTCAAGAAAACAATTAATAAAACACATCATTGTTCATCTTCAAATGGATTGATTAAACAGATTTGAGTGAGGGGTGTAGTGTGGGAAATCCTGCAACTACAATCTCTGCTCGTATTGTTCCATTGTAGTTATCTCGGCGGTGAAAACAAATAAGTAAGAGAATTTTCATTAGGATGCCAACAATTTCTGTCGTACCGAAGGATGTGGGTAATTCCAAGCCAAGCATAGATGATGAGTTCTTCACAACATCCGCTAAAATTAGAAAAAATCATCCCAAGTATGTGTCGATCCTCCTGACTGGTTCGAAACGTGAAGGAGAGGCCCGGTCGATTCGTCTGGGTAGTGTAATAATGTTTTGTATTCAGAGAAAAGAGTACCATGCTTCTCCCATTGACTTTAAGACCAGTGTAAGCCCGTTGCATCCCTTTGAGAAATGTATGCGATTCATGTTGAGCCAAGAATATGTAAAGGCCAGCTTGACCAAGGCACAGATTATTGATGCCGTCGCGGCTTCCGCAATTCTTAAAATTAGGAAAGATATTCCAGGCTTGGTTACTTTTATTTCAGATGGTGTCCGGACACTCATACGGCTATATGCAGTGGGGTGAAATGACCATCTCCTTAGAGAGCGTGGCAGATTGCTTGAACCTTCCGTAATTGGAAACCTTGATGTTAGGTTGTCTATGGATGAAGAAGAAATGCATGCCGCCGGGTTGCGAAATCAAAAGAATTCGTTCGGAAAGGAAACGAGACGAAGTGCTTTTATGACGGTGGGTTTCTCAGTGGTTTCTTGATGAGTTGGAGTCGAATCATAAGAATAGTACGCTTTATGCCACGGCGTTCTTGGCTCTTTGGTTATCCAGAGATATTTTTGATGACGGCTCCGGTAAGAAGGAGATAAGGCAGGAACTTATCAAGTTTGCTATATAAACCGGCAAAAAGGCGTCGTTCTCCCTATTGGCGGTTTGTTTCTTGGTTCTCTGTCACGCACACTTGGATCACCTGGTCTCGGATACGTGTGCTTTAAACGGATATATGAAAGTGGATTCGTACATTCATGCCACCTTTCTTGTGCGTGGCGTGGGAGCACTTCGAGAAGTACGCCCCAAAACCGTTGGTTGTACTTCCGAGTCTTGGGGTGGCTCCAAGATCTTTATTTGGTCGAATAGGCGCCCAAAGATTGGCTCGAACCCTGGTTGGATTTCTTGACAACTCGTACACGGTTAATTTTCGTCCATGGGGCTCGGTGCATGCGTCTATAACTCGGATAAGTACCTTTGCTCTTGTTAGAAACATGTCTTTGTCTTCGATAAAGAGGATCCGAGTGTTGGAGAGATGGTGTTCATGCGAAGCTGCACGCCTGGTCATGTACCGTCTTTCTTTCGAGATCTTGCAAAGCGATCTCTTACAACATTGATATATGGCTCGGATATGGGTTTTGACCTAGGGGTCCCACTCGTTCGTCACCGGTTGTTAAAATCCCGTTGTCCCTTTGTTCTCGATGCTAGTGCTCTTGCGTCGGGTCAAAGTCTCCCTTTTCTCGTTTGCGGAACGAAATCCAACAACAACCTCCAAATATAACATATTTTGGCAAGATGATTTTCTTGTTATCTATGGATTCTTGAATGATGTGGTAGAAAATCGTCGCGGTAAGCCTTCTCCTGCGATTTTAGCGGAACATCCATTGCTGAGGGATCCCAAGCGAAAATCCTCTAGCCCGAATGCAAATAGTCCCCAAGTGAAGGAGAGAAGATCTAAAAGCCGTGCTGGTGGTTTTCAGTCGGATTCGATGGCTCTGCCGACTTTTAGCTCTTACAATATGCGAGTACGTATAATTTTCTTCCTGATTCAGTCGGATCGCGTATATCTTTGTCTTATTTTTGAGAGTCTGTTCTTGTGCCTTGCCTAGGGTCTTAGCAGAGTGAACGCCTTCACTAAACTTGCACGTAGTCAGAAAAACTGCACCTCTTGAGACTAGCGGCGATCCGAGCCTACCCATGGAGAAGGGGAATCCGAGAAGGATGAAAGCTCGAGTCCGAGAGATGGCGAGAGTAGTTCTTCCGATAGTGATCTTGAATCTTCCGATAGTCGGTCTGAAAGCGAATCAGTGAGTCTTCTCCATGCTCTTCTTCTTCCTTCCTTCTTTCTCTCCTTTTTTTTTTATTTTTATTTTTATAGAGTGTCTAAGTCATGATATCACAGAGCGAAGCCGGTTCTCAAGACGAACTTGAGATGGAAACTGGTGAAGACACGGCTTTGTCTCCAGCCGTGTCAGCCAATCCTGATGGCTTTGAAACAGAGGCCGATCAAGATGGAAGCGTTGTTGTGACTCAGACAGCAGAGATTGCTCACGTGAATGTTGGCGCAATTGTTGTTAGGAATCCTTCGCCCATCGATGCGTCGCAGGCGCCACCTTTGTTCCTCCATACAGTTTCCTTATCCAGGATCCGTGTTGATTGGGGATTTAGCATGCCAGCCTAAACATGAGGCGTTATATACCAAGATATGGGAAAGCTACGGTCATATTGCCACGACCAAGAAAATTACTAGCCGATACGCGCTGGTCAAGCGTGTGGAGGAAGCCTTGTCTTCGATTGACGACATGTGCAACGTGACTGGTCATACGGTTTCTGAGGACGTAATCATGAGATGGAGGTTCCACCGTGACAAGTGCATAAAGTTCGAGTTCAATGCTCCTTGGTTCGTCGACGGTTTCTCCGAGGTTGAAAAGTTGCTGGCCCAAACAGTCGAAGGTCCTTCCGCAGACATGGTGAAGAAGCAAGAAGCGGAATTCAAAAGATTGTGCAGGCAGCTGAAGTTGAAAAGGGTGGCTCTCTAGAGCACGAGGGAGGCCTTTGCTAAGAGGAGCAAGCCGTTGTTGTAAAACTTTCCTTGAATACATTTATGTCTTCTGAACTTCTTTATTTTATTTTTTTGAAAGGCAAATGGAAGCGCCTGGTTTATGGTTTTGATTTTCTGGATTTTTTTTTGGGTTGATAGATAAATGTTACCTTGACGGTTTTGGATTATTTTATTGGAATGAATCATTTAGGAATGAATTGTTTTTTTTTTTGGAAATGATGTTGTCTTGGTTGAAAGTGTTGCCGGCATCCCAGGAAAATCATGGAACCGTGTGTTTGGTAGATGACATGGGGTGGAACATGGCTATTGTGTTTTTTTTTTATTCCCGTGAAAACTTGAAAAGGTAAACTACGCATCTTGTCTAGGTAGGACTTACTTGGTTTTTTAGGTCTCCTGATGAAAAAGAAAACCTTCCGGGTATAAGACCAGGTTTTACGGGAAGCACCGCTGTGATTTTGGAAAGTCCCCAATCGTTACTGAGTTGTCTGATAACCGAGTTGTCGATTCTCGGGCGGATCGTTTGTTTATATCCTCTAGGAAGTCCGGCCTCGTCGTCCCTTGCCGTGTCATGGCCGATAGTCGGATCGTCCGGTGCCCGAGTCGTAGATCCTCGAACGGTCGCCTGCTTCTATCATCTTGATGTCTGGGTCGAAGCATGAGATCAATGGTCGAAAATTGACATTGTCACCGAAATATCAACCTCCCACTGTGGTCGCTAATTGTTTGAGGGTGAAAATAGTTTCTGCGATTTTGGTAATTTGGTGTGCGGGTGAGAACAAATTTAAACCCTAAACAATATCGCAAGGGAGTACTTTAGACTCGAGAGATCAATCAGTACAAGTCCGGCCTAAACCAAGAAATTGCCGTTCCAGACTTGCTTCGGTCGCAAAGTGAAGGAGAATGGGTTGGTTTTGGGGAGGGAAGCAAGGAAGTGATGAGACCAGAATAGTTGATTACGGAAGAGTAGTTGTGTTCTTTGTGACTTGTATCGTAAAAGTGGGAAGGATAACAAATGGTAAGCTAGCAAGTATTTTCTCGAGTGTTGTATATTCCCAATGAACCCGTCGTTCGGTGGAAAAGGTCCTAGAAACAGATCGATGGTTACTACTGCTTATCCGAGTTCGAATCAAGTATCAACGGTCCAAAGGGGTGCGTGGGCAGGCATTTGCAGATCTATTGGCCGCATTTCTAGGAACGGATATGATGGAGATAAGTGAAGAGATACTAGGAGAAGTCGCGGAAGTCGAGGAAGAAGAACGATGGGCAATGTTTTTTGGTCATCGTATGGCTCTACACGGAGGATAGGTATAGTTTTCGAAACACCCACTTGAGATTTGTTATCATTCGCCTTCAAGTTAGATTTTGAATGCAAACAATAATGTGGCAGAATATGAAGCACCGATCCTAGGGCTACGTATGGCGGAAGAGCTTAAATTAGGAGAAATAGACATAAAGGGAGACTCAAAGCTAGTTACGATTCAAATATCAGGAGACTTCCAGGTAAAAGAGCCGCATCTAGCCCCTTATCGAGCGGAAGTCCAAGAGAAGAGAGGGAGTACTGTCATCGAGCATACCAGACGAACCACTAATCGCCACGCCGATGCACTAGCCACTCTAGAAGCAAAAGTGCAATTGAATGAAGTAAACGAAGGGACAGTGGTAGTGAAGAAAAGGGTGTTACCGAGTACATGGAAAGAATACGCATCCGTTTGAGGGTGAAAATAGTTTCTGCTGATTTTGGTAATTTCGGGTGTGCGAGTGAGGAACAAATTTAAACCCTAAACAATGTACTACAAGGGAGTACTTTAGATTCGAGAAATCAATCTATACAAGTCCGGCCTAAACTAAGAAATGGTCGCTCCAGAGTTGCTTCGGTCACAAAGTAAAGGAGGATGGGTTGGTTTTGGGGAGGGGAACAAGGGAAGTGATGAGACCAGAATATTTGATTCTGGAAGAGTAGTTGTGTTACTGTGACTTGTATCAGAAAAGTGGGAACGCTAACAAATGGTAATCTAGCAAGTATTTTACGAGTGTTGTATATTCCCCAATGAACCTGTTGTTCGGTGGAAATAGGTAAGACCTATTTATACAAGTCAAGTGAAACGATCGTCTCATTAAGGAATGGAAAATGGGTGAATAAATTGGAGGAGGTGGTAACGTTAACGCATGGAATTGATGTTCCATAAAACCGTTGATGTAGTTTTACAAGTGGTAAGAAAGAATTCGTTTCTCGGACTTGGGAAGTTGTTGATTTTAGATTTAAATAAAATTAATGTAGCAAATAAAAGAAAAGATAATGACAATATTGAGAGATTACTGGGAATCAGGATTTCACCGAACTCTTTTTCTATGGTTCAATTATTAATTCTTTGACAATTATAGCTCCAAAAATAATAGTTATTGACTCTAAATCTTTGCCAAGGTAGATTTTATAAAACATTAATTGTAAATGGTAAGCATGGATTATCAAAATACCTAAGCTAAGCATAACCCATCAAACTAAATCACAACTAATTAATTTAAAATCATAATGTAAATTATATTAATGCAAAAGTTGTAAAAAGAATTTAATAAAATTACCATAGTGGAATTGGCTTCCTCCATCATCCCAACGATGGGGTTTAGCTCATCATGGTAGAAACACGCTCAAAAAAAAAATTCATAGCTCTAAAAGGTGTTTTTATTGAAGAAATAGTATAAGACGAGGAATTTTGCAACGCCGTAAGGATGTTACGTACGTTCTCACAAGCCGGGTGTTGCAATTGAACAAGCATAGTAGAACGATAAATCAAATGTGGCGTAATAAAAGACATCTATATGCGTACATTCTTCGTGTTCTTGAGAACGACACTTCTTTGGTGTCGTCTGCAACTTCTCTTCTTCCTCTTCACCTGCTGCGGCTGCAACTCCTCCTGCAGCGTGATTTCCTCCTCTGAAGCGTACCCAAACTCCCCGACCTCCTCTATGTAAATCTCGTACACCCTTTATATAGCCAATAGGTGTAGAAAATCTCGAGAAAATCTTCCCTGGCAAGTCACAGACTTTTTTTTTCTTTTTCTGTAAATCTTCCTTACACGTCATTGATTGAATCGTAGTTGTTCAAGACTATTCTTAGGATAGAAACAAATCTAAATCAGATATTCATTTTCCTTTTCCCACGTAACTTCCAAAAATATACCACAAAAAACCCGAGTATTTCTTTCTTCCCTGTTTAGCTTTACGTCGATGATCCGGCCCAATTCTTCTAATCCAACACTCATACCAAGCCTGTTTATCCTTAACAGACCCAAAGTGACAGAAATCCGCGATTAAATCTCGGTAAAACTCGTCCTAATTTGACGAAGAAAATTAGCAGTGGTAATATAGTTTTCCGCCAAAACTTGGTTCAAATGGGGAAGAACATGGATGCCCCTTATCCGTTCATGGGGTGTGAATAGCAAGTGGTCGCCCTTAGTAATTGAGGTGCCCCTTATCCAAATGAGGGGTCCGAATAGTAATTTTCTCCCACGAGCGCAAATACCACTTTTCGAGCCAATTTTCCATAAAAGCTTATTTCTCCAAAAACACCTACAACGACATAAAATACCAAAATAAGCACAAAATAGAGTACTAACATTACGAGAGAATTGAGACTAATATAGACACATAAATGCGTCTATCAAATACCCCAAACTTATTATTTGCTAGTCCTGAGCAAATCAAATCTACAAAATAAAAATCCTAACTCACTGTCGCAGGCATCGTCGATTGCATTTAGCGTATGCAATAAGCCTTTAAACCCCTAGGTGGCCCTAGTGGCCGAGTTATAGTCTCGGGAGGGTTTACCAGAGGTGTACCCACAAAACCTTTATACTCCGAACCTTAGCTATCTACGCAGAACCTTGGAAGGCACTAAAGAATCTCCTTGGTTGGCATACTTATTGACTACAGGAGGAAGTACCACGATGCGAAATTCCGACTTTGTACACGAGTTTGCACTCAAGCATACTAAAATTCATATATAAGTCAAGATCTCACTGGATAGTTTCGGACATCATAACCGAGTCGACCAATCACATGGATAGAGTAAGAAATGGATATAGAAAAACGTAGATGGTTTTGATGTTGTGCAGGTGAACGGTGTTTCTCATATTTGTCCGAAGGCCACCGCCAAAACGAACCTATCCTAATGGATCGAGATCTTTGGGTCCCGGGACTAATATCAACACACTGGCATATACAAGGGAACCAATGGTCGATAATCCTAACTCTAGGTCAACACAACTGGCATATACAAGGGTTCCGATGGTCGACTTTATTGAATATATTCCGGTTGGTCAGATGGTCTGGTCTCAAATTTTTTTTTTTCATAATAATTCTTTTTTTTTCACTTTTTTTTTCACTTTTTTTTTTTTTTATCTCAATCACTCTATTTCACCCTAGCAGTGGTAACAACTTGAATCGTGAGCCCCACCTAATCACTTAGACAAACATATTTTGAAGAAAACAAACAAAAAATAGAAGTGAAAAGGATTCAACGAGATATGGCGAAACTACCATGTTTTTTTCTTTAATTCTAACACCTGAGCTCGTGCTTTTATGAATAGACTCTTTAGATGTTTCCATCTAATCGCATTGGTTCCTCAACTCCTACAACCAAAATGCTTCCATCCACTTAGATTGGTTAGTGCCATCCTTAATAAGCATAAATTTCTAGGCTCTGGAGTTTATTTATTGCTACTAAAAAGTTTCTCCCATACCCCCAAACTTAAATCTAACATTGTCCTCAATGTTTTAAAGATAAAATTAAAAGCATGAACAAGGAGAAAATGTTACCATTTGAAGTAAAAGAGATAAGGAAAGATATTACCGTGTCGCATGAATATTGGGTTACCTCCCAAGAAGTGCTAAGTTTAAAGTCTTCAGCCAGACAGTAAATACCACAAAATGGCTAATTACCTTTCAAATCATATATCAATAGTCGAAACAACTGTGGGTCAACAAAATCAAATAAAATTGCCACAATTATTAGACAACTGCACCAAATCAGAAAAATTAACAGATAGAGCACATCCTCATCCAAGGTTTCCTGCAAGACAACTGGGTTTCTCTGTGGTGCCCACTTGGGCTTCATATGAGTGTCTTGACAAACAGATTTTTCTGAGCTATGGGTTTCTAGTTGCTGGATTTCCTCCTGGACAGTATCAGGAGGATCAGGTTGAGGAGTCGGAAGATACTCAAGTAATGCCTCAGGTATACTAGGCTCGAGTCCCAAGTTAGGGACTTGTAATGGGGTTACTTGACCATCACTACCCCCAAACTTAGGGTAGTTAATATTCTCAGATAAACCTCTAACTATTGCTTGAATTTCCGGATCCTCGGAGTCTTTAAAATACTCAAGAGCTTCTTTTAGATCATTACCCCAAAACTTAGGGTCAACATTACTCTCCATAAGGCCTAGCACTATGGCTTGAATTTGAGTGGTCTCAGAGAGTCTTTAAAGTACTCGAGAGCTTCTTCTAGTTCAAAAGTTTGGTCACCTAACTGACTTAAGAGAATTGTCTCATCAAATTCATCTAAGGAATCACCAAATAAAGTGTCGTCCCAATTATCCTGAATTATATCCTGAACTAAAGTGCTAATCATATTCACTTCCTCTGATTCATTAGAAGGTTGTCTAGTAACATTAAAGACATTTAGTTCAGTGGTCATATTACCAAAGGATATATTCATAAGTCCGGTCCTACAGTTGATTATAGCATTAGATGTGGCTAAAAATGGGCGACCTAAAATCACCGGTATTTGAGCACTAGGGTCCTGAACAGGTTGAGTGTCTAGAACAACAAAATCCAATGGATAAATAAATTTATCAACCTCAATCAGAACATCCTCTATGACACCACGAGGTACTTTGACAGACCTATCAGCTAACTGTAGGGTCATTTTAGTCGGTTTCAACTCACCAAGACCTAGCTGGGTATACACATGGTATGGGAGTAAGTTAACACTAGCTCCTAAGTCAAGTAATGCCTTATCAACCATGTGATTACCAATCGTACAAGATATGGTGGGGCATCCAGGTCTTTATACTTAGGGGTTGTTTGGTTGAAGGATTGAACTTACTCCGACCCGCCTAAAAAGGCTTTCTTATGGACATTAAGCTTACGCTTTCGTGTACAAAGATCCTTAAGAAACTTGGCATACGCAATCATTTGCCTAATTGCTTCTAATAAAGGGATGTTAATGTTTACCGCTTAAAAATCTCCATTATTTCGTTGAAAGTCGACTCTCTTAGTTGGAACTAACAACTGTGGATATGGGGCTCGGGCACAAAATGAGATCTATCGGGAACCACATGGGCATCACTAGAAATTTTATCGGTCTCTTGCCTAGTGGCTCCTTCGGGGCTCATCTTGGGAACTAGAATGGGAACTAGAAGGTGGATCTACAAAGTATGTCCACTATTAGGCATGGCTACCTTATTGTCTACCGTTTTACCACTCCTAAGGGTTGTTACTGAGAGTTCACATGATTGAACTCTTTCTCTCTAGAGGATACTTCATGAATTGCTCTAGTGTTGGGTAGTGGTTGATTGGGGGACTTTTCCTTTTCTCTTTCGCTCAAAAATTCTGCAATTATACTAACCTCGATTTTTAACTCGAAATAGCCCGAGAGTTTTCCCCCGTAAACCTTTCTCAACTCGTTAGCTTAAACTCAGGTGTTATGCGATAAGATGGTTAGAGACTCTTCTAAACTCATTATTTTTATCCGACAGCGAAGTTCGATCTCGCTCCGGCCCTAAATGGTTCTTAGTATACCCAAAACTTGGGAGAGCCCGGGAAATACTAGCTTCGACCTTGACTCGGCCCTTAGACCAAGAGAAATTGGTGGTTTCTCCAACCAGGTTATATGTATCGGAATATGGATCAAATCTCTGATGGTTTTCAAACCTAGAGTTGTTATAAAGAGCATGGGCTTGCTCTTCGTATCTAGCATGGTGTGACCCTTGATTCATTTCTAAGGATTCTAGACGCCTAAGAATGTCTGACCCATAATCAACTATATCGATCAAATGGATAGGATTTCTAGGTATTTCTGGTTCTCTCATTGAAGCCCATTGCCTAGTTTTTCGGCTAACTCGATGAATTCGTCGAAACATTCATCCGGGTCTTGATGGGTAAATTCTCCACCACTAATTGTTTCTACCGCATACGGGTTTCACTATCAAGACCCTCATATAAAATTTGGGCCATGTGGGCTTTTTCAAAGCCGTGATGTGGACACCGGTATAACAATTCACTAAACCTTTCTACATAATCATGAAGTTTTTCACCTAATTTCGCTAAAGGTTTGGATAGACCGCCGAATGTACAGCTAGTCTTATGATGTGGGTATAATTTCATAACAAATACCTCTACAAGACCATCCTGTGTGGTAATTATTTTAGAAGGAATAAAATGATACCACTCTTTGGCTTTATCATAAAGAGAGAAGTGAAACAAACGTAACCTAAGCACATCTTTGGAGACATTCGGATAGTTCATTGTGTCAGAAATCATTTCAAAGTCTCTTATGTGGGTATATGGGTTCTCATTCTCTAATTCCCTAAACTTACGAAGCAAGCCAATAGTCTCAGGTCTAATATAAAATTGGACCGTAGAATCGGGGTGGAACTACACAGGTCACGCACTACCCTAGACGGGTTCAAACGATCCCTAAGGGTTTTACCGGGATCTCATCATCATTTTCCTCAACCATTTCGGAAAAAATAGAAGTATTGAGGATATTTTCCTCACCGTGAGAAGAACGTCCAAAAATAGGACTTTCTAGATTAAGGTAGTCAAGATTCTTGTTTCCTAAAATACCACTTCTAGGTTTTTCACGCATAAACCGTCCTAGAGCGTCTCTTACGTTCTGGCATACAAGAATTCAACAAAATGCGCACATGCAAATGCTGGGCTAACTAATTTAGGTAAGCTTGGGTTACCTACAACGAAATATACCCAAAGGTACGAGGCCGAGGTTTGTGGACTTTCAAATGGGTAACTCCCATAAGGCCCAAGGCACGGGTTGACTTTACTAATCCACCGGGGTTTTCCTAAACTCGGTAGTCTGACGAAGATGCAATTGGTGTGTGCAGTGTTTTTTTTTTTTTTTTTATAAATAAAGTACTAAAAATAAACACAAACAAATAAAAGAAAATTACAAGTCCAAAAATAAATAAAAACTACCAAAAATAAAAGTCCTTAAAAATAAAATCTTGGCTTTCTCCTTTACGGCAAGTCCAACTTTTCAACTTCCGTTTCAAGCAAAACCTGCACAATAAAAAAAAAATACCAAAGACGTAAAATAGAACAAAAAAAAATAATCTAATAAAAATAAAATATATACAAAACCTAAAAAAAAAAAATGCAAAACCTAAAACCTAAACCTAAATACAAGTCCGCGTCGGCGGCGCCAAAAACTGATGTAGTTTTATAAGTGGTAAGAAAGAATTCGATTCTCGGACTTGGGAAGTTGTTGATTTTAGATTTAAATAAAATTAATCTAGCAAATAAAAGAAAAGATAATGACAATATTGAGAGATTACTGGGAATCAGGATTTCACCGAACTCTTTTTCTATGGTTCAATTATTAATTCTTTGACAATTATAGCTCCAAAAATAATAGTTATTGACTCTAAATCTTTGCCAAGGTAGATTTTATAAAACATTAATTGTAAATGGTAAGCATGGATTATCAAAACACCTAAGCTAAGCATAACCCATCAAACTAAATCACTACTAATTAATTTAAAATCATAATTCAAATTATATTAATGCAAAAGTTGTAAAAAGAATTTAATAAAATTACCATAGTGTTGAGAATTGGCTTCCTCCGTCATCCCAACATGGGGTTTAGCTCATCATGGTAGAAACACGCTCAAAAGAATTTTTCATAGCTCTAAAAGGTGTTTTTATTGAAGAAATAGTATAAGACAGAGATATTTGCAACGCCGTAAGGATGTTACGTACATTCATCATAAGCCGGGTGTTGCAATTGAACGATTAGAGAGAACGATAAATCAAATGTGTGGCGGAATAAAAGACTGTCTATATGCGTCCATTCTTCGTGTTCTTGAGAACGACACTTCTTTGGTGTCGTCTGCAACTTCTCTTCTTCCTCTTCACCTGTTGCTGCTGCAACTCCTCCTGCAGCGTGATTTCCTCCTCTGAAGCGTACCCAAACTCCCCGACCTCCTCTATGTAACTCTCGTACACCCTTTATATAGCGAATAGGTGTAGAAAATCTCGAGAAAATCTTCCCTGGCAAGTCACAGACTTTTTTTTTTTCTGTAAATCTTCCTTACACGTCATTGATTGAATCGTAGCTATTCAAGACTCTTCTTAGGATAGAAACAAATCTAAATCAGATATTCATTTTCCTCTGCCCACGTAACTTCCAAAAATATACCACAAAAACCCGAGTATTTCTTTCTTCCCTGTTTAGCTTTACGTCGATGATCCGGCCCAATTTCTTCTAATCCAACACTCATACCAAGCCTGTTTATCCTTAACAGACCCAAAGTGACAGAAATCCGCGATTAAATCTTAGTAAAACTCGTCCTAATTTGACGAAGAAAATTCCGCAGGTGGTAATATAGTTTTCCCGCCAAAACTTGATTCAAATGGGGAAGAACATGGATGCCCCTTATCCGTTCATGGGGTGTGAATAGCAAGTGGTCGCCCCTTAGTAATTGAGGTGCCCCTTATCCAAATGAGGGGTCCGAATAGTAATTTTCTCCCACGAGCGCAAATACCACTTTTCGAGCCAATTTTCCCGCAAAAGCTTATTTCTCCAAAAACACCTACAAAGACATAAAATACCAAAATAAGCACAAAATCGAGTACTAACATTACAGAGAATTGAGACTAATATAGACACATAAATGCGTCTATCAACCGTTAACGCATGGAATTAATGTTCCATAAAAAGAACGTTTCACCATTAACTCCCGTATTTACTAACCGCCTCATCCTTATGACACTTCCTTATAACGGCGTAGTGTACGCCGCATGTCAGTAAAAAACCGCCAAACCAATACCCAAAGAGGATCCCCCGTTTGTGATATGTGTTGATGTCTCGAATGTTTTCGTGGAAAACATGTAGCATGTTGTTGTTGCGTGGCAAGTCGCACTGGGGAGACTTGCTAGCTTGGTGACCTTCGACTGGCCGAGATTTTGCATCTCAAGAGGAAAGATAGCCGTTGATCGTTACGCTTTCGTTTTTGGTAGTCACAGTAGGGAAGGCCAAAGATAGTGGCACGGTTAGGGTTGGCATGTCGTTGGCATGGCACGGTTTGGCGTGGCCAAACTTAGGTTTTCAGGCCAAAGGTTACCATGCGTTGTCCGGGTAACCTTTGATGGCTAGGATTTGCTCCTGGGATTGAAGGGGGACCGTTGATCGTCGCACTCCTTCGTTTTTGGTAGCCGCGTAGGGAAGGCCAGCATGGTGGCGCGGCTAGGTTGGCATGCCGTTGGCATGGCATGGTTTGGCTTGGCCAAACTTAGGGTTTTCGGCCAAAGGTTACCATGCATCGTCTCGGTAACCTTGGATGGCTAGGTTTTGCTCGGGATTGAAGGGGGACCGTTGATAAATCGCACGCCTTCGTTTTTGGTAGCCGCGTAGGGAAGGCCAACATAGTGGCGTGGCTAGGGGTTGGCATGCCGTTGGCATGGCATGGTTTGGCGTGGCCAAACTTACGTTCGGGCCAAAGGTTACCATGCGCCGTCCGGTAACCTTGGATGGCTAGGATTTGCTCCCCGGGATTGAGGGGGACCGTTGATCATCGCACGCCTTCGTTTTTGGTAGCCGTGTAGGGAAGGCCAGCATGGTGGCGCGGCTAGGTGCGTTTGGCATGGTGGGGCCAAGGGCTTAGCATGCCGTTGGCACATGGTGCGGCTAGCACGGCTAGGTCCAAGGCAAGGTACGGTTTGGCTTGGCATGGTGGGGCCAAGGGTTTGGCATGCCGTTGGTACATGGTGCGGCTAGCATGGCTAGGGCCAAGGCAAGGTGCGGTTTGGCTTGGCGTGGTGGGGCCAAGGGTTTGGCATGCCGTTAGCACATGGTGTGGCTAGCATGGCTAGGGCCAAGGAAAGGTGCGGTTTGGCTTGGCATGGTGGGGCCAAGGGTTTGGCGTGAATGGTTTGGCTTGGCATGGCGGGGCCAAGGGCTTGGCATGCCATGGGCGCATGGCTAGCACGGCTATGGCCAAGACAAGGTGCGGTTTGGCTTGGCATGTGAGGCCAAGGGTTTGGTAGGTATGGCTGGCATGGTTTGCCATTGGTACAGGGGTGCGACTAGCATGGTTGGCATGCCTTGGCGCGGTAGATGTGGCTGGAATGATTTGCCATTGGCACAAGGGTGCGGCTAGCATGGTTGGCATGCCTTGGCGCGGTAGGATGTGTCTGGCAGGATGAGCCATTGGTACGTGGGGTGCGGCTACATGGTTGGCATGCCTTGGCGCGGTAGGTGTGGCTGACACGATTTGCCATCGGCACAGGGGTGCGGCTAGCATGGTTGTCATGCCTTGGCGCGGTAGGATGTGGCTGGCAGGATGAGCCATTGGTACGTGGGGTGCGGATAGCATGGTTGGCATGCCTTGGCGCGGTAGGTGTGGCTGGCATGATTTGCCATTGGCACGGGGGTGCGGCTAGCATGGTTGGCATGCCTTGGCGCGGTTGGTGTGGCTGGCATGATTTGCCATTGGCACAGGGGTGCGGCTAGCATGGTTGCCATGCCTTTGCGCTGAGAGGATATGGCTGGCACGATTTTCCATCGGCACGGGGTGCGGCTAGCATGGTTGCCATGCCTTGGCACGGTAGGATGTGGCTGACAGGATGATCCATTGGTACGTGGGGTGCGGCTAGCATGGTTTCCATGCCTTGGCGCGGTAGGATGTGGCTGGCTTGATGAGCCATTGGCACGTGCGGTGTGAGAATTAGGGTTTTGGTTTTTCGAAACCCTAATTAGTATTTAAAAAAAAGGTACACTGGTAATTATCTCGCGGACAAATTAAAGGGTTCAATAAATGTGCTTGGTTTGGACATTATTACTCAAGTTCTGTGACGTCACTGTCTGACTAGGGTTTTACGATTTTACCCCTAAGTTAAAAACCACCATCAACAGCAGCATTTGAATAAAAGGACGACTGGAGGAAAGCTTATATTGATGACTTAACTAGAGAAGCGGACGAACAGTTATTGCCTACAAAAGTACTAAAGCAATTAGGCATAGTGCGAGGAGCGTTATATTACCGAACACCCGGAGGAGCCTTATCACGCTGTGAGGGAAAATAGAGGCACAAGAAATATTAAGTCATGTGCACATAGAATCCTGCGGACAGACAGGAGAAATTCCGCTATACCGTCGCCTACAGAGGATGGGGGTATATTGGCCAAACATGGCGGTCAAAAGTAGTACAAGATAAATGCGAAGATTTCCAAGTGCCCCCACAACAGGCAGAAGTATGCAACGCAGAAATAGAAGACTGGAGACAGCCATACATAGATTTCATTCAGCATGAACGTCTGCCGCAAAATAGACAAGACGCGCTCAAGATTCAGCGGAAAGCTGGTCGGTTCTTTATGAATGAAGGAGTACTTTATAGGAAAATCTACGGGGATACGGTACTACGTTGTTTATCACGAGAAGAGGCAGAGATAGTAATGACCACATCTCATAGTGTGGAGCATCAGGGTATGAGAAAGCTTTTCCTACAACTGTATGATGGAGGATTCTATTGGCCCACAATGGAATTTGATACATCCGAGCATGGGAAGAGGTGAAAGTAAGAGTCAAAGTCACGGACCGCTAATCCGCACTCCGCATACATTGCTACACGTGTGTCGTTACCCCATGGCATTTCCATAGCTGGGGACTCGACATCATTAGACATATTAGTCCAACCTCATCCGGACGGCATAAGTATATCATAACTGCAACCGAGTATTCTTCAAAATGGATAGAAGCCATACCACTTAGTGTTTACTCCGGAGCCGCTATTGAAGCATATATCAAAGAGTACATTATATGTCGGTTCGGCGCACCAATGATCATCCGCTCGAATAATGGAACCTCCTTTGTTAACCAAACCGTCAAAGAATTGTTAGATCAGTACGTCATTAAGTTTCATACCTCGATTATCTATTACCCTCAGGGGAACGGGCAGGCGGAAGCCATCAACAAAATATTATTGAGGATATTAAGCCAACTGGTACACGATCACCACGGAAGCTGGCATGAGCAGCTGCCGCTTGCACTTTGGGCATACCACATTTCTAAAAGAAGCTCAACTGGGGCTTCACCTTATTCCTTGGTGTATGGGGAGGATGCCATACTACCAGCTGAAATTGTTATTCCTTCAGCACGAGTAGCCATGGCGAGTCTCAATACCTCTGACGAGGTTAGTCGATTTGCCCACCTTGATACTTTGGAGGAATAAAGAGCTAAAGTTTGAATGGTTTGCGCACAAGTATATGCATCGAACCACGAGGTATTATAACCAGAAGGTAAAGGAAAGAACCTTCTCCATAAATGATATAGTCATGAAAATTAATTCGCACGTTCAACGCAATGAAAAAGCAGGAAAATTCGTTGCAAACAAGGAAGGCACGTACATGATCAGTGAAGCGGAGGAAAGTGGATATTACTACCTCAAGCGGATGAACGGATCCCGGATCAATACCCCAATCAATGGTAAATGGATAAAAATATATTATGCATAATAACTAAATGTACGTCGGATGGCTGATTATCAATAATATAAGCACTCTTATCTTAAATATGTGTCACAATGAATATCCCCGAGTCTGTTTAGGTTCCGTGCATGACCAATGAAGTTCACCAATAGACCCGAGTCTGGCTAGGTTCCGTGCATAACAATGAAGTGCACCAATAGCCCCGAGTCTGGCTAGGTTCCGTGCATGACCAATGAAGTGCACCAATAGCCCCGAGTCTGGCTAGGTTCCGTGCATGACCAATGAATTGCACCAACATCCCCGGGTCTGGCTAGGTTCCGTGCATGACCAATGAAGTGCACCAATAGCCCCGAGTCTGGATAGGTTCCGTGCATGACCAATGAAGTGCACCAATAGCCCCGAGTCTGGCTAGGTTCCGTGCATGGCCAATGAAGTGCACCATTAGCCCCGAGTCTGGCTAGGTTCCTCCCCGGGTCTGGCTAGGTTCCGTGCATGACCAATGAAGTGCACCAATAGCCCCGAGTCTGGATAGGTTTCGTGCATGGCCAATGAAGTGCACCAATATCCCCGAGTCTGGCTAGTTTTCGTGAATGACTAATAAAACGCACTAAGATCCTTAAGGATGTGACTATAGACACAGCATATGAGATAAATGTTGGTCCTGACTATTTGAGCAACGATTTGCTTGATCGCCCCAGGAGAGGCTAGAATAAATGAAGCGCCAAACATAAATGCAGAAAGAGCAAAATCCCAAGGGTAAACGTTGGGCAACGATATTGCGCAGAAAATACTGAAGTCAATCAAGGATAACATAATTGATATAATTTATTAGTAGATAGGTACAAACACCCGGAGTAATACACAAAGCGGAAAAAACAAAGCGTTACATGGATAAAAGCCTAATAAGATAATCTAAAGAAACGAAGTCATTACTGAGCGCGCGCGTCTTAGCCTACCACGTGCAAAGGCTAAATCGTTCTCTCGATATTCCATCCGGGAACGAGCGTCAGAAAATATTTCAAATGCCTTATCCGAGGCCATGGTGTTCTCCACTGAAGGGTCGACTCGATAAGCACTCAACCCATCCACATATAAATCCATTGCAAGAAAATACTGCATATGGCTTACTTCAAATACATCCTCACACTCACGTACAAGTCGGGCATTCCCAGTAACAGTAGCTTGTAACAACTCCATTTTATGTTTTTTAAGGAACAAAGATAATGCACTGACTGACTCTCTCATGACTTCTAATCATTCTCTTCTGATAATCTCAAGGCTATATATATATATAAAAAAAAATGGGTCAATTCAAATTCAAATTCTCTCCCAAAGGGAGTAACCAACGTTGGCACAGAGGCCAGCGAAAGCACATAACCATTCTTGATTGGTGATATTGTTTCTATGATGCATGATTTGTTGTATATCATATGTACAAAAATATATTGAATGAGTTAAGTGTTAAATCTATGTAAACCAAGCATGAAAAACTTTGTAGTTCCTATAAGAACGAAATGCATATAAGTTTTATAAGTCAACATATATTTTGAAACAAGCTCTTAACCAATTGAATGAGAAATTTGATTACTTGGATAACTCAAATAGTTTCAAAATTGATTAGGGTGACAAAAGCATAAGATTGTATGTTATATATGCAAAAGGGGCTCGCTGAATTTGTGTTATAACTCATATGTTGTTCATGAAACTGGAGACATGTTTAGTTTACTATTTGACATGAAAGACTTGAGTGAAGATAATGCATATGCTTGAATTGATTTTGTTCTTCATTTGAATCTATTTCACTACAATAAAATGGTTTTTTTTAAAGAAATATAAATATATATATAGTTTGCATGTAAACTAGTTTTCACTTTTTTGATTTAGTACTAATGCTTTTGATATCGTGCGTTCTTGCACTAAACATGAGTATGGTAGCTTAGTATGTCTCTATGCTACGTGATTGACTATATATATTTTTTTTGTAGTGGGCGTTTAATATATTGCTTCCACAATGGGGGTTTTATATTCAGATTTACCAATCCTAGTATGTAAAATTGGTAAAATATTGAGAAGGTTATGACGTGTTTCAAACACATTTTACACCTAGAAGTACACTATCTAAATGTTTACCGAAATCCTTTATGGATACTGTGAAGCTGATTGGAAATACTTTCGGATGAATCCTCTACGGGATGGAGCGATTCAGTCCTCTACTAGATAGAGGAAGAACAAACATATTAATCCAATGCGATAGTGCCGCGGCTATTGTAAGAGTTGATAACTGTTAATTACAACGATAGAGCCGACATATATGGTGATTGAAAAGCATTTTTGATGTTATGAGAATGGATTATATATGGTCTGAAAAGATTTATATACATCTTATGGGATGATGTCGATGCCCATTGAGAATTGAGTCATTTGTGATGGATACCCACCTAGAAATAGGTTCAAAGGAATAAGTTCAAAAGGAATAACGATTCACAAATGATATGAACATAGTTGTTTGTGATGGACACCCAACCTAAAAAGTCAAGATTCCAGAAGTAGGTTCAAAAGGTAATCCCTACATATGAATGGAGATCCCAAAATGTAGGTTCAAATGGGGCTAAGTCAAGGATAATGTATGTGAACATTTAATCATGCTTTAGAGAATTCATCCTCGGCATGATATCCTAAAGCGGGTTAAAGTTGAGTTTTTGTTTTTGTTTTTAAAACTTTTAATGATGTTTATATCTCTATTTAGAGTGGGGTACTTAGCTAAAGGAGTACTCTTGATAAACTCACCTATATGGATGTGAAAGTGTGGTCAATTTCTATGAGAATACGGGAAGTTCTCTAGATCATTCATTAAACCGGGATTCAAGCACAGGGCCGTAACGTGTTGGCTTTAGACTTTACACTAGTATAGCTGTGTGTGTTAAATAATATTTTTATATCCAAGAGTTCAAAGACTTATGTTCACTCTATGGTTAGATTTTGAGAGAGTCTAGCACTATGTAAAGGTTCAAAATCGAAAAATACCTTTTGTTTTGGGGTAAAAAACTGATTCTGTTGGAAATGGTAAATTGAGTGTGCTGCCGAGAAACGAATCTAAACCCTAAACAAATATACTGCACATGAGTAATTTAGATTCGAGAGATCAATCTGTACAATTCTGGCCTAAACCAAGAAATGACCATTCCAGTCTTGCCTCGGTTACAAAATGAAGGACAAGGGTTGATCTTAGGGAGGGAAGCAAAGAAGGTGTTGAGATCAAAATGGTTAACTCTGAAGGTGTGGTTGTTTATGACTCGTATCAGAATGTGGAACTTGCTTACGGAATATAAGCTATAAGTTCTTGGTGTTTTCTGGACACCAATACCCTGATGAACATCCCCCAATTTATGACATGTTTGATGTCTCGAGTATTTTGTAGAAAAATATGTAGCAGGCTGCTGAGTGGGTCTTGCCTGCAAGACCTGATTATTCTGACCAATCACGCGCAAGCTAGGCGGCAGGCAGTCATACGTGACAATTCAAGTTGTGAGACTTGCTGCAAAAAATAGCATGTAATGCTTTTAGGTCAAATAATTAAATCAATATTTATAAAACATCGTTTGTAATCGATGCGTATGAAGCATCGCTTTTAAGCAAGTAGCTCAAAGATTTGATATTTATGAAGCATCGTTGTATAGAGCTTGTTTAAATTAGTCGCGGGATTTAATGTCTTAAAAGGACCGCGGTCGGCCATCTTTGGGAAGTTGTCGTGAGCCGCTCGAGCGGGCCTGGGGCAAGTCGATCAACCCTTGTGAAAGGGGGCGGCCGGTGATCACTACGAAACCTTATTGGTTACTCGGAATTGATCTAAGACGGTCAATTTTGCTAGCAAAGTTGGACGGCTAAGATGCTTCATGCAAACAGCGATTATGCGGTGCCGTTGAATTTATTAATACTTTTTTATGCAGCGCGACTAGCACGCTTTGGGCAGCTGCCAGATCTCGTTCGAACGAGTTGGGACTGGCCGATCGGTCCATACAGGAGAGGGGCGACTAGGTGATCATGGCGCATCTCATTGGTTCCCCAAAAACAGATGTAGGCCGGTCAATTTGGCTGGCGAAGTTGGATGGACGAGATTGCTTTGCGGCAGTAATATGCTGCCGCTAACAGAAATTAGGGTTTTAAAAGCCGTGCAGCCAACCCTATTTGAGCAATCGGCTTGAAGCTCTGCTCGCAGGTTGGGAGGGCTCCGATTGGCCGAGGTATTAGTGGGCCCACTTGGGGTGTGCATGATGGTGCTTGTACGGTCGCACCGTGGAGGGCGTCCAAGTTTGACAATTCAGCCGGCCAAAACGTGCGGCCGTGATCGTTTTAAGACTGACATGGGCAGCTTATATTCGATTTCCTAAGGAATTAGGTGTGTCGACTGTACCCAACTTCCACTTTTAATTAAAAGTGTATGCTTTGCGCATTTAGAGCGATTTGATTGGTCGGAGGAAAAGAGGGGCCAGCATGCAGTAATATGGGGCGTGGCCGGCCGGCCATGGGAAGCGCCTGCTAGGGCAAACCGACCGGCCAAGTGGCGTGGACACGCCTCCTTTTACTGCTACCTTTATTTGTCGCAGTTTCTCTTAATTTCTTGTTTTCCAATTTTTTAATAGGATCTTGCTCCTACTAGCTCTTTGATGGATCAATTTCCTAGTTTGCCTAGGTTTGGTCTCGACCAATAGGGTTCGAGATATTGCGCAGGCCGCAAAAAGACCTAATTTTATAAATTAATAGAATTAGGTTGGCAAAATTGAATTTTGTGAGATGCCACAAAATCAATCAGTTTCTGGTGAATTTTGTGCGTTCATACAAAAATCACTAATTTTATCTCAGAAGGCAGCATAACTTTGTGTGCCTCGATTGAGTACTTCATGCACATCTTAATCCCGACACTTCGGGGAAATTCATGCCACTCACCGCGAGCGAACATTAATTTTCATGTCATGTCAACATCAAGAGTTCGGCTGGGAACATGGCGTAGAATAAATACTCGACAGGCCATGCATTAGTGAGTAATGCAGGCAGGAGATAAAATTTATAGAATATTTAGGATTGTTGCTGCACGCACCATTCTGGATAAATTTTATATATAAACATACTGAATTGCTCAATACATATGTGAGTAAAGAGACCTAGGCACTCATTACTTTTAAATGACTCTGTTTCTTTGCAGAATGACAACACATTAAATACAGGGTCTTACAATTTTAACCCTGAACTAAAAACCACCATCAAACACCTTTACTTATGCACATCACTATATGGATCTTGCTTAATATTTTAAAAATACAAGTGCGGGATTTTTGGAAAAATATGTTTTAAAACAAAAATATATATCCATTTATTATTTTTATTAAAATTATTTATAATAGTCTTAACGATCTTCATAAAAGAATATTATTTTTTGTTATAAATTTCTTTGACCGTTTCATATTACAAGAGTAAATGATTTTTGTCAATTGTATTAATGTTTTCATTAAACTCATTTAAGATCTTTTGACTACAAAATAGATTTTGGTTGGAAAAACAATTAGAGAGTTTTTCTTTAATGTTTTTAGAGTTTTAAAGAAAAATAAGAATATTTTGAGAGAAAGAAAATTAGCGTGTGATCATCAAATATTCGATTTTGAGAAAGAATAGAAGTGTACAAGTATCACATACTCTCAAAGTGAAAGAGTGATTGTGAAATAGATTTACTCGGTTGTTTTATCCTGGGGGCGACGCGACATGGAAGAACTGCTTGCACAATCTTGGGCAGAGCCGCAAAACTTCTTAAAAGAGCGACTTGGTTGTGACTCGGGCATAACATTTTTTATTTGTTTGGTTTATGATTGTTTTTGAAAACGCGGGGGTATAACAACCACACCCAATATTTCGTTCGCCAATCTGTATGGACTAAACTCCAATATAATTCCGAAAGCACCAACTTAAAAGTGAGACTCAATCAAGAAAGATATCAAAGAGCTTTATTATTTCTCAATACAATCAGTAAATCAACTAGATAGAAATCCGTGAGACTGATTGATATGAGAATAACTCAGACGGTACCAAAGACCAATGTCCGAGAGTCAATCAAGTTCTACTAACAAGCAAGGTTGGATTTATCTACTATGATTGAACTACGCACAACCTGTGATATTTCAATTATATAAACAAATATAATGCAGAAAAGAAATAACACAGACACCAGAAATTTTGTTAACGAGGAAACCGCAAATGCAGAAAAACCCCAGGACCTAGTCCAGATTTGAACACCACACTGTATTAAGCCCCTACATACACTAGCATACTACCAATGAACTTCGGAATGGACTGTAGTTGAACCCTAATCAATCTCACATTGATTCAAGGTACAGTTGTGCTCCTTACGCCTCTTGAATCCCAGCAGGACTCTGCGCACGTGATTCCCTTAGCTGATCTCACCCACAACTAAGAGTTGCTACGTCTCCAACAGATAAGTATATTCTGGTTGTTGTTTCCGTCTTTAGATAAATCAAGGTGAACAAGAAATTCAACTAATAATCCGGTCTTATACTCCCGAAGAGCAGCCTAGAAATATTATTCACCTCACAATAACCTAACTGATTAATAGAAGAAGTTATTGCAGAATCACAAGAGTCTGAGACGAAGAACTGTTGTGATTACTTTTTATATCTTACCTATCGGAGATAAATCTCGAGAAAATCTTAGAGAAGATTAAACTCAATACAATAGAAAAAATAAGATCAGAATATGCAACTACAGAGAAAATAGTTAGATCTGGCTTCACAAATCCCAAATGAAGTCTTCAAGTCGTTAACCTAATAATGGTTTTGGAAAACCTTAGGTTAATGGAGAATCGACTCTAGTTTGCACTAGGACACACGAGAGTGTCGGGATTAGGTTTCCCAGATGCTAGAGTTCTCCCTTATATAGTCTTTCAAATCAGGGTTGCTTGCAATCAAAGCTAAGATAGCTTTGTAACAAAGCAATTGATATTCACCGTTAGATAAAATCCTTATTTTAAGATTCAAGCTAAGTCTGCTTAGAAAATAAGCAATCAATCTCTATCGTTATATGGTATTAGCTTGATACACACAAATAAAATATACCTATATTTATATATGGATGAACCGTACCTAAACGTGTATAACTGTTGGCTATATAACAGTTAACCGAAGTTAGCCACATGAACACTTATAGTTTTTCCGCATTCATCTAACATTACTAGATCAAATATGATGATCAATCAATCATGAACGATAATCAAATGAATCTAAATGTGTTTCAAGAGAGTTTTTCAAATGTTCATCATCTCATAAAAATATATATCAACCATTTGAAATATATTCGGTTTGTAATTGTACAAAGTACTTATACAAGAACCAATTCATGAACATAATGCCACGGTTTGCAAAAAAAGTTCGCATACCTTATTTCATCAAAGTTCCAGGGACTTTAGTTCGCAAACGAACCTGATTTCATGAGTATGAATTTCATACTTTTCGATTTGAGAACCTAACCACCGTGTCGCAAACCGAGTATGCGAACCATAGCCCGGACTTTGGCCTAGTCATGTCGTTCGCAAACAAGAGTACGAACAACAACTTTCGGACTTAACCTTGTCTATCCGTTCACAAACAGTACGCGAACAACAATTCTAGACCTTTTCACGGAGTAAACCCGTTCGCAAACAAGAGTTCCAAACCTAAACTAGAACTTCACAGTGCACATACAAAGTATACATACTGTGTTATATCCGGGCATTGGTAGTCGTTCTAAACTCTCATTTAATCATTGAAACATCTTTAGAAGACAATAATGGTAATCTTACACATACTACTAGCTTCAAGTAATTTTCAAGTGATTAATCAATCAATACGAAACTTCCCAAGTTAACATCAAATGATTGTCTCACTCAAATCATATAAGATATTCAAGGTAATTTTCACATGATCATATTGACTTAATATTTAGTTTCCAACAAATAAATTGTCTACAACTAAACTCTCCAAGTAGATGATGAAGTTTAATCTAAAGCTAAAAGCTTCCAATACGTATTTCGATAAATATATAAACGAGATAAACTCGGGTCGAAATTTCAAATGTGTATAATGTAAAAGTCAATATAGCTATACGACTTAGTCTCTTTACAAGATAGAATAAAATAGACTTCTGAGTGATAGATAAGTTTTAGTCTCCACATACCTTTTGTTGATGAAGTTCCTCCAAGCTCTTTAGTAGATCTTCTTCTTCAATTGGTGAACGCCGTGAAGTCTAAAGCTCAACTACACACTTCTATCTTAATCCGATACATAGCTATAAGTAGACTAAAAATCAAGTACATAGTTTTGATCAATTAAACTTGACAAACAAGCTTGAAATAGCAACGCTTGCGAGTTCGACCGAGAAGTGCTCTAACAATCTCCCCATTTGTCAATTTTAGCGACAAAACTATCAATACATATGGATTACAAAATAAATAAACTTTGTACATTAGCTTCTGATCCATCATGCTTGATTTCCTTGGCTTTTCAAGTTCCTTGAATTCTTCGTTACTTCAAGTTATCCATCGATTCTGAATATATACAACTCAGCATCATTATTCTTGAAGATATGTAGCAATAAAAATATGAAAACGAAAGATATCAATCATTGTTATTCAGTGTCATAGTATTATTATATAGAATGAAAGTCCATCACAACTTTGAAATAATTCTATGGTGATATGTATCACTTCCCCTTAGTCAATACTTCCATCTTAGAAGGAAAACCACTCCCCCTTACATAATGATCCGTAAACCATATGTATGTAGTGTGAACTACTAAATAATTCCCCCCCTTTTTGTCAATATAAATTGGCAAAGGTACGAAAACTATGGATCATAGTGAAATTCTCAAAAGATAATTCATGACTAAAGAGAAATATATCAACTTTCTTTCGATGATTTCATAGAGTCAAAACTTAGTGTATTCATCAAGGAGTTTATTAAGATACAAGTTAACCCCTTAAAATTCCACAACGGCTCTCCCCACAAAGATATGGCAATTAAGCACAAGTTCATTTAGGAACTCTCCCCCATTTGATATTATTCCCAAGAGAACAACATGAGCGATCTTACTTTTACGAGAAAGAAGGATTTCTTTGGACTTTAACAAATCACATGGATTTGTATCCAGTAAACTCGAGTAAATTAACCACAAGAAGATCTTATTGATTAATTTAGCCGGAAATCACTCAACATAAGAAAACTTACGAAGTAAATATATTATTTTCACATAATAGTGGATCAGGGAAAGATCAATACTGCGGAATTTTCTCAAAAAGTTCATTATATCTTTTATCAATATTTGCATAAATACATAATAGACTTAAATTTTGAGCATCTATGAGATAACATCATAGTTCACTAACGTAAACACATATATATCTCATAAGACATTTGCAATATATAAAACCAATAAGATTAAATATTGCAAGATCCTCTTCCAAATAACTCAGAATTTAGATAAATAAATCTAAAAACATTGCAAGATGAAAATCATTGGAAATAGCCATGTATAATCACATTATTTTCCATACCAAACCCTAGTTATCCTTCTTAAACATAAGAATAAATTCTCATAAGAAGTATCCTAAACATTAAGATTCTTGAAAAACTCTTTATCGTCCCTGATGAGCACGAAAGTGCGACGCATATTCACCCATAAATACATTAGTTGGGACTCATTTTATCACTAATAAACTTGTTTGTAGGTGTTTTTGTGAAATAAGCTCTTATGGAGAAAGTTGGTCGAAAAGTGGTTTTTGTACCCCGGAGGACACATGTTATTCGGACTCTCAGTTTTGGATAAGGGGCACTCAATTACTAAGGGGTGCCCAGTTGCTAAGGGGCACCTTCTTTGTTATTTGAAACCTGTGGCTAATCGCACCCCACTCTGGTTAAGGGGACATCATCTTCAACCTTTTGAATTTGAAAAATGGCGGGAAAAATGGTGGCAGAATTAGGGTTTGGCTTTTGGAGGTGTTTGGGTGAGATTAAAGTGCTGAAATTAAATGGTTTTGTTCCTGGTACCTAAAAAGGTCTGGTATGGGTCATAGTTTTGATCAAAATTGGCTAGATAATCGGGAATTCAAGAAAACAGAATTCATACTTTTAAGGAAATATCTTTGCAGAGTTGAAGCATTTTTTTGGTTCGAGATTTGGATGGTTTTTAATGAGACTCAACTATTTGAATTTTGTTGAGATGACTTGGATGAATGAAACAGGAAGGTATGGTCGTTACAATTGGTTAGATTTGGCTAGAACATCGGATTGGAGATAAACAAGGGAAGTTACGTCATTGTGAAGGAAAACGAGCTAGAGGATATCCGGGAGTTACTTGGTCGGATTTTGTGAGATTTTCTCGATCTTATTGGTTGGTACCAGCATGTTATATCCATTCAGGGATGGTAAGTTTGTTGGATTAGAAGAAATAGGAGTGAATGTGGTGATGAAATAAAACAGAGACACGAGAATATTTCACGTTCTCTATATCATATCCCGAGTAAAACTGAGGCTGGTTTGAGGTGTTAAAGAGTTTGACTCTGTCAGGGATGATTATAGCAACATGTAGGAGTGTGCTGGACGGAAGAAATCAACGTGCGAAGGTGAATAAAGAAATCATTTCCCGTTTTGCAGCAAAGAAGGAAAGAAGATTTTATGGAGTTATTACGGAGTTATATCGATCCTGATGAGCGACGGGATCATGGGGGTGGCTAACCTAGGATGCAGCCCCCCCCCCCCCCAAAAAAAAAAAAAAAAATCTGTAATAGCTCATTTTCACCTTGGTAATTCCCTGGAAAAAAAAGAAAAAGCCCAGGTCTAAATTTGGATAGCCCATACAAAAGAAAATCAAACTTGACGTATCTTGAAAAAGATCTAACAAACGGGAACATATATGTAGTTGTATGACTAAGATCTAGTGATATGCAACGAGAGTGAGGACACGTTTATATGCATGCATCCAAATAATTAAATATCTTGCTTGTATGTGATTCAAAATCTTAAAATGTTGTGTATCCTTACGGGGGCAAATATGATAAATTATAAATGTAACACTTAAAATGTTACTTACATTTTAAAAAAAAGAAAAAAAAATGCCATATCTTATCATGATTATAAGCACAAATTTATTTATTTTTGATTTAGTAATTATTTTGAAAACCAAAGAGAGAATATAGAAGAAGCATAAATTTAAAATATTTGACACATTGATAAGTAATATCTTATTTTCGAAACCAAAAATAATTTACAGAACCCCAAAAAAATTGGCGACCTACTACGCATTATCAAATCAAAGTTTTGTGTTAATTTATAGTTTTATCTCGTGTATCTCATACATAGCATAACGCAATTGTAAATATACTCTATGGTAAATAAATTTGATTCAAAAAGTTTTGTGCTCTAAAAGATAACGTTGCCCAACTTATACTCTTTAGATATTTTACTGTATTTATTTTTATCGCAGTTAAGACGAATGAAAAATAGCCCACCTCAACACAAATTCCTGGATCCGTCGCTGCTGATGAGTATAAAAAGGGAGTTGAGGCCATAGAGAAGAGATATCGAGAGTTGGGGAGAAGAATAGAGAGTGGCAGAGCAACTTCTCTGCTGCTGCAGAGAAGAAGAAGACAAAGAACACAGACGACTAAGTAGGTATGTCGTTTTAATACTGTCACTGTTTCTTCCATGAACGCCGCGTTTTTACGCGAGTTTTCCAAATATAGTTCTTACGTAACAAAAGCTTAAGCTGTAACGGTAGTTTGTAGCGGCCATTAACCGTTGCAAATTCCCGGTTTATTGTATTTTCTCTTCTTTTCTTCATTGTAAGCACCATTTGAGCTATAAAAAAAAATATTTTGAGAGTGTCTACAATATGAGTAGCTAAACCCCTACACTGGGTCGACGGAGGAATCCAAATTTCATATGTGGGTAATTTTAATTAATTATTTATTTGACTTTTGCACTAATTAAAATAGAATTATGATTTGAAAAAATTAGTTATCATTTTATTAGATGGGTCATGCTTGCTTAGATGTTTGATGTCCCATGCTTACGATTTATAACTAATGTTTGGAGAATCTACCTTGGCAAAAATAAGAGTCCTTGTTGTTTTATTTATTGAGCTATAATTGTTGAAGAATAAATAATTGAACCTATTGATATGAATTCGGTGGAATCCTAGACCCAGTAACTCTCTCTTTTATTATTTTCGTTAAACCTTTTAATTTAATCTCAACAACGTCCGAGTGAACGACAACCTATTTACTACAACAAATTAAAAACCCTATTAGTCCCCGAACTCCTTGTCGTCAACGGAGATTGGAATGTAAGATTCATGAAGAAAGGAGTCAATTCCAACAAACCTTCTTGATTGTTGCCGAACCAGGGCCTTCTGAATTTCAAGAGTGATAGGTGTCTAAAACACCTTGATATTTATCTATTGTTTATGCTTTCTATGCAAGTTTTCTTGTAAGTTATGTATCTTATGTTTGCTTTTGAGTGTTATTAGGTGTTTTGGAGTCATTATGGAGAAAAAAGAAGTGGAAATCGCTTAATTCCAGGATTTCTTCTCAATCATCTTGAAGAGAACGAAAATATGAAGCTAGCGGTGAAGGTGGAATAAGCTCGTCAGTTCCCTGTAACTGACAGTACAAGAAGAGTTAATGAATTATGGATGAATCTGAACTGTCAGTCTACCAGGACCAACAGTAGAACTGAAAATGTTATCACCTCAAGTGGCCCTTATCTAATTCTGGGTGTTTATATAAATTTTATCATCTATTACTCTGAAACCGAGAGTGGTCTTCATTACAAACCACTTGAGAGTTAGAGGCGGCAGAAATCGAGACATAGAGATGGAAGTGGGGATCTCAGATGAAGAACGGTGAAATTAGGGTATGAAATGGAAGTGTATATGCTGCTAAGAAGGAACTGGTATCGAGGTCGAGAAAATGGGTTTGAGTAGGTGCCATGAATTGAAGAAATCTGAGTTGTTGTTCCGGTTATTACAGATGAATGGAATTGGAAATTGAAGATATGGGTTTGTTGGATTATTGAAGAACATTGATGCCATGAGACTTATTAGGAAGAAATAGAGAAGTTAGTGTTGTCAACGATGGTTAAATTGAGAAATGGGATGTGGTTGAGCAACAAGGGTTCGGTTTGTGAAGATAAACAAGATTGAGATGAATTTCGAGATCTTATAAGATGGGTGTACACTGAATTATGGATTGAGAAGCTAAGAAGTATCAGAAATGGCAGAGTTAGGGTTTTGAGATGAACTGTTGTTGGTAGATGGTAGCAGTGATGGATGGAGGACTCATAGATGGCATTGCAGGTGGTAGTGGATCTGGAGATTGTTACAAGGGTGTTGTGTTGGTGTTCAGTCAGCTAGCTAGATTGCAGTTGAAGCAGCAAGGATTTGATGGTGATTAATTACAGTTTAGTACAGGGAAATGTCATTGCAAGCGCAGTTCAAGGCGGAGATGCTATAGAGTTGGGGGAGCAGAAAAGCAGAGTTGGAGCAGTTAGGTGTTGTGTTTGGTATACAGGGAGATGGTGTTGTTGTTGCACCTAGAAGACTGAAGTATGAGGGTTCTGTCATGGGCTCATTGCAGCTGAGATACATAACAAGTGAAAAGTTGCAGCTGTGCAGTGTTGATATCGTAAAGGTTACATGGATTAGATGAATGCATTAGGTTTACAGGGAGGCTGCGATGGATTTGGTCAAGTTTGTTGCCTGAACATCAGGCTAGAGATGAGCTGCGCTGTGCTGTGCGCTAATGGGTAATTGGATTGCAGGGTGAAATTGAGATGCAGGTGGTAGCAGGTGCAGTTGATGTTGCAGTGCAAGACTCAAGGAAATGGTGAACTAAAATTGCTTGAATTTAGAAGGCTGGCGAGTGCCTGAGATGGAAGAATTGATGGTTGGGTATGTGGCGTTGGTAGACAATGGCCAGGACTTGACTTATAAGCAAGGAGGGTTCACTCCGGCAAGGCAGTGGTATGTATGGCTCGTCAGTTGGTTAAAGGTTGAAGTTGCTACTGGTGATGAGATGGCAGTGGCAATGGAACTGATATGGTGCAGTGGTGATATGGATTGGTTGATGTGTGGATAGAATGGAGGCTACAGAACTCGGTAATGAAATGAATAGCTTGTCAGTTTCACAAAAATGACAAGTACATGATGGTTAGTTAAGGTTGATGGGCTCTTGAACTATGGGCTTGTTTTAATTATTTTTGGGACAGCTTCAGTCGAGGAAATAGTTAGCCTGTGCCTGGATGCGGCTGAGATTTAGAAGAACCATTTTTTAGGGACCATGGTTTTTTTGGGGGACCATGGTCTTATTAGTCCAACCTCCCTATACTTATAAGGGGTGTCCTAAAGTTAGGTAAATACACATTTACCCTTTACTTTAATTTAAATTAAAACTAACTTAATAAATATATAAATCTAATCATATACATCTAATCTAAATGAATTTATTAACCAAAATCAAAATCAATAACAAAAACATGAGGAGAATCGAAAATTTTTAGTTTTGAAAAAAAAAATTATTCTCTTCTTCTTCTCTCTTTCCTTGACGTTCCTCGTTCTATTGAAAAACCTAACAATCTTTTTAATTCGTTTTTTGATTGGGAAAATTGAGTAGAAATCATCAAAATATGGTTTAAATGGAAGTTAAAGTGGCATGTTCGATTAGGAATAGTTTTAAAAAAACTAGTTTTGTAACCGAACATTCTGAAAAAAAGAACACGAAGAACACTTCGGTTATCACGAATTTAATTTTTCGTAACCGAACTCCGAGTTCGGTTTGTTTGCAAAAAATAGTTTTCACCGAACTCCTCATTGAAAACCAATATATTGTGTTCGGTTGGTCCCCAAAAAATTCTAAAACTAGTTAGTAACCGAACTCTACCCATAATACAAAAAAAAAAAAAAATGTAACCGAACTGTGTTATTTTTCCCACTATGTTGAGTTATGATTTAACCGAACTTTGCCTACTCTGTTCGGTTGGTTCGCAAAAATTTCTAAAACTATCTAGTAACCGAACTCTACCCATATTACAAAAAGGAAAAAAAAATCCAATGTAACCAAACTGTGCTATTTTTCCTACTATGTTGAGTTTCAATTTAACCGAACTTGTCCCACTATGTTCGGTCTGTTCGCAAAAAATCTTGACAAACCGAACTCTTCACTAATTGCATACATGTGTAGTTCGGTTAGATATGTTGTTGGGTTAAAGTTTGCGAACCAACCGAACATTACTCTGTAAATCCTATAAACAAAGTTCGGTAACATGTCTGTTAACCGAACTACTAAAAACCTCCATTAACAGCGAGTTCGGTAACCCGCGTGTTTGGAAAAAAGTAACTGAACTACACTTTTAGATGAGTTCGGTAACCTGTTCTTCACATAAGGTAACCGAACAAGCCCAAATCTACTCTAAAAATTTACAGTTTTTTGAAAATTTGGAGCAATTCAACCAACATTATCTAAGTTTGAAGCATACCAGGTACCCAAATACCCTTCCTCGAGTTGTGGTTGGTAAAATCCATCGTTTTTCATGTTTTCCTTCTTTATCTTCTCTAACTTTACTCTCTCAATAATTCTACTTCTTTAAAAAAAAAAAACATCTGATTTTTTAATCTCACCAATTATCTTTAACTTAATCATCTCACTAATCATTACACTAATTATTATTAACACTAACTAATATTACCCAAAATTAATCAGGAGGGTAATTTAGGTCTTAATATAAATATCTAGATAAGGGGTGACTTAGATTTACTTCTAATGTCTTACCCAAAATAAAACCATGGTCCCAAAAAAACGGTTCATTTAGAAATCAGGGAAGGAAAGAAAGTATATAAGGGTCTTATTCTATTCCATGAGAGGATATATCTTTTTCTCTACTTGTTTTATAGGGTTTCACATGATAGTTCTTCTTTGCTTTCTATGATGATTTCCAAAAACGCAAGTAACTAAGTTTTATTATTGGTTAAAGATGTAGTTGGATTTTGCAACCAAGTTATTGATTTTATGAATTAGTTTTCTCTCAAAATCATCGTTCACTTTCTACGGTTTATAACAATTGCATGATTGACGTATTGCTATATGATTGAATGTTTGTTTAGTTAAGTCTAGAATTGATTGAACTCACATCCATATCTATAGCTAATTTAGGGTTTTCATCAAGCGATAACCTTGAATACGAGTAGCATGATATGATTACGGTTTGTAGTGATACACTCTTGTAATCATATGTAGAGTTTGACCTTTGTCCGAATTGTCATGCGCAATGTATGACAATTACATTGATTAGCCTAACTCTGAAAATTAATGCTCCTATGAATTGAACTTAATTAGCGCAAGGCGTTAGGTTATTCTTTAGGTAGAATTCACATACGCAGCTCTAATGTGTGTGTTGATGAACATAGGAAATATACGGAGTATTCTTGCAATAAGGTATTTTAAGGCTTTTGATGGTAGCGAGATTAAATACGAATTATATTCATACATTCAAAAACTTGTTTACAATTGAAGATGAAACCTTTACCCAAGATTTTCACATCCTTGATTTGCGTGTTTACTTTCTTGTTTTATTTTTATTTTATTTTAGTTTATAAAAATCAGAAAACCCCCCCTGTTACTTATAAGATACCGAAACAAATTTGACAATCCAAGTCCTCTCTGTGGGAACGATCCTTTCTTGCCCTTGCTATATTTTATATTTTGAGTAGTGAGAAAGTAATATTATTTTGACGCATACGACAGCGATCAAAGAGATCTTAGTACAATAGCCTTTATTTGTTGAATCTCAATCCTTGTGTGTTTTAACTCTTCAAGAACAATAAAAACTTTTGAAGATTTGAGTTGTTAGCTCTTGGTTTCTTCATATTCTTTCTTTTTATCTTTAAAGTTGTAAAGGAATGGGATTTCTCTTTTACCTTCATGACTGACGACTTAACAATAATATTAACATCTTTTCCATCAGAAGTGATGATGCTTGGAGTCTCCATAAATTTGAAATATGGGTTTGTGAAAAGAGACACAAACTAAACAGCTCCATGAGCAACCTTTTGATGCAAAGAGTTTCACTGAAGGAAAAAGAATGTAGGGTTACGAAACCTATATACAGAGTACGTAGGATTCACGTACGATCAACACAGACAACCCTAAGAAGGGTAGAAATGTCAATTTTAACCCCCTTTTTTTTAATTCAAATAGGGTGAAATATTTTCAATATCATTACTTGAAAATATGAATAGAACAAATAGAAATTCAAGTAATAATATTCAAAATATAAACTAGAATAGTTTCTGACCCTAGAGCCCGATTGTGCACAACTGTTGTCTTTTTTCGAAATACGGGTTAGATTTCTACAGAAACGAACTAGGTCTAAACGACCTATAAAGAGGGATTTTGATAATTCTATGCACGAACCTTGTGGTGAACAGATTATTGTTCACCCCAACACAGTCTAACTGTATTGAAAGTGCATACCTCGGGTGGATTTGATTTCAGAACAAGTTTGAGCTTGTTTGCTAATCGAATGGCTCTCCATTGCAGTTTGTTGACATGCCTTACTTTATGTTTGTACTTGAAACACTTAGAGAGTTCATGACCCTTAAAAGTACCGTAAGGACATGTCATTGTGGAGGATGGTTCGGGCACCATAGCCGAACATGCTGCTAAACAAAGCGAAGTACCTGAAACATAAGAGGTAGAGTTTTCATTAGACAGGGAAAAATCCACTTTATCCTCCAATGCGGTCGATGTTGTATCTCCAGGAAAAATGTCAAGATTGATATAAGTATTGCTACAATTATCAAAATTGATATTTTCACCAAGGAGTGCTACACTTGATTTTTTTCATCTTCTGTAGAATCATAGTGATCAAATGTTTCATCAAGAGTTCCAGCAAGACCTTTGTTGCCAGTGTATTTGTTAGAGCATTGCTCGGTCGAACTCGCATGCGTTGCTATCTCAAGCATGTTTGTCAATGTTAGATTATTGTAAGATGATTGATAATACTAGGCTGTTCTTCGGGAATATAAGTCTGGTTTATCAATTGGTTCATGTTCACCTTGATTTATCAAAAGACGCAACAAAAACTCTTGGGTATTTCTGTGGGAGACAGATTTATTCAATCCTATAGACTTTTCTGTGTGAGCCATATTTGTTTATCAAGTCTTCGACTTTGGGTCGTAGCAACTCTTGGTTGTGGGTGAGATCAACTAAGGGAATCAAGTCCGTAGTATCCTGCTGGGATCAAAGACGTAAGGAGCACAACTGTACCTTGAATCAGTGTGAGATTGATTAGGGTTCAACTACAGTCCATTCTGAAGTTCATTGGTAGTAGGCTAGTGTCTGTAGGGGCTTAATACAGTGTGGTGTTCAATCTGGACTAGGTCCCGGGGTTTTTATGCATTTGCGGCTTCTTCGTTAACAAAATTCTGGTGTCTGTGTTATTTCTTTTCCGCATTATATTTTGTTATATAATTGAAATATCACAGGTTGTGCGTTTAGATCAATCAATTAGAATATCCAACCTCTGGTTGTTGATTTACATTGATTGACACTTTAATATTGGTCTTTGGTACCGTTCAAGTTGTTTCACATAATAATCAGGCTCGCGGATTTATATCTGTTTGATTTGCTGATTACATTGTGAAACAGAGATATTAAACTCTTTGATATACTTTACTCTAGATTGAGTCTGACTGTCTAGTTGATTCTCTAGAAATTATAGGAGTAAGTCCTATTAGATTTCCAAACGAATTGTTGGGTGTAGTTGTTATACCCCGCATTTTCAATTGGTATCGGAAGCGAGGCAAACACATTAAAGACCTCATAAGTCTGTGTTTGTAGCGATCTGATATGGACATAAGTGCTATGTCTATAAACGTACCACCAGTCTTCGATGGCTCTAATTACTTATGGTGGAAAATTGTTATGCGTGCATTTCTTCAAGCGCGTGATTTTCAATCATGGGTATATGTTTTGAATGGCTATGATGCTCTCGTTGTTGCAGTTGGAGATGTGACCGTTCCTAAGGATATTGGTGCATATGACGCTGCTGAGATTCTTGCTACAAAGCAAAACTCCGACGGTTTGAATGCCATCATACATGCCATTACCCCAGATCTTCAGCGCCATGTCACTACGTGCACTCGGTCTAAAGATGCTTGGGATATCTTAGAAACCGTATTCGAAGGAGATACCAGTGAAAAGGAGGCTAGGCTTCAAAACCTTAATTCCGATTGGGAAAACCTTCGTATGGCAGATGAAGATTCATTTGATGAGTTTAATCACAAAGTGTCTGAAATTGTTAATGCATTTTTTGCACTGGGTAAGACTATTCCTAAAAAGGACATTGTGATGAAAATTCTCAAATCGCTGCCATCTAGATACGATTCTAAGAAGCATGCCATCGTTGAAGGAAATAACCTTGATGTTCTTTCCAGAAATACTCTGGTTGGGAAGCTAAATATCTTTGATCATGAGCATACATCCAAAATCAGTAAGGATGTTTCCTTTAAAGCACAAAAGAACACTAAATTACTTGATAAGAGTAAAAGTGTTTGTGTCTCTGAGGATGATATTTCTGAGACTGATTCATCAGATGAAGATCTTGATAAGTCAGTCTCTATGGTCACAAGACAGTTTAGAGATCTTCTATTGAAGAGAAGTAAACGGTTTTCCAGAGACAAACCCAGGTCATCAGTTAAACCTCATAATCATGTTCCTCCTAAAAACCGGGATGTTGATGTGACTGATGATGAGGATATGCCTCAGTGCTTTAACTGTAAGGGTTTCGGTCATTTTTCAAATGAGTATCCAAACCGCAGAAAATACACTGGGAACAAAGGTCTGGCTGCAACCCTTGATGAAATGTCCGATCAATGTGATTCCAATGAAGACGAAAAATCAAGTATTTCACTTCTTTGTGAAAATATTGATTTTGATAATTGTAGCAATACATACATCAATCTTGATATTCTTTTAGAAGAAAACTCAACCAATCTGGAAGAAAAAATTGACCTTTCTGTTGGAAACTCTCTGTCTGATTTTTCAGGTTCTACCATGTGTCCTTCTGCGTGCACATCCCGGGTGTCTGAATCATCATATGCGTTGACATGTTCCTACTGTTCTATCAAGGGTCATGAACTTTCAAAGTGTTTCAAGTACAAACACAAGATGAGATACGTCAACAAACTTCAACGAAGAGCAAATCTGCTGGCAAGTAAGCTTAAACTTGCGCAAAAAACTGCTGAGGTATGTAAGATTTTGTCTTCGTCAAAGAGATTAGTTTCCTGAGAAAATATGAGACCATTAGATAAGAAAGTATGGTTTAATCGTTTTGATAGACAGGGGTCTATGAATTCCTCTCAAAAGGAACATGGTGGACAGATTGTTGTTCACCGCAACACAACTTGAGTGTGTTGATTAGTGTATCTTGTCTCATGTGCCTGATCAAAAGAGACAAGGTTGTGCACCTCTCAGGCTTTATAAAAAGTCGTTGTTTTTCTTTTCTTCTTAGTTTTTTTATGGGGACTTGCTTTTCCCTTGAATTTCAAAAAAAAAAAGGAGGGTTATTCTCGATAATTCTACTCTTTATTGGGTTAAGAGTTGTGCATGCACGAACATGTTTAAGGTTGCGTAACCCCACATTCCTTTTTCTTCTCTTAAAACTCTTTCTATCCCAAGATTGCTTGTTGAGTTTAAATTGTGACTTCCTCTCACAAACACGTATTCTTATGGATACTCCAAGCATCATGTCTTCTGATGGAAAAGATGTTAATATGATTGTTAATCCATCAATCATGAAGGAAAAGGAGAAATCTCCGTTGTCTCCAACTTTGAAAAGAAAGAGAAGGAATGTGAGGAAGCCAAGAGCCATTCCTTCAAACTCTCAGAAGTTTTCTGGTGTTCTTGAAGAATTGAAGGATGCAAGAAAGGAGATTCTGCAAATAAAGGCTATTTTTATGAGAACTCTTGAAATTCAGAAGGCCCTGGTTCGACATCGTCAGCCTAGAAGGTTTGTTGGAATTGACTCCTTTCTTCACGAACCGTATGTTCCCATGTCTGTTGACGACAAGGAGTTCAGGGACGACCAAGAATTTTTCAGAGGTCTCAATGTCTAGTAAATCTTCTTTTAGAGAAATTTATTTCTTGTTTTTAGAAGAATAATTAGGGTTTGGAATAGCCATTATTGTGATTACACATAGCTAGTTCCAAACGTTTTCATCTTCAATGTTTTTAGATTTATTTATTTAAATTCTAAGTTTTTGGAAGATGATGTTTCCAATTTTGATCTTTATGGTTTTTATATTGCAATTTGTTATGGGATATGTTGTTTACGTCCGTGAACCTTGAATGTCCCATACGTGTTAAAAAGTTATCTCTATTATATGTCTGTATGAAAGTATTGATAAAAAGATAGAATGAACTTTTGACTTACAAAAGTAAAAAGCCTTTTATGTCATTATTTGATGGAAGAAAGGATAAAGCTTTTGTTTACAAGAATTGTTTATTTTATGTCATTTTGCAAATGGTAATGGAAAATAGAGTGATTTCTTGTTTATGCCGCAGTATTGATCTTCCCAGATCCACAAGTTTTGTTTTTTTACTGTGTTGCTCCGTAAGTTTTCTTATGTTGAGCATGTTCAATTAAATTGATCACACTCTTGTGGTTAATTTAGTTGTGTATTCTAATTGAACTAACCATGGGTTCTCTTGTGGTTATTTCAATTGAATATTTTGGATACAAATTCATGTTTTCATGTGATTTGGTTATGTCCAATGAAATCCTTCTTATCAAGGTCGCCTTGGTTATTCTCTCGGGAATGACATTTTATGGGGGAGAGTTCGTTTCTGAACTTGTGCTTAATCGTCATATCTTTGTGGGGAGTGCTATTTGTGGAATTTTATAGGGGTTATCTTGTATCTTTATAAAATCCTTGATGAATGCATCTAGCTTCGGCTTTATGATTGCATCTAAATTTGTTGGTATGTTGTTCTCTTTTGGTCATGAATAATCTCTATGGAAATATCATGAGGATCCCACTAGTTTTCGTACCTTTGCCAATTTTTATTGACATAAAGGGGGAGAATTAATGTGTAGTTTCATACTACAAATACATATGGTTTACGGATCATTATGTAAGGGGGGTGGTTTTCATATTGAGATTATGTATTGACTAAGGGGGAGTAATACATATCACCATAGTATTATTGTCAAAGTTGTGATGCAATTGAACTTTGATGATGTATCATAATACTATGACAATGTATAACAATGATCGAGAGCATTTGTTTTCTCATTGTTATAGCTACGGATCTTCAACAACTATGATGCTAAACTTACAACCTTTAGGATCATGGAGTACTTGGAAGTGACGAAGATTTCGAGTCGTGTTGAAGTTGCCAAGGACATCAAGCATTTGGATGAGAAGCTACAAAGTCTTTATTTATTTTGTAATCCATATGTATTGATAGTTTTGTCACTAAAATTGACAAAGGGGGAGATTTTTAGAGCATTGCTTGGTCGAACTCGCATGCGTTGCTATCTCAAGCATGTTTGTCAATGTTAGTGATCAAAACTATGAGTCTTGATTTCTAGCCTATTTAGATGTCTCGGACTAGGACATAGATTGTGTAGTTGAGATTTAGACTTCACGGAGTTCATCTCTTGAATACGAAGAATTACTAAGGGGAGCTTGTGGAACTTCATCGACAAAAGGTATGTGGAGACTGAAACTTATCTATCACTTGGAAAGTCTATTTCTACTCTATCTCCTATATTGAGACATAAGTCGTGTTACGATATAGTTTTCTATTATACACATTTGAGATTTATCTCGCTTATATATTTCTCGGAATATGTGTTGGAAAGCTTTTGTTTTGGCCAAATTCATCTTACATTCATTGAAGAAAGTCCGAATAAGATCATATGAAAATTGCCGAGTTACATCTTACATGGTTTGTGTCATACAATCATTTGGTGTTGCCTTGGAATGTTTCGTTATATTATAGTGGAAATCAATTTGGGTTTCAATCTCAATATTATGACAGCTACTAACCATTCCATGGGTATAATCAAAACCAATCTTTTGGCTATGATCAATATCCTATGGAACCTTATGGTTATTCTCATGCATATCAACAACCTTATGACGGGTATGTAAATAAAAACCACAAGGATGGGGGGATAGTTATGCTTCTAATCATGATTCTTCTAGTCTTACAGATCTAATGCACCGACTTATGGATAATATGGATCGGGAAAATCAAAAGTTGGACCAACACATTCAAATGATGGATGAACGCGACCAGACTATGGAAAGTTATGCTCCTAAAGATATTTCTTCTACTCTCGAAGATCTAATGCACCAATTTATGAATAATTTGGCCAACAGCTGGATGAACACAACAAAAAGACTGAAGATACACTTCAATGACTTCAAGAGGTTATTGACAACCTAAGAAGAGAAATGGATCAAATTAAGAAGGGAATAACTAAGGAAGAAGTTTGGCCTCAAAGCCAAATCAATTCTGACGTTCCCATGATTGATAATGGATATACAATTCATGAGTATCTTGAAGATGAGAAATCATTGGAAAGTCCTTACAATAATGGTACAATTATTCCAACTCCCGATCATTATAACGATCACTCGCCTATTCAAAAGGAGGAGAATGGATACGACATAACCGTTGTTATAAATTGTGTAACGTACTCAAACAATGATTTTAAAATTTACACCAGTGAACTAGACTTCCTAGGAGAGGATTCTGATTCTGATTCCAATGACGAGGTTGTTGACGAGAAAATGATTGAGAATGAAACCAAATTGAACTTTACAAGGATTATATTGATGTTGAGATTACGGTTGAAGAAGACGAAGTCTGGTTAAATAGTTTGATAGAGGACCACAATACAAATGAGGTAAATAATTCATTGCAATTCTTTAAGAATGATGAGGATCCTATAATACAAGAGATTGTGGAAGGTTTGTCTAATCCTTTGCATATTTCTAAATCTTTTGATCCACATCACTTAGGGTTGGAGTTGTGTGCTTCCAAAGTTTTAACAGATTATTTTGCTTCCAAGTATCTACCACTTGATGTGTTTGATTCTAGCTTTGTGCGGAGTTCACCAAGAGGAACCTTTTGAAGTTCCCATATGGACTAAGTGTGGGGGAAACTTCCAAACAATAACAATTTCATTATTTATATCTTACGCTAATGTGTTTCTGAAGTTGTTACTAGAATTGCAGATTTTTTTCTGGGAAGATTACCAGATTTTCAGATTGTTGGTATATGGACGATAACAAAAGAGTCGGGCTGACGACTTTAAACCAAGCGCTAAATGGGAGGCAACCCATAGGTTTTGTATCTTAAACCATTTTATTTATTTTTTGTTTTTATTGTTTTCATATCATACTTGCATCCCCATGTTTAATTTCATTGAGTCCGGAATCTATTTTAGAAGGAAATTATGACGAGTAACTTTTTCGTCAGAAATATTCAGACTGCACGTAGTTCAGTCCAGAGACCATAACTGTCAGAACGTTTATCGAAACACTGTAAAATTTTGACACTGTGTAGAAAACACGTAGATGAACAACTTTTGTAAAATGGAGTTTTTCCAAATTCCTTACCAATTTGCACAGTTTTTGCGTTTTATCTTTTGTTACGTCAGAATTTAGAACTTTCGGTTTTACACATTGAGGACAATGTGAAGTTTAAGTGTGGGGGAGTATTTTGCATATAGAGTTTTCACTTTTTTGTACATATTTGTATGAAAAACTCCAACTTGTAGTTAGTTTAAAGTCACATAGTATACATGTCGCTAAGATTACATCGAAATTCTCACAAGAGTGACTGAACTTAAAGATGCCAGAGAATGTGATCGGGTTCTTGCTTGTTTGAGAGTTAAAGTTGGATTTAACCATGCCAGAGGAAATGAGGTGCAGACTGAATTCGGTATTAGAGTTGTGATCCCTATAGTGGAGACAACTATTGTTACATCATGTGAGGCACCGACCTTCAATTCTTTGTACGTGTCTAAATATGTGCTTTTAGAGTGTGTGTCACTGTACGTTAATTCCGGGTAGAATGGTAAGCTACCCAACCTCCCACCAATAGAAGCACTACTTTTATCTCTTGAGTGTTATTTTATCAATCATGATGGTGACATCGAATTGCTAACTTACATACCACTTGTAATCATGTTCGCAGTTAGCACCATCCACTTTATCTCTCTCTACACCAACAGGTCCATAGAAACATCATCATCATCAACAAGAGGAGCATCACAAAATCTAAAAGGAAAGTTGAAGACGTTTAAGGTTTACAAACAACAATACAAGGAAGAGCAAGTTTCATATCAAAGTAAAGCAACATACAATGAGCAGATTTTGATATACATGTTGAAGACTTACAAACAAGGAGCGGAATTCTATATCCAAGTTGAAGACTTATTTACAAGAGCGAAGAAAATCAAAAGATGAGAGTTATTGAATTTTATGATACGAAGACGATACAAGTTGTGAAGATCAAAGTGGTAAAGCACTTCTTTCATGGCCATGTTATTTTAATTTCGTTATTATTTTTCTAGTTGCAATCTTTTTGTTTAAAAAGAAAAAAAAAAAAATAAAAAAAAATACAAAATACAAAAAGATTTGCATTTAGGTTGTTATTTGTTCGATAAGGTCACGAGGAAGAAAAATTTATAAGGAAGTTTCAAGCAACAAGGAAATTGAAGAGAAAGAGTTACAAATTGTCAGAGTTCTACGAAGTTCAAGAGTTTATCATCAACAGTTGAAGCCGAAGCCAAAGACAAAGAAGATGAAGAAGACGAGTCGAAGGAAGACGTTTCTATTGGATGATGTGAGAGTGGTGCTAACTGCACGTCGAACGGATAACGAGGTAAGTAAGCATATTCCCACCTTCGTTAAGTGGTTGATTTCTTTTCTTAGAGATCGTCAGAAAGAAAAGAAAAATGGGTTTTCAAAATGATAAAAGATGTGGGTTTTTAAAACAATTCGGAGGGTTTTTCCTTCCTACTATTCAACGTGTCACATGACTCTCTCTTCATTCCTACCTGGACACATGTGTGACCCATAAAAAAAGTTGTTTATTATTGAGAGCAAGTTCATAAAACCCTTTCTGGTGAGGCAGAGTCGAGACTTCCGATCACTCTCGAACCCGGATTTTTTTCGATAAGGGATGGTTATTTCTCTCTCAACTTTTAAGGATGATATTGTGTTCATATATATATATATATCTAACTTCTTATAACTAGTGTGCATAATATCTATGTCTTCTTAGCACGTTGGATGTTGTCATTTGGGAGAACTAGTAAGTTGGAAAAGTAGGTTTTGTGGGTATACCTCTTGTAAGCTCTCACGAGACTATAACTCGTCCACTAGGGACACCTAGGGTTTAAAGGCATGTTGCATTAGCTAAGTGCATCCATTTTCTCGACGATATGGAGTTATTGTATTTTAGATAGTTTGCTCGAGGACTAGCAAAATCCAAGTGTGGGGGAATTTGATAAGTGCATATTTTATATATATTTAGTGTCCATTCCATGCTAGTAATTGCTTAGTTTCTTGCAAATTATTGTATATTACTTTTGTTTTCTCTTGTTTATGTTTTGCTAGGTGAATCATCCAAAAGAAGTGAATTTGCACTTAATTGTGCAATAAAAGAAGTTAGATACAAACGGAGGATGGCCAAAGACCAAGTAGAGCTCGTCCATATCTAGGAGTCCTTGATATCATCTCGAAGAGGACGAAAAGACGAAGCCAATGGCGAAAGAATGGAGTCAAACCGACGTCGTATGAAGAATCAGGAAGCATTTGAAGCAAGCCGAAGTTATCAAAAACTAGAGAACCTACAGAACTGTTATAGGCACCCGAGTTTCTACTCAGGGCAGCCACGGAATATCACTACGGGAAAATTAGTAATCTACAATTGTAGATTGACAACTCGTAAATTAAAAGTTGTAAAATGTAGTATGTTTTACAACTTTTTCCAACAAAAGCGTTGTCAAAGTAAAATATGTCCAACTCTTAGGACCAACGAGTTCCTAAGAGTAGTGACGAGAATCAGAACCACAACTTGTTGTGTGAAAAGGGTTGCAGAGAGAAGTGACCACCTTTAGAATTTACGACTCATATCCTAAAGGTAGTGAATGATTTTAAAACAACACTAATAAGAGTCGTTGAAGATAAGAAAAAAAATTGAAAAATGTTCTTGTAGAGAATCGAACCAAAGATTACTAGGTGTTAGCATAAGATGTCAACCATCCTCACGGATTCACAATGCGGTAGATTTGTGCTTTTCTTTTAATCAACATTCACAACCTTTACAAGAGTTGTAAAATGATAAATTGACTTTGAAAAAAAATGAGGCTAAGGTGAATCGAACTCGAACCTCCTCTGTCTAAGACTTGGATTTCAACCACCATTCCACATTTACATGCATGTCTGCTTATATTTTACATTTACTTTTATAAAAAAGTGATAAGGAAAAAACATGTTAAGGAAAAGAAATAAATGGACGATTATGATGTAAATGGATGGTTATGATGGGAGATGGAAAAGATAAGAAGAAAAAAGGATAAATAGACCTTCCACACACCCCTTAAGAGTCGTCGTAAAGGTATAAACACTTCTGCTAAATTTTTCTCACTTCTGCAAAAAAATTCCCACTTATGCTAAATTTTATTCATCGCAAAAAACTTCTCATTTACGCTAAATTTTTCTCACTTCTGCTAAATTTTCTTTTCATCGCTATTGACAACCTTTATAAGAGTTGTCGTTGAGGTATAAACACTTATGCTAAATTTTTCTCACTTCTGCTAAGAATATTCCCATGGAATCTTACCCGTAAATGGGTGGATTCATCGTCTTTCCTAACTTTCAGACTTATAGTAGTCCGCTCATGGCCAAGTTTTGATCCCGGTGCAAGTTTCTTTCTCGAAGTTGTGAATTTGTATGTGTTTAAGGTTTATGAGAATATTCCCATGCAATCTTACCCGTAAATGGTTGGATTCATCGTCTTTGCAAACTTTCACACTTATAGTAGTCCGCTCATGGCCACGTTTCGATCTCGGAGCCAGTTTCTTTCTCAAAGTTGACGAATTTGTGTGTGTTTAAGGTTTCTGAGAATATTCCATGGAATCTTACCCGTAAATGGTTGGATTCATCGTCTTTGCGAACTTTCAGACTTATATTAGTCCGTTCATGGCCAGGTTTCGATCTCGAAGCCAGTTTCTTTCTCGAAGTTGATGAATTCGTGTGTGTTGAAGGTTTCTGAGAATATTCCCATGGAATCTTACCCGTAAATGGTTGTATTCATCGTTCTTACGAACTCTCAGACTTATACTAGTCCGATCCTGGCCAGGTTTCAATCTCGGAGCAAGGGTTTGCATACAATATGCTAGAATAGGGTTTGCTTAATGTTTCGGGGAATATTACAAAAGAATATTACTTGTAAATGGATGGATTCATAGTTCTTACGAAATTTCCGACTTATAGTAGTCCACTGTCGGCAAGGTTTCGATCTCGGAGCCAGTGTTTGCATACAATATGCCAGAATAGGGTTGGTTTAATATTTTATGGAATATTCCAAAGGAATCTTACCGGTAAATGGATGGATTCTTCGTTCTTATGAAATTTCGGACTTAGAGTAGTCCAATCACGGCCAAGTTTCGATCTCGGAGCCAGGATATGCGTACAATATGCCAGAATATGGTTTGTTTAAGGTTTCAGGGAATATTTCGAAGGAATCTTACCTGTAAATGGATGTATTCATCGTTTTTACAAAGTTTATGACTTAGAGTAGTCTAATCACGGTCAGGTTTCGATCTCGGAGCCAGGGTATGCGTACAATATGCCAGAATATGGTTTGTTTAAGGTTTTGGGGAATATTTCAAAGGAATCTTACCTGTAAATGGATGTATTCATCGTTCTTACGAAGTTTCTGACTTAGAGTAGTCCAATCACGGCCAGGTTTCGATCTCGGAGCCAGGGTATGCGTACATTATACCTGGAATATGGTTTGTTTAAGGTTTCAGGGAATATTTCAAAGGAATCTTACCCGTAAATGAATGTATTCATCGTTCTTACGAAGTTTCGACTTAGAGTAGTCCAATCACGGCCCGTGTTTCGATCTCGAAGCCGTGGTATGCGTATAATATGCCAGAATATGGTTTGTTTAAGGTTTCAGTGGAATATTTCAAGGAATCTTACCTGTAAATGGATGTATTCATCGTTCTTACGAAGTTTCAGACTTAGAGTAGTCCAATCACGGCTAGGTTTCGATCTCGGAGCTACGGTATGCGTACAATATGCCAGAATATGGTTTGTTTAAGGTTTCAGGGAATATTTTGAAGGAATCTTACCTGTAAATGGATGTATTCATCGTTCATACGAAGTTTCGGACTTAGAGTAGTCTAATCACGGACAGGTTTCGATCTCGGAGCTAGGATATGCGTACAATATGCCAGAATATGGTTTGTTTAAGGTTTCAGGGAATATTTCGAAGGAATCTTACCTGTAAATGGATGTATTCATCGTTCATACGAAGTTTCGGACTTAGAATAGTCCAATCACGGCCAAGTTTCGATCTCGGAGCCGGGGATATGCGTACAATATGCCAGAATATGGTTTGTTTAAGGTTTCAGGGAATATTTCAAAGGAATCTTACTGTAAATGGATGTATTCATCGTTCTTACGAAGTTTCTGACTTAGAGTAGTCCAATCACGGCCAGGTTTCGATCTCGGAGCCAGGATATGCGTACCATATGCCGAATATGGTTTGTTTAAGGTTTCGGGGAATATTTGAAGGAATCTTACCTATAAATGGATGTATTCATCGTTCTTACGAAGTTTCGACTTAGAGTAGTCCAATCACGGCCGGGTTTCGATCTCGGAGCCGGGGTATGCGTACATTATGCGAGAATATGGTTTGTTTAAGGTTTGTGGAATATTTCGAAGGAATCTTGCACGTAAATGGATGTATTCATCGTTCTTACGAAGTTTCGGACTTAGAGTAGTCCAATCACGGCCTGTGTTTCGATCTCGGAGCCGGGGTATGCGTACCATATGCCGAGAATATGGTTTGTTTAAGGTTTGGGGAATATTTCAAAGGAATCTTACCAGTAAATGGATGTATTCATCGTTCTTACGAAGTTTCGGACTTAGAGTAGTCCAATCACGGCCGGGTTTCGATCTCGGAGCCGGGATATGCGTACAATATGCCGAATATGGTTTGTTTAAGGTTTTAGGGAATATTTCAAGGAATCTTACCAGTAAATGGATGTATTCATCGTTCTTACGAAGTTTCTGACTTAGAGTAGTCCAATCACGGCCAGGTTTCGATCTCGGAGCCAGGATATGCGTACATTATGCCAGAATATGGTTTGTTTAAGGTTTCGGGGAATATTTCGAAGGAATCTTACCTGTAAATGGATGTATTCATCGTTCTTACGAAGTTTCGACTTAGAGTAGTCTAATCACGGCCAGGTTTCGATCTCGGAGTCAAGGTATGCGTACAATATGCCAGAATATGGTTTGTTTAAGGTTTCAGGGAATATTTCGAAGGAATCTTACCTGTAAATGGATGTATTCATCGTTCTTACGAAGTTTCGGACTTAGCGTAGTCTAATCACGGCCACGTTTCGATCTCGGAGCCAGGATATGCGTAAAATATGCCAGAATATGGTTTGTTTAAGGTTTCAGGGAATATTTCGAAGGAATCTTACCTGTAAATGGATGTAGTCATCGTTCTTAATAAGTTTCTGACTTAGAGTAGTCCAATAACGGCCAGGTTTCGATCTCGGAGCCAGGATATGCGTACATTATGCCAGAATATGGTTTGTTTAAGGTTTCAGGGAATATTCCGAAGGAATCTTACCTGTAAATGGATGGATTCATCGTTCTTACCAAGTTTCGGACTTAGAGTAATCCACTCACGGCCAGGTTTCGATCTCGGAGCCAGGGTTTGCATACAATATGCCAGAATAGGTTTGTTTAAGGTTTCGGGGAATATTCCGAAGGAATCTTACCTGTAAATGGATGGATTCATCATTCTTACCAAGTTTCTGAATTATAGTAGTCCACTTTCGACCAGGTTTCGATCTCGGAGCCAAGGTATGCATACAATATGCCAGAATAGGGTTTGTTTAAGGTTTTGGAGAATATTATGAAGGAATCTTACATGTAAATGGATAGATTCATCGTTCTTACGAAGTTTCCGACTTAGAGTAGTCTACTCATGGCCAGGTTTCGATCTCGGAGCCAGGATATGCGTACATTATGCCAGAATATGGTTTGTTTAAGGTTTTGGAGAATATTTCGAAGGAATCTTACCTATAAATGGATGTATTCATCGTTCTTACGAAGTTTCTGACTTAGAGTAGTCCAATCACGGCCAGGTTTCGATCTCGGAGCTAGGGTATGCGTACATTATGCCAGAATATGGTTTGTTTAAGGTTTCAGGGAATATTTCGAAGGAATCTTACATGTAAATGGATGTATTCATCGTTCTTACGAAGTTTCGGACTTAGAGTAGTCCAATCACGGCCAGGTTTCGATCTCGGAGCCAGGGTATGCGTACATTATGCCAGAATATGGTTTGTTTAAGGTTTCAGGGAATATTTCGAAGGAATCTTACCTGTAAATGGATGTATTCATCGTTCATACGAAGTTTCGGACTTAGAGTAGTCTAATCACGGCCAGGTTTCGATCTCGGAGCCAGGATATGCGTACAATATGCCAGAATATGGTTTGTTTAAGGTTTCGTGGAATATTTGAAGGAATCTTACCGTAAATGGATGTATTCATCGTTCATACGAAGTTTCGGACTTAGAGTAGTCCAATCACGGCCAGGTTTCGATCTCGGAGCCAGGATATGCGTACAATATGCCAGAATATGGTTTGTTTAAGGTTTCGTGGAAGATTTCGAAGGAATCTTACCTCGTAAATGGATGTATTCATCGTTCTTACGAAGTTTCGACTTAGAGTAGTCCAATCACGGCCCGGTTTCGATCTCGGAACAGGGGGTATGCGTACAATATGCCGAATATGGTTTGTTTAAGGTTTGGGGAATATTTCAAGGAATCTTACCTGTAAATGGATGTATTCATCGTTCATACGAAGTTTCGGACTTAGAGTAGTCCAATCACGGCCGGGTTTCGATCTCGGAGCCGGGATATGCGTACAATATGCCGAGAATATGGTTTGTTTAAGGTTTCGGGAATATTTGAAGGAATCTTACCCGTAAATGGATGTATTCATCGTTCTTACGAAGTTTCGACTTAGAGTAGTCCAATCACGGCCGTGTTTCGATCTCGGAGCCGGGATATGCGTACATTATGCCGAATATGGTTTCTTTAAGGTTTCGGGAATATTTCGAAGGAATCTTACCTATAAATGGATGTATTCATTGTTCTTACGAAGTTTCGACTTAGAGTAGTCCAATCACGGCCGGTTTCGATCTCGGAGCCGGGTATGCGTACATTATGCCGAATATGGTTTGTTTAAGGTTTCAGGGAATATTTCGAAGGAATCTAACCTGTAAATGGATGTATTCATCGTTCTTACGAAGTTTCGGACTTAGAGTAGTCCAATCACGGACAGGTTTCGATCTCGGAGCCAGGGTATGCGTACAATATGCCAGAATATGGTTTGTTTAAGGTTTCAGGGGATATTTCGAAGGAATCTTACCTGTAAATGGATGTATTCATCGTTCATACGAAGTTTCGGACTTAGAGTAGTCTAATCACGGCCAGGTTTCGATCTCGGAGCCAGGATATGCGTACAATATGCCAGAATATGGTTTGTTTAAGGTTTCAGGGAATATTTCGAAGGAATCTTACTCTGTAAATGGATGTATTCATCGTTCATACGAAGTTTCGGACTTAGAGTAGTCCAATCACGGCCGAGGTTTCGATCTCGGAGCCGGGATATGCGTACAATATGCCGAGAATATGGTTTGTTTAAGGTTTCGGGGAATATTTGAAGGAATCTTACTCGTAAATGGATGTATTCATCGTTCTTACGAAGTTTCGACTTAGAGTAGTCCAATCACGGCCAAGTTTCGATCTCGGAGCTGTGGTATGCGTACAATATGAGAATATGGTTTGTTTAAGGTTTCAGGAATATTTGAAGGAATCTTACCGTAAATGGATGTATTCATCGTTCATACGAAGTTTCGGACTTAGAGTAGTCTAATCATGGCCCAGGTTTCGATCTAGGAGCCGGGATATGCGTACAATATGCCGAATATGGTTTGTTTAAGGTTTCGGTGGAATATTTGAAGGAATCTTACCTGTAAATGGATCTATTCATCGTTCATACGAAGTTTCGGACTTAGAGTAGTCCAATCACGGCCAGGTTTCGATCTCGGAGCCAAGATATGCGTACAATATGCCAGAATATGGTTTGTTTAAGGTTTCGGGGAATATTGTGAAGGAATCTTACCTGTAAATGTATGGACTCATCGTTTTTACGAAGTTTCCGACTTATAGTAGTCCAATCACGGCCGGGGTTTCGATCTCGGAGCCGGGATATGCGTACATTATGCCGAGAATATGGTTTGTTTAAGGTTTCGGGGAATATTTGAAGGAATCTTACCTGTAAATGGATGTATTCATCGTTCTTACGAAGTTTCTGACTTAGAGTAGTCTAATCACGGCCAGGTTTCGATCTCGGAGCCATGGTATGCGTACAATATGCAAGAATATGGTTTGTTTAAGGTTTCTGGGAATATTTCGAAGGAATCTTACCTGTAAATGGATGTATTCATCGTTCTTACGAAGTTTCGGACTTAGCGTAGTCTAATCACGGCCACGTTTCGATCTTGGAGCCAGGATATGCGTAAAATATGCCAGAATATGGTTTGTTTAAGGTTTCAGGGAATATTTCGAAGGAATCTTACCTGTAAATGGATGTAGTCATCGTTCTTAATAAGTTTCTGACTTAGAGTAGTCCAATAACGGCCAGGTTTCGATCTCGGAGCCAGGATATGCGTACATTATGCCAGAATATGGTTTGTTTAAGGTTTCAGGGAATATTCCGAAGGAATCTTACCTGTAAATGGATGGATTCATCGTTCTTACTAAGTTTCGGACTTAGAGTAATCCACTCACGGCCGAGTTTCGATCTCGGAGCCGGGGTTTGCATACAATATGCCGAGAATAGGTTTGTTTAAGGTTTCGGGGAATATTAGAAGGAATCTTACTGTAAATGGATGGATTCATCATTCTTACCAAGTTTCGAATTATAGTAGTCCACTTTCGACAGGTTTCGATCTCGGAGCCAAGGTATGCATACAATATGCCAGAATAGGGTTTGTTTAAGGTTTTGGAGAATATTATGAAGGAATCTTACATGTAAATGGATAGATTCATCGTTCTTACGAAGTTTCCGACTTAGAGTAGTCTACTCACGGCCAGGTTTCGATCTCGGAGCCGTGGTATGCATACAATATGCCAGAATATGGTTTGTTTAAGGTTTTAGGGAATATTCCAAAGGAATCTTACCTGTAAATGGATGGATTCATCGTTCTTACGAAGTTTCCGACTTATAGTAGGCCACTCACGGATGTGTTTCGATCTCGGATCCGGGGTTTGCATACAATATGCCGTTATACCATATTTAAAGTTCGAATCGACACTGAGCTTCATATTTATCGATTTCAATGATGTATCCTTCTAAGTTTGAAGTCAGAAACCCTCCCGAAGCTTCTTGGTTCACAGTTTGTATGCCGTTATACCACATTTGAAGTTCGAATCAACACTGAGCTTCATATTTATCGATTTCAATGATGTATCCTTCTACGTTTGAAGTCAGAACCCTCCCGAAGCTTCTTGGTTCATAATTTCTATGTCGTTATACCACATTTGAAGTTCGAATCAACACTGAGCTTCATATTTATCGATTTTGATGATGTATCCTTCTACGTTTGAAGTTAGAACCCTCCCGAAGATTCTTGGTTCATAATTTCTATGTCGTTATACCACATTTGAAGTTCGAATCAACACTGAGCTTCATATTTATCGATTTCGATGATGTATCATGCTAAGTTTGAAGTCTGAACCCTCCCGGAGCTTCTTGGCTCATAGTTTGTATGTTGTTATACCACATTTGAAGTTCGAATCAACACTGAGCTTCATATTTATCGATTTTGATGATGTATCCAGCTAAGTTTGAAGTCAGAACCATCCTGAATTTTTTGGTCCATCTCTAGTAATCTTATAACCTGAGTTTTACCAATGTGAACTAAAGATACTTCATGACCTATGCAACTAGTCGAAATTCAAACCGGAAGCACAAAGAGAAAACACAAAAACACTAAGAGAAAGCACAAAGAAACACACCAATTATCGAATTCATTTTTTATTTTCCCGATTCATTCTTATACATTTTTTGGATTTTTTTATATAAGAATGTCGATAACTATGCCCTAAATTTATTAATATTTTTTTGGGATTTTTTTTCATGTCGAAGATTGATAATTAAACCGAAAACATGAGTTCGTATTAACACAGAGAGAAAGCACAAAGAAAACACACTTTCCTTGATCCGTATGACACTCTTAACTTAAATATATACCGTTCATAATGTTTGCAATCCGTATGACCTCCTTATCTACGGTTCAAATCATAATATTTACCTTATCTATATTAAAGGAGAGAGAAAACCACCACTCATTCTCCTCGTTTCACTCTCATCTCGCTTCTCGCTCTCTTTTCTTGCACTCTGTGATTCGTGAAACCCTAACCCAAGTTTCGTTAGCTTCCATGGATTCAAATCTTCATCACAGAACTCAATTCTTCCATCTCTATATTTCAGTAACACCCATCTCTAATCTTCCCCGAAGACTCTCAATTTCATCTTCTACATATTCTCGAACAATTCCACGAAACCCTAATTCACTTGATTTCCCAAATCCCTGATTCTCTTTTCGATTTCTTACTGAATCCTTACAAACCCTAGCTTTAGTTCAAGTAGAAACCCTTAATTTCATTGCTAATTTCACTATTTGACGAGCTTTCAATCCATCTCTCCTCGCCTCCGCAGCAAAAACCCAAAAAGAAGAACAACTTTCTTCATCCCTAATCTGCAATCATGGGTAAATCTCATTCTCCTCCTCTCAATTCTATCGTCTCATTTGATTTTGATTTTGAATCTATGTGTTTTCTGAATCTGATAAACTGGTGATTTTTGATTTTGTTGCAGGTAAGGTTCACGGATTTTCGTTTTCCTGGTAGAATCTTATTATAATAATTGGGAATTTGGAGGATTGTGGTTAGTTTTTCTGAAGATCGATATGTAGATTAGGTTGTGTATTGACGACGTTGTTTGATAACATGTATCATCTGTGACCGACAATTTATGAGTGTTCTGTAGTTTGTTTTGGAACATGCTAGTGTAGTTCAGTTTTTTTTTTCATATGAAAAATATTGTTTGAGATCATGTTTTGTATTATACAAGTAGTATTTCAGTGTCTTGCAAGTGCAGAAAATACGGTTCAAGGTCCAACTACTGAGAGTGTATAAATGCTGATCTAGGCCCCTGGTCTGTCTTTTTTTTTTGTTGGTGTTGCAAGTTTTTGGTTTCACTTTCATTTGGTTGTAGTCCTTGTTGCATCCTTGCCATGTTTTGTTTTCCTTTATTAGCAAGTCATATTCCTCAAGGGAGGGTTCTGTTGGTTAAAACCTATTTACTTTTTGTTTGGCTTTTTTATTATTGAATTTTCGCAAGATTATGATGGAAATTGCAAGTGATGATAAAACAGACAGGGACGTCAGAAATCCTATTTTAGGATATCAAAATGTTGATACGTCTTGGGAATCTCTCTGATGCATTTTCATCTAATAATTAGGGGTTCTTTAAAGTTAGAACTTGCGATATTTGTGCAATGGATATTGATTACCAATTTCTAATTAGCAGGGGTGGGTCTGTGGATCTAAACACTTTTCTTTACTACAGTTATGTATCTTGGTGTAGATGAATGTATAAGAGTTGCCAGGGAAATGGTATTGAACTCATAGAGGAGATGCAGATTAGAGCCGATTGGTTGTTGTTATTGCAGTTGATGAGAATGAAAGAGAAGTGGAGAATGCAGCTACATGATTGAATGCAGAATGGAGCAAGTGCAGATATAGTTGTGATGTCTGAGTTGAGGTAGAGCACAATAGCAATTGCGGCTGTTGGGAAAGGATGATGATGTTCGATGGTCTTGAGCACATGGGTGTAGGAATTTGAATAATTTTAAGAGGTGATGGGGTGATCTTTGGAGCTGCAGGTTTAGGTTAGTGTTGATGGTACTGAGCATTGCGGTTGGTATCGAAATGGCGAACCGTAGCAAGGGTTTTCGTTTTGGGGTTCAATTTGTTGAGGCATGTTTATCTTGGTTACTCTGAAGTAGCATTATATTGATGAGCATCTTCATTTTAGCATCTTTGTAGGCTTTGAATGCTTATGAATGAAACTAAATTCTATATGGGTTTGTTATATAGGTTCATATGGGGAGAGAATAGAATCTGGGGAACTAAACATATCAGAAAGGATGAACTGCTTGCCAATTACTTCTTGTCGATCTTTAGTGACTGAACTGGATCGAATGAACTGGTAATGGCTTGGTGGAGCTGTGTGTGCTTGCTGTTGCTGTTGCTGTTACTGGTGATCTATACTCTCCAAAACAATGACACTTTACAATTTCACGTAATCTGTGAACCCATGTGTTGTTGCATAACGAAGCCATATAACCAATTCAACGGGTTAAACTTCCAAAATTAACGATGTCTTGCTTCCTTAGTTTTAACATGTAATTTAAGCATGTACTCTTGTTCATCTGTTCATTTATTGATTATTCTTGTGAAGGTTTCTTAGTTCATCTTCTTTGTAAGAGTTATGGGTGAAGAAGCTGTGTTTGACCTTTATTGTTTTGTTGTAGGAAGACTGGTGGAGATGAGGAACGGATGGCAGCTACTGCAGCCTAATATGAAGCTTAAATGGCGGGGCCTTGAAGAAGAAGGTTGTCTTTGTTATTGTTATTAAAGATCTCATTTTTGCCATCGCACATGGTGAGCTCCTTATTCTTATTAGTGTGAATTAGTGCATATGTTGCTTTCACATTATCAGATAAATTGTTCAAACTTGCCTTTCAAATGAGTGAAACATTTTATCGAGAAGAATATTTTAGACCATGCCTTCGATGTACGTAAATGGGATCGGTTTATTCATAATACGAACGAACCATAGTTTGCTTGAGGGATGATCTGTGAGCTTATACAATCATTATTTTTTGTTTCAGGTTCAACACTGGTGTCAACCGATGCTACTGCCCTTCGGACGAGGTTGCCAAGAGGGCGTTGGTTGATGGCCTAGAGTCTTCCCAGATTCGCGTGTTTGGTTTGTCAGTCAGGCCCTCGTTTTGTCGGCCTGTAAAGAAAACTGCAAGAGCTCTCGGCGAAGCACTATTCAATGCAGAGAAAAGGGTTTGTTCCGGCCACATGGTGTTGTGTTGGTGCAGTCTGTGTGTGCAAGGGCTAGAAAGGCTTTACGAAAACATAAGTGTTATAAGTTTTTTTTTTTTTTTTTTAAGTTATGTAAAATATATAGTAGCGATTATAATTGGAAATCTAATCTTCTTTTTAAAGATTTAATTTTGTATTTAAATTCTCAAAATTTAATTTTTTTTTCAAATCGAATATGTACCACAACTCATAATCCTAGTTGTCAAGGAATTCACATACAACTCTAATCATAGTTGTCAAGGAATTCACATCTGGCTGATAACCAAAGTTGTCAACGAAATCACATACAACTCTAAGCATAGTTGTCAACGAATTCACATACAACTCTTCCCAAAGTTGTCAACGAATTGATATATAACTATAATCGTAGTTGTCAACGAATTCACATACAACTCTAACCATAGTTGCAAACGAATTTTCCATAAGCCCAACAAGTGTAGTGTATGAGTTATTTTCACAACCCAAGTAAGAGTTGTGCTAGGCATAAATAATTTTTTTTGAAAGACATTCACAACTGAGCCGAGCGTGGTATACAATGGAACCACAACTGTGTTTACGACTAACATTGACGAGTTGCAAAGAATTGAGGACTTTCTACAACCCCTGTGCAACCTATCGATAAACGTCGTCTTATGTGGTACCATAACTGATTTCCAAGGTAGTTAATCGATGTTTTTCCCGTAGTGTATTAATTAGATTGTCAGTCTTCTATGATTGACAGTTGAATGGGAGCTGCTATAAGACATGGGCTTTGATCGTAATGGAGCTTAAAACAGAGAATGAGTTGATCTGATTCTTGACAGTACGTGGGTTGTCGAGTCTGTGGTTGACGGAATGAAACATGGAGTTTCTGATATTTCCAGTGAGCAGAGGAGAAGGTAGATGGCAGTGACGTTGGTTGCTGTTGTCTGTGGTACTTGGTAATTGAAGGAGTTGGCTTGCCGGCGAATGATTGAATGTGAGCTGGGAACTGAGTTGGGTTGCTGCTAAATCCAAAAGATGAAGATGGCTTATGAAACTGATAATAACTCGAGCTCGGTAGTGATGATCGGTGAATGATGTGGAATGACGAAGTGGATTTGGGATGCTGCCATTGCCAGCGAATGATGGAGGAGTTTGTGGTGATTCTAGGTGAGGGAAGAAGGTAAACTGAGATGTTGATGGTGATTGATACGAGGCCGAGAATGGAGTTGATAGCTAACGGCAGTAACGATGGAAGATTAATGCTGGTAAGGTGGAGACTCAAGCCTGAGAAGAACAGAGAATCGGTTTGATGGTTTTGCTGTGATGATGGGTACTCGACTTGGAATGGCAGAGACGATAATCATCGCTGATACATTGGTGATGGGTCCGTCGAGTAACAGAGATCGGTGGTTAATAACAGGGAATGGAAGACGTCTGTTGTGATTATCGATGGAGCTGCAATGATCTTGCTGCTCGGGTTTGAAGCTGGTGATGCTCGATGGTGCAGATGATGGAAGCGATGGAGTCCTTGATGCAGAGAGCTAAGGAGTGCGTTTTGTTATTGCCGGTGTTTGGTTGAAAATGGCTGCTTCCATTGATGGGATTCAAAACATGGAATTACTAGTGTTGCTGCCATCCAGAGAATGATGGAGTTGTAGTTCATGTATGGCAGTGATGCTGTAGACGAAGAAGGAGTCAAGGAAGTTGCATGGCAGAATTAAGAAAGTCAGGGACGATATGAAGGGATTGTTATGATGTTATTGGCTGCAGATGGAATGCAGGGAAGCTACGGTGGTTTACCAAACCGTAGTAAATATCAGTTAAAGTTACGGAGTGGTTTTACAACCATACACCATCTCAGGTGAGCATACGGATGGGAAGTGTCACCGTAGGAAATCTCAGGCGAACATACGGTTGGAAAACTCCACCGATGATAAACTCAGGGAAAAGAATAAAATTATTGGCCGTGGAAGTTATTGAAGGGAAAGGCTATCAGTTTCGCAAAACTGACAAGCCAAAGATATGATGGGCTGGATCTTAACGGACTTCTTGCAAGGGCCCATGCGGATGTTTACTTTAAGTTCACAATTAGACTTTGGGTGAGAGAGTTTTTGAGCTGTTTTTGAAAATTTGGCTAGAGTTTGGAAACCTACTTCGCACGGATATGGCACGGGAACTTCTACAACTTGAAGACTATAAAAGAGGATTTCTTAACCTAAATCTCATATTTTTACATCTCATAATACACTTTTGTTTTTCATTCATATTTTAGGGTTTACCCCTTTTAGGGGGAAACCGAGTAATTGTGTAATCATGAGAAGCTAAATTTTTATTGATTAGGATGAATTATATGTTCCGTGCGTGAAGCTTAATTATTATACAAGTTTATTCGAAGTTTTTATCATATTATCGATTGTCTTTTCTATATCTAGGTTTATGATTGATTACTAGATTTTCCAAGTGTACAATTGGATTAATATTTTGATCATTCTAATGCTAGTAGAAGTTGGGTGATAAGTGTAATAGTCAAACAACTTTCTACACAAGTAGAAATCGCGAGACATTACAGAGGGATTCTGTGGAGAAATTGCGAGTGAAGACAACATCAGCAAGTGGACCTTGAGCTAAGAGTTTAACTACTGGGATCAACCTAATTCACAAAGCCTAAAGCGTTCGATTGGATTACACCTTGAGTGAGCTACTACTTGGTGGTTCGGTTGGATTGAATATGATATTGGAGAGCTTCTGTATCCGTGGTAAAAGGAGTTTTGGGGATAGCTAAGCGTACCTGCTATTCTACGGTTGGTGATATATGATTCTTACGAAAGGTAAACGAGTATACTAAGCAAGTCAACGTTTGGTAACGGCGAATGACTCCTAATCATCTTTTCATCTTATTATTATTATTCTTTTTGTTTATTATAATCAAACCAATCCCCCAATCCCCCCCCCCCCTAGTATTTTTTATTATTTTGCTGAACTAAATAACATATCAATTACACAGCTCTCTGTGGGAACGATCCTTACTACCGCTATATTATTTATTTAATTAGTGGGAAATATATTGATTAATTTGTTGTGGTTACGACATGCATCAAATCTCCACCGTCATATGGTATTAGCTTTATACACACAAATGAAATATACCTATATTTAGATATGGATGAACCGTACCTAAACGTGTATAACCGTTGGCTCAATAACAGTTAACCGAAGTTAGCCACATGAACACTTATAGTTTAGCCACATTCATCTAACACTTCTAGATCAAATATGATGATCAATCAATCATGATAGAAAATCAATTGAATCTAAATGTGTTTCAAGAGAGTTGTTCAAATGTTCATCATCTCATAGAAATATATATGGACCATTTGAAACATATTCGGTTTGGTTTGTAATTGTACAAAGTACTTATACAAGAACTAATTCATGAACATAGAGCCACGGTTTGCAAAACAAGTTTGCATACCTTATTTCATTAAAGTTCGAGGGAGTTTAGTTCGCAAACGAATCTGAGTTCATGAGTATGAATTTCATACTTACCGATTTTTGAACCTAACCATTGTGTTCGCAAACTGAGTACGCGAACCACAGTTCTTGGCTTTGGCCTAGTCATGCCATTCGCAAACAGAGTACACAAACAACAGCTCCGGACTTAGGCTTGTCTAGCAATTCGCAAACAGATCACGCGAACAACAATTCCGGACCTTTTCACAGGTAAACCCGTTCGTAAACATAATTCGCAAACAAGAGTTCCGGACCTAAACTAGAACTTCACAGTGCACATACAAAGTATACATACTGTGTTATATCCAGGCATTGATAGTCATTTCAAACTCTCATTTAATCATTGAAACATCCTTAGTAGATAACAATGGTAATCTTACACATACCACTAGCTTCAAGTAATTTTCAAGTGATTAATCGATCAATATGAAACTTCCCAAGTTAACATCAAATGATTGTCTCACACAAATCATGTAAGATGTTCAAGGTAATTTTCACATGATCATCTTGACTTAATATTTAGTTTCTAACAAATAAATTGTCTACAACTAAACTCGTCAAGTAGATGACGAAGTTTAAGCTAAAGTTAAAAGCTTCCAACACGTATTTCGAGAAATATATAAACGAGATAAACTCGGCTTAAAATTTCAAATGTGTATAATGTAAAAGTTTATATAGCTATACGACTTAGTCTCTTTAGAAGATAGAATAGAATAGACTTCTAAGTGATAGATAAGTTTTAGTCTCCACATACCTTTTGTTGATGAAGTTCCTCCAAGCTCTTCAATAGATCTTCTTATTCAATTGGTGAACGCCGTGAAGTCGAAAGCTCAACTACACACTTCTATCCTAATCCGATACATAGCTATAAGTAGAGTAGAAATCAAGTATATAGTTTTGATCAACTATACTTGACAAACAAGCTTGAGATAGCAATGCTTGCGAGTTTGACCGATCAGTGCTCTAACATTTTTGCAGGCTATTTTCAAAAATGTTCCAACATATAGTCATCCAACCTTTACTTAACACAGTATACATCACTCTCCCTCCGTTCTCTCACTCCTTCTTCTTATTCAACGAAACCATCACCAACAACCCTTCTCTGCTCAGATCTGGTCCAAAATGGACCAGATCTGAGTAGATTTCTTCATTATTCCTTGCTTTCTAAATGGACCGGATTTGAGTAAATATCTTTCCTATTCCTTGCTGTCGTAATCCGTCTTTTTGAAATGTGCTTCTGCCAAAACCGACTCTCTAATAAACGAGTACATACATTTTATGGTGTGTTTTCTAAGAAATATTTAAATAGAATAATTGGTAAAAGAAGAAAAATAAATTTAAAACCAAATCAAATCAATATTACAAAAAATATGATTTTTAATCTTTCTTTTCTAAGTTGACTTTTGGTCAAACCTTATATATCTCACTTTTTGGACGATACCCACCAACGTTTTCCACCTTAACATAAATATATGTATACGTACTTAAGGAAAAATAAAATCCTAGTTAGAGAAGGCAATTTTGGCCGAATTCTCCTTCCCTTTCCGTCTTCATGGGAACATGATATGGGCTAGATTTTTGAGGGCCAAGTACTTCAAAATCAATGGAAATTTGATTGATTTACAAATTGGGTTCTACAATTTTCCCTAGAATTGGGTGGGTTTATAATTTTGTAGAGAGGCATACACGCTATATTATTGGTGATGGCGCGAATACTTCCCTATTTTTTGATAATTGGTGTGGTGACTTTTCGATTGCGAAGAGATTAAGGATCAATTCTTTGGGCCCAAATGATATTAAGTCCAAGGTAAGTGATATTATTATTGACGGAGTTTGGGTGATTCCACCAAAACTCGTGCTTTGATGGATAAGTGTAATATTGATGTTGATAACTTACCAATAATTGATGGTGGAGAGGATTACAAAATTTGGGATTTGGACAACAAATGTGTTTTTTCTGTTAAGTCTGCCAAGGCTGCAATTAGAACATCCTTTGAAGATCAGCCATCTGCAATGTTATTTTCTCACTCCATCATTCATCCATCTTTGGGTGTTCAATATTGGAAGATTTGGAGAAAAGAATGTTGCGCCTCTGAAGATAATGTTATTAAGAAGACTGGAAGGCTTATGCCAACTCGATGTAGCATTTGCAAGAAGGCTTCAGAATCTGTCAGCCACATTGTTTGGCATTACCATTTTGCTAAATGAATTTGGGCTTGGATTGCTGGAATTTTTTATTTACAGCCAAGCGAGGACTTGGTGGTCTCTTACAAGGCTGCCAAAGGACGCAGTAGGATGATCAAGGACATGTGGCTAGTTTCTAACCTGGCAATCACCACGGAATTATGAAAACTGCATAATAAAACTCATTACGAAGGTGCTGATGTCAATTGGCTCGGTTTTAAAGGCCGTGTCTATCAAGTAATCCGTGATAACTCAATTAGATCGAAGGGATTTATGGTCAACACTCTTAAGGATTTGCGCATCTTGAATTACTTCAAAGTGCATCATAGATCATGTAAAACTATTACGCCAATTGAGGTTTCTTGGTCGTCACCTGAAGTAGGAGAAATTATGATATGCTGTGATGGAGCTTCTTTAGGGAACCAAGGTTAAGCTGGTGCAGGGGTTTCTTTTAGAGATTCTAATTCACAGATGCTTGGAGATTTATGTGTTGGCCTCGGCTGGAAGTCAAATTTTTATGCGGAAGTTTGTGCTGTTATTTATGGCCTGATGATTGCAAAAAGATGGAATGTGCCGAGGATATGCATTAGGTATGATTCGATGAGTTGCATTCAAGCTTTGCAAAAGGGAGAAGTTCCTTGGGACTTGGCTCAGAAGTGGCGAATGGCGCGTATGTCTTATAGTAGCATCCATTATATTCATTGCTATAGAGAAGTTAATTTTTCTGCGGATTCCTTGGCAAAACAAGCATATTTGTTGGCTGAGGATATTTTGAGTTTTATGAGGGGAGGCCATTGTTCATGCGAGCAATTGAATGGCCTGGTGAGGTTTACTATCGTTTCAAATAGGTCGAGCTCCTTTAGGTGGCCTCACGACTAGTTAGATGGGCACGACCTAATCTGCTTTGTACTTTTCTTTTGCTTTTCTATTCTAATTGTATTGACCGAGTAAGAAAAAACTTCATGGGAATATGAACCCTAAAGTATTAAAGGATCCACTTGTTTTCCTTCAACTATTTTCTATACCCAAACTCAAAGACTAAGTGTATGGATTTTTGGACGACGCACGGTGTGGATTTATGATACGTGTCGTAGATGCTCAAATTAATTCACTTATCTTCTACTTTACTAATGAATAAATAAGGTTCGTTCCCACGAAGAGCATGGAGTTTTAGTTGTCAAAAATGTCACAAGGGGGATTTGTTTTAGATTTTAGATTTATAATCAAAGCAATTAAAAATAATTAAGATTGCAAGCAATTGAGAGATATATGATCAGGTAATCCTTCTTCGTTACTAAACATTCATGAAAGTAGCATATCCATCTATTCTTTGTAAATCACAGATTATTACCAACCATAGGAAAGCAGCTAGCGCAGTGCTATCCTCAAAATTCCTTAAGTCATTGGACACCGAAGCGCTCGAATGCCAGATTTTATTCTCTAAACCACCTAGAAGTAGCGCACTCTAAGTGTAATTTGGTCTAATGCTTTATATTTTGTGAATTTAGGTCAATCCTAGTAGTTGAACTCTTAGCGCAAGGTTCACTTTCTAGTGTTGTTTTTACTTGCGATTGCTCCATAGAATCCCTCTGTAAGGTTTCGCAATTTCTACTTGTGTAGAGAATTATTCAACAATTACGGATATCCTAATTCTCTACTAGCATTAGGTTAACTAATAAACTAGTTCAGTTGGCCACCTAAATAATTTATCAATCAATCATAATATATTAGTTATAGTAATAACAATCGATAACCATGTGAAGAATTAAAATAGATGTATATTCTGAATCAAATCATGCATTAGAACTTAGAATTCATCCCCAATCACTAAGAATTTTAGCTACTCATGGTACTAACAAAACCCATGAGATTCATATGATAAAAGTAAAAGAAATAATTACGGTGATGAAGAACGCTCCAAAACCCTAGCTTCTCTTCTCATGTGTTCTTCTCTCAAAAGGCTTGATAAAAGATTAAAAGATATCCTCCAAAATTATTAGAAAACTCTCTTATATAGTATCCCAAGTTGTAGAAGCCCTTGTGCATGAATTCTGGTCGAAATCAATTGCCAAAAGTCGCAACTTCCCAAAAATTAGTCACGTCCCAAAATCTGGCCATGTGAATAAGCAGTTAAATAGCCAAATGGGTCGCATGCAAAGCTGAGAAGTCCAACCCATATTAAGCCAATGTACAGAACTGACAGCTTCTTTTATTCACGGACAGGTAGTTCCGGCCGTAAGTTCTCCTGTAAAACTCATCACAAACTTCTCTTCATTTACGGCTAGGACTTCCCATATGTAAGTTCTCCTGGATGTTTTCCTACTTTTACGGCTGAAACATTCCAGCCGAAAACTCTCATGAGTTTCACTCCCAAAACTGTAACGAGCAGACTCCTCATTTTCCCACGGAAAACTCAATCTTCATCAGTCACCATCCATTTTCCATCACCACTGATACTTCATCTTCCATCGTCTTCGGCAATATCACCTAACGGTATAGACTCTTCCTCTTTGACTATCGGTGATCATCAGAAACCACCATTGTTATAGCAGTAAACAGTTTTGTACCTTCTCTTCCTAACTTCTCCATCGTTCTCCTACTTGTCCAACTCTGCCTAGCTACTCGAGTTCCTCTATCTTATAACAGAATCAATACATTGTTGCTTCTCTTCTTCGTTGAGTCCAAGACAACAACCCATACTAACCGAACACCTCAAAGACTCGTACTTGCTCTCCATCTTTATCGTCAATGGCAAAAGCAACAACGCCATTCTCGATCAATCACCATCAACTCTCAATAGAAACCTCATCTTCATAAACTTCCATACTCGAGTACCTTCCATCATCAAGCTTACATACTCCTTCCGTCGATCACCAGTCACTGTCATTATCGTTAGCAGCCAACAGTCACAACACTCTCCTAATAGACTCGAGCAGCAACATTTTCATGTCCTTCCCTGTTCATCAAACAATCTCAACTAAACCACCATTCTCGTCATTCTCTGTTGTCATCTATGTTGTAAAAGGCGAGCGCCTTTGGCGCTTAAGCTCCAAAGGCGCACTAAGCGCATCACCAGCGCCCGAGGAATCAAATTCCACACTACATTCCACTCTGGCGCCTTAAGCGAGCGAGTATGGCGCTTTAGGCGCCTCGAGGAAGTCTTAAGCGCTGGAATAAGCTCCAAAGGCGCCATGGTTGGTGGTAAATATGTCCTCCGTCTCCTTTTCGTTGTTATTTCGTCCATACTTCTTCATCATCTCTACCTCCATTCTTCTTCATCATCTCGCCAATATCAAAGTATAGAAACTTTTATATACGGAGAAATATCAACATTAATGAAACATTAACCAACATTGAGTCATTGACAATCAATGATAAAAATATGGAAACAAATAGTAATCAAGTTGGAATAACGTGATTAATGATCAAGTTTTAAGGAAATAACGTGATTGAATATATTTTCTTTCTTTGGCGTAAAGTCTCGGCTTTTTCTCATTTCTTTTTCTTCTCAAGTGGTTTCCTATTTCTATACAAACTCTCCTATTATTCCTCTGCCAGAAAATCCTGGATTGGTATTGTGTATAACTTCCATAATTAGCCAAACAGACCGAGATTCTTCCATGTGTCCGTGAATATCTTCTTCTTCCCTTTTTAGTCGAAAATCACTTTAAGTCTTCTATTTTTTTGGGGATCTTGAAGACTTCGCTTCCCTGTTTTAGCTCCACTAACTAATACGAAGTCAATCCCATGAAAACCTACAACTAAATCTCGTCCAAAATCTGAAAACATGCGGATTTAACAAACATTTCTCCCTCCATATTTTAGTTCTAAAAAGGTCAGGTATGATGATAGTGGTAGTGGATTATCTTGGGACTGTATTATTTTCGTTATTTAACAATGCAGTGGTATAGAAATCTAAAACAGCATATATTGTATTAGTGATCGCCTAGGGCGCCTTAGGCGCGCCTAGACGTCCAGGCGCTAGGCGATGGGCTTGGCGCCTCGCCTCGCCTAGCGCCTAACACAACATAGATTGTCATCACTCATTCTCACACGGACCACTAGCTCCATCTTTTCATTTATTCTCCATTATTTCTCGACAGTCACTAGGAGTGCCACCATCTCATAAGACCTCACTGATCTTCATCAATTCTCTACCGAACATCTCTCCCTGTTCTGCTTCATTACTGGTGCCATTAACCTCAACAACGTCGATATGTGAAGGAAGAAGATGGTTCGCCCCAAGTAAAAATGCTATATGCCTTTAACACTTATGCTTTTAACTTTTAGTCTTATGGGATTGACGGTTGAGCTTTCTGGATACCCCCTAAGCGGCAGCCCTGAGTAAATTAGGGTTGCCGATATTCGACAACTTCGTCTTGCTTCAAATGCTTCTAGATTCTTCATACGACGTCGGATTGACTCTATTCTTTTTCCATTGGCTTTGCCTTTTCATCATCTTCGAGATGATAGCAAGGACTCCTAGATTCAAATGAGTTTCGCTTGGTCTTTGGTCATTCTCCGCCATATCTAACTTCTTTTATTGCACAATTAAGTGCAAATTCACTTCTTTCACTTCTTTCGGATGATTCACCTAATGAAACACAAATAGAGAAAAACAAACGTAAGATACAATATTTGCATGAAACTAAGCAATTAATAGCATGTATTTGACACTAAATATATGGAAAATATGCTCTTAACAAATTCCCCCACACTTGGCTTTTGCTAGTCCTCGAGCAAACTATCTAACTTAAATAAAATAACTCCCTTTCGTTGAGGATACAGTTGCACTTAGCATGTGCAACAAGCCTTTAAACCCCTAGGTGTCCCTTTTGGACGAGTTATAATCTAGTGAGGGCTTATGAGAGGTATACCCACAAAACCTACTCCAACTTCAAAGCGTTCCAGCGTCCCAAGCATCCAAAGAGATATAAGGACATAGAGTTTCTGCATGCTAGTAATAAGAAGTTAGAAATACCAAAGAACATATTCTAATTCTTAAATGTTGAGTGAGAACTAACCACACCATAATGAGAGAACGCGTGTTTGAGAGCGATCAATAAGCATTTCGCCTCGACTTCTGCCTCACTTAAAAGTATTTTATGATAATTGTACTCAATAAGACGGCTTTTTTATGGGTCTCACATGTGTGCAGGTAGGAATGAAGAGAGAAATCCTGCATACGTTGAATGGTAGGAAGGAAACCTTCCGAAATAATTTCTGGAGACTCCACAAAATCGTGAAAAATAAAGATATTTTCCTGATGATCTCTAAGAAAGGAAATCAACCACTATAGCAAGGATGAGAGTAATCACCACCTTCACATCCGATCGGCAGTGACGAAATCACCACTCTCACAGCATCCAATAGAAATGTCTTCCTTCGGCTCGTCTTCTTCATCTTTCGTCTTCGGTCTTCAACTGTTGATGATAAACTCTTAAACTTGTAGAACTTTGACAATTTGTACTCTTTTCCTCAATTTCCTTGTTGCTTGAAACTTTTGTATATATTTTTCTTCCCCATGGCCTTATTGATAAAATAACAACCTAAATGCAAATCTTTTTGTATTTTTTTTTTTGATCAAATCAACACATACTCAAAAGAAAGCTCTTAGTCAGCTACAAAGAAAATTTGGTCTGGTGCCTCTGTTGATTTGAAAATAGGTAGTCTCCATTAATGATTGATCAGCAACTCTAATAATGCATTTCTCCCTGCTCCTCATTTGCATTACCAGCATGATTAAATCCATTATTTAACACTCTTACAAGCAAGAAATCCGAACGTAGTTCCCTAACACTTCCAAGTTCAGTTATGTCGGTCAGAAATCTCTATGTAAACATGCCTAGAAGTATGCTAGTGACTCTAAAATCTCTACAAGTTGGAGATTTTATGCAAATATTTACAAAAAAGTGAAAAATCTATATGCAAAATACTCCCCCATACTTAAACTTCACATTGTCCTCAATGTGTAAAACCGAAAATTCTGAATTCTGACATAACAGGAGATAAACTGTACAAATTGGTAAGGAATTTGGAAGAACACCATTCATAAAAGTTGTTCGCCTACGTATTTTCTACAAAGTGTCAAAAGGGCACAGTGTTCCGATAAACGGTCTGACAGTTATGGTCTCTGGACTGAACTACGCGCAGTCTGAATTTTTTTGACGAAAAGGTTACTCGTCATAATTTTCTTCTAAAATAGATTACAGACTCAATGAAATTAAACATGTGGATGAAAATATGATATGAAAACTAAAATATAAATAAATAAAGGGATTAAGATACAAAACCTATGGGTTGCCTCCCATTTAGCGCTTGGTTTAAAGTCGTCAGCCCGACTTGACATTCTCCAAACTACTCCTTCACATGGAGTGAATCAACTAACCTAGTACTTGTCTTATTTAAAATTGAAAGGTCTAATTTTATGGATAATTAGAACCTGGTGAGAAAAATGGAGTTTATCTTTATTTTGGTCTTATCGAATTAAGCGGTTGTTTTTGAACAATCGGTTTAGCAAAGGGACTAATATGCTTAGTTGTTTTTGGTTTGCTAAACTAAATTGGAAAAATTGTTTTGAGATAATTGTTTCCTTGGTAACATATCAAAATAAGACTACTTGTAGTTTAGGTTTTGATATTGGTTATCAAAACATGATGTGTGGAACCATCGTGCCTAACTCTGAGGTGTTTGCAAGTCTATTCGAGATTTGTAAGATTCATTTTCGTGTTGTCCTTTATTTTTTCGTTTCTTTGTCATTTTTGTGACAAAAAGGGGAGAAATATATGGAGTAAACTGGTGATGCTGGCATTGATATTTATATTGATTGGCATCGCTAGGGAAAAGAACATTGGTACTTGAATGTTTTTATCTAACGAAAGAGTGAAAGCACAGACTAAGGGGGAGTAACATGTCATATGTTTGGTATAACAAAGATGTGCGGATTGAATATCTACCTATCTTCCTTAGGGGGAGTAATAGCTTTGTTATTATAATGTCAACAACGAAATTTTCAAGGATTGAATGTAAGCAGTTTCACTGTGCTGTTGAATCGGGAATCAAGCGGATTGTAATGAATTATTGTAATTTGTTTATCCATATGATGTAAGAGTTTTGTCACTAAAATTGACAAAGGGGGAGATTGTTAGAGCATGGCTCGGTTGAACCCACCAAGCGTTGGTATGTCAAGTTTGGTTGTCATATTCTAGTGAATCAAAACTCATGTTAAGAGTCGCTTGATTATGTACTAGAGTTAAACTTCGTATAGGTTAGCTTGAAAGTATTAGGATATGAGACATTACAAGTATTGTGAAGACTTGAAGATGTGAAGAAGCAAGGAGCTACAACGACAACAATCATCCTTCCTATTGAGGTTAGTGATATTTGATTTGAACTGTTTCATTCCCTAACGTATCTTTCAAGTCGTGCATATTGAAAACATAACTGCGAAGCATATTTGAACTCTATATAGACATAGTATTAAGGAATACAATACGAGGTTTATTGCTTAACCATTAAACTTTGTAGATAAGACATCGCCATAATCATTTGAATGATATTGTGATTATGTATGGGTATGAGGTGAGGATTTCATCCTAGGGAACAATGTTTACATGTGTTCTAAGGAAGTATATTCATAAACTTGTTGGTGGACCGAAAAGGAAATTGCCAGGTGTTATTGGTTTTGTTATTCATTGCATATCTTATGAACAACCAATATGTGTGATAGAGTATAACCGCTCACAACTTGTTGTGTTCTTGGTAGAACTGTTCACTGATAGGGTGTAGAATACATCCTATTTACTATCTATTGTTTATGTTTTCTTTGTTATTTTTCTTGTAAATTATGTATTTTACGCTTGTTTTGAGTTTTATAGCTACTTTGGAGTCGCACGGAGGAAAAGAAGAAGAAATCACTCAATTTGAGCAAAAGGGTAAAATTGTCATTTCACCAAGGAGGGAATACTAGATGGAGCCCAGCCAAGGTTAAGGGGAGGTCAAAGAGGTGTCCCTTATCCAAAAGAAGGGAGTGAGAATAGCACATTTGGGGTGTACTTATGGTGGGTGTCCAATCCACCCACACCCTAAACCCATAGACCCAAACCCGAAACCGGATCCAAACCCACTTCACTATCCTACCCTAAATCGAGAAGAAATTTCTTTCTTTCTCAATCAGCTTTTCCAACACCCGAGAGAGAGAGAGCCGTTAATCGAGAGAGAATCACGAGGTATCGATTGGAAGGAGGGATTGAAGCCTGTCATATTGCGAGATCGAGAAATGAAGGTGGTTATGTTGTTTGGAGGAAGAAAATGGGTTCCGCTACTGTTGAAGATCGACTCTCATGAGGATTGAAACCGGCATGGGTTAAACATGGATCCGATTATGGGAGGTTGAATTGAGAAGAAATTGAGATAAGGGGATCTGTGGGTTTTGAAATCGATAGAGGAGAAGAATCAATAGAGGTAGCAGTCACTGATTTGCTAGTGGAATCGATAATGGGTTGAAAAGACTCAGGGAAGAATGGGATCTGTTGCTGTTCGAATTGAGGATGAACGTTAAACTGGGGAAGTTCAGTAGCTGCTGTTGGTATGAATATGGGTTCTGATAGCATGACTCGTGTGAAGAGATTCAAGGGTTTTGAGGTGATTTTAAAGGAGGTTAGAGAATTGTTCGTTGTTTACGCGATTAGTTGCAGTCAAATTCGTGTGGAGTTTCAAGACTCTCAATCAATCAAGTAGGGTTGTGTTGGTGGACCCGAGAGAACAGTAAACCGTTGTCCGGTGATTGCGGTGATATTACAATGGCAAGATAAGCCGTTGTCGCATTTGGCTAAGAGTGAAGCGGATAGGTGAGAACAAGAATTCAATTGTGTCGGTGGCATTGCGTGCTGATGGAATATGAGCAAAGAAGGCCGAGCTAGTGATGGCTGGATTGGGGCTTGTGGCAATCAGCCAAGAGAAAGACATTTTGCCAGTCGTATCACGAGGTTTGGCAACCACAAAGTATTTTCGGTGATGTTAGATGAATGTTAGGGGTTATGCTTGATTGAGCCTGTGCAGCATTGGAATCCACCTCATGGCTGGGACTTGCAGTTGCAGGGGCTCGAACTGAATTGGTGGATTGCATTGCAGTTAAGAATGACCGGAGTTGAAGCGGTAGCTAGTTATGGAGATTGGAGGAAATTGCAGAACAAAGAAGCGTGTCCGAACGCAGGCGATGAGCCGATATAGAATTGCGGTTATGAAGACGAGATGATAGGGATGATGTCCTGGAGTTTGTATGCAAGTGGTTGAAACAGTAATGATATGCACTGAGCCGTTGGCAATTATTGTGAGAATTGCAGCCAAGGTGAATCGATGCGGGGATGCAAGGTAAGCACTGGCTGCAGCACTGATTGTGTGTGTGGGTGTTGCGGCGAGAAGGAGAGATATTGCGCCTCGGGTATTATGAAGCTGTGAATGGAGAAGGTGGTACCGAGCTACAATCGGAGTTAGGACTGGTATTGAACCCCTCGGTGGTTATGGAATCAAGCCGCACAGCCATGATGGCCGAGGCGTGAAGCACTATCCCGTGCAACACACACACTCCGCCGAGCAATGGCTTATGCCATGGCAACTTAGCCGAGCCGCCCCGGGTTAGCCGGACTCGATGCCGACTTCGGTTCGACTCATGACCTCCCTTTGACCCCGTTGACTAACATTGACTGACGGTTGACCACTTTGACCGTTAGTCCTAATCTGGGATGTTGACGGAATATTCCGTCGAATATTCCCTTGACGGAGAAAATTTCCAGGTGGCTGCGGCGGCGACAATTCCGCTGGATTCCGCCACAATCCCAGCTTTTCCGCGAGCCAAAAATTCCATTTTCTATGGACTTCTCTCATGGGTGTGAAGACTTGGGCTAGGAATTGGATGGAGAATTGGACTCAAATTTGGAAAGAGAAGGTGGAAGAGTTGAGAAAAGCTTGGAATTGGAAATTGAATTGCTAAAGGAAAAGGATTCTATTCCTTGGAAGATTTGGAGAATATTGAAGCCTATAAATAGAGAAGTTTTCTACAACTTCTATACACATCTTTTACACACACATCTCTACACACACAACACTTTTCTTTTCTTATTCTTTGTGTGAACTCTTTAACATGAGTAGTTAATTTATTGATTGAGGATGAATTCCTAGTTCTTAACATATGATTTAAGTTTTTGTTTTCAAATTCTATCTTGAAGTTTTTCACATAATTATCGATTGTTTTTACTAATAGGAATGATCTTGAAGACATTCATGATTGATTGATAGATTGTTTAGAATGCATGCTAAATTGATTTGTTAGTTTAATCTAAAGCTAGTGAAAGTTAGGAGATAAGTAATCGTTTCTTGACTCTTTACATAAGTAGCAAACACGAGACCTCATGAGGGATTCCGTGGAGCAATTGTGTGTAGAAACAACGTTAGCAAGTGGACCTTGAGCTAAGAGTCTAACTACTAATATCAACCTAAGAAATTCACAAAACTTAATGCATGAGCCAAGTTACATCTAGGTTGAGCTAATTCTAGGTGGCTTGGTGATTAGAATCCGGTAGTCGAGAACTTCCGTGTCCTAGGTGATACAAGGGATTTAGGGGTTTAGCACCGAGCTAGGCCGCTTTACCTACGGTTGGTGATAATCTGTGACTAATAACAAGTAGAAGAGAACATAACTTGATTCATTGTTTCGTAACGAAGAAGGATTCCTTGATCTTGTCTCTCTTATTGCTTTCAACTTTATCTTTTAATTGCTTTGTTTATTTTCTTTTGTTTTTTTTACATCCCCTTTTGTGACAATTTTTACAACTAGAATCTCGTGCTCCTCGTGGGATCGACCTTGACTACCCTATATTGCTTGTTAATTAGGTAGTAAAGTATTAATTAATTTGTTGTGGTTACGACACGCATCATTCACAAAGGCCTGACTTATGTATTGGTATAAATTTTATTATTAAAACCGATCTTAAGTAATCACATGTGGTATGATCGGATTTTGTATGTCTGACCTTGTAAGGGAAAGGGAACCGATCCTTGTAAGGGGTGCAGTACATAAAAGGGACATGTGCAACACATATAAGTTAGATACCATATATATGTGAGGAACCTATCCTAGTACCTAGTCAACCGAACTTTTGGGAAGCTAGTGTGACTATGCACAGTACTCACATGGAGGTAGAACCGAAACTTGTTTTGGTAGAACCATAAACCCATGATTGTGATTGAATGTTGGTTTGATCAATCACATAGTTCTTGAAAATCAGATGAACCAATTCTAAACTTGTTTAGAAGTGTGGCAAATCGGTTTCAAGGTTGTAAGTGTGAAAGAGAACTTACAAAGTTAAGATGTCGACAAACTTTGAACACGTCTTTGTGAATGTTTATTTCTATAATTGTTCAAAGATATTCCTTAACGGCTAAGGGAAGAGAATCCCAGGATCGAAACATAAGTAAGTTAAGAATCTTTTAATTAAGGTTATTAATTTCATTTTGTAGGGAAATTACATAATTAGTAATGTGCATTTACTAATTAGATTTTCCGAGAGATTTCGGTCGTTATTTTTGGACAGAGCATTTCCAGGAATTATGAAAACCGAATCTGTGCTTTTATGAATATCTTGAGAATATTTTCGGTTTTGGAAATTCCTTGGTGTCCAAACTTCCTTGTCTATAAATACAAGAAATTTGCCTTTTTAGCAAACTAATCCTTCGTAAGAACAGATTTAATCTTTTGTTGTTGTTACTGGTGTAGCCGCCTATTCGGAGAGGAGAGTAACCTAATTAGGCGAAATCTCTTACGGTCGTTCAATTTAAATACTTCTTTGGGATTGAGAAGCTCTAGCGCGACCCGTTGGTGGGAAACTAGATAATTGCGGATTATCTTTGTTTTCGATTGATTTGATTGACTAACAGTGGTTGAACTCTGATTGCACCTAGTTTGTTTATTCTTGAGAATCTTCTCTTCTGATATAAGATTCACTCAAACTAGTTCAGAGTTTCGACAGAGATCTTTAGACTGTTGTTAGTTCTAAAGACGATCTTGTGATAATCCATTGTTAACAGACTCCATTCTGTGCGATTGATCACAAGAGATTCAAGTGATTGTGTGCAGGTTTTTATTGAAGATTTAAGAAGATTTAAAGACAAAGAAGATATGGAAGATCTGACTTGGGTTTTATAATGTTTGGTGTGCACAATACTTGTTTCGGTAAAAGATGATCCAATTAATAATCGGTTTATCCTTGTGGTAGATTGGATTGATTAATTGAGTAGATTGGCATCAATACATTTCCTAGTGATTAAAGGTATTGATTGGCTTAATCTTAAACGATTACCTTTGGGTGATTGAACATAAGATAGATCTAAGGACCGTGAAGGAGTTTATGTTAAGATAAATGTAAGAGCCTTTGTCCGACTCATATCACTTGGTTGAATAGAGTTGATACCAAACAGATTTGTTGTTCCTTTACTGTTTGGAATACGAACCAAAGGAATTGTTCCAAGTACGTGACTTATTCACAAGTCGGAGGCGTGGGAATATATATGGAAGTAAGTTAACTATAGGGTTAGTTACTTGGTCTCAACTATACGAAGTTAGGTGTAATATTGTGTAGCGGCTTAATCCTGAGAGTATTCAATTCTGGACAAGGTCCCGGGGTTTTTCTGCATTTGCGGTTTCCTCATTAACAAAATCTTGATGTGTCATTTACTTTTATTTTCCGCATTATAATTTTTTTATTATAATTAAAGTAAATCACACAAACGTTAACTCCTATTTACTTGATAAGCAATCCTAATGTGTTTGGTTAAGTCCGAACCTTTGTATCAAGTTGTTTATGGGTGAAAACTACTCCTGTAGAATTTGGTAATTTGGGGTGTGGATGAGGAATGAATTTAAACCTTAAACAAATGCACTGCGCGGTGAGTGCTTGTAGATTCGAGAGATCAATCTGTGCAAGTCCGGCCTAAACCAAGAAATGGCCGTTCCAGGACTTGTTTCGGTCACAAAGTGAAGGAGATGGGGTTGATCTTAGGGAGGGAAGCGAAGAAGGTGTTGAGATTGTGAAGGTGTTGGCTTGCTTATGACTTGTAACGTAAAGGTGAGCAGGCTTGTGATTGATGCCAAGCAAGCTCCGGGTGTTTGAATACGTTTTTGTATTAACACTTGGTTTTTTGTCTCGCCTGGACTTGTGTTGTTGTTTGAAATAGGGCGGAGAACCTATTTATACAAGTCATTGAGCCTCATTCACGTCTCTCGTGGGAAGTGGAGGAAGTGGAGTGATGGAGTAGTGGAGTTGTGCGTCGGTGCCACACGACCAGTCTTACCCACTTCTCCTGTTCATCTCTAACCGTCCATGACTTCCCGACACGTTCTTGTGATGGCGCGTTGCACGCCGCACGCCGTAAACCGCCAGACCAATACCCCGCATGTATCCCCCGCTTTGTGACATGATTGATGTTCGGAATGTGTGGATCGTGGATCCACGAAAGATAGCATGTAATGTTGAATTGAATAATCGTGTTATTCGTAAAGTCGATACTTGTGAAGTATCGTGTGTATTTTATGTGTATCGCATTATGGTGTGGTAAAGTGATGGGTAATAACGCCTCACCGACCAAATAACTCCCGACTGTGGTTGTATAACCAAGTCGGTGAAGTTGGACGGATGAGATGATCTTTGAGACACTCATCTGCGACCGTTAATGAATATTAGGTTTTTGAAGAGGTGCGCAAGCATCACTCTTCAGCTTGGTCGAAACCGAGCATGGAAAGGGATTTGGAGAGAACCGACCGGGCGTGCATGTAGATAGCATGCAAGTGTACACGTCCATGTCTCATTGTCCCATGAAGGTGCGATCTAGGCCACTCAATTTGACCGGCAAAGAGGAGTGGTTGAGATCAATTTTGCAATAGGAAATTGATGCCGCAAAAGGCCGCGCATCATGCTTTTTTCCATGGCGTTCCAAGACGACCTAATTTGGTCTGGCCTTGGCCGATGGGTTTGACGTGAAGATGGCAGGCTGGTGTTCATGCCTATACCGAATATCCCATGAAAACGTGATCTAAGCCACTTAAATCATCCGGTGAAGTTGAGCGGTCGAGATCAGTTTGTGGTTTGGGAGGCGTGGCCATGCTAGTTTGGACGCACGTTTGGGATTAACCGGGCATGATATGCCTTGGCCGAACACATGAGGAGGTAGATGGGCCCACGGTGGTCATGCTTTGGTATGACCGCCCTTGCTTGATCTAACTGTGACCCTCCATTCGTGCCGGAGAAGATGGACGCGCGCGATGGCTTGAAACCCTAATTTTGGCTTTCAAAGCCGTGCGCCATCTCTTGTTTGGGTGACGATTTTGTCACGGCCAAACATTATTGGTCTTGACCGATTGGTCAAGTGTGTAGGCGGTCCCACGGTGATCGTGTTGACATGCTATGGGCCCTTTAAGTCTACATCTACACCCTCCATCTATACCCGCGAAGATGGATGGTTGAGACCGCTTTTGCAACACATGTAATATGCCGCAAACCCTAATTTAGGGTTTTCCGTCCATAATGCTTGGTATGAACGGTTTCTTGGCAAGCTAGGCCAATGACCGACCATGCGGGGTCGGCCGTGGGTATTCCATACCGCTTGGGGGTGATGGAATTGATCTGGGGTCATCCAATCATGCTTATGGAGTTGGATGATCGCGATCGAGATCATATCCGGGATCGATACGGCCAGTCCCGGATGCTCAATCGGGCTAGTATAACACACCGAGAGGGGCTCAATCGGGCTAGTATAACACACCGAGAGTCATCCCGCACGGGTATTTCGTACATGATTTCATTATAGTGCTTGAGGTTCGTGTTACTCAGAAGAGTAACACTCAACCGTCATGCCACACCGATAATGAGTACCGGAAATACAAGGCCGATATGAAATTCACAGAAGGGATTGTTGCCACATGCTCCAACCTCGGAGGAATTTCATGTATTCACGAGTAATGGGATTGTTGCTACATGCTCCATTCTTGGTGAATTAAGTGAGGGAGTATCCAACACTTATAAATGGCTTTATCTTTTACAAGATGTCGCGCATGATTTTTCCGGTTTTTTACAAATTTAACCTTAAACGAAAATCCACCATCAACATTAAGTCCCCTGCCTAGCATATAATGGTTACACTATTGTGGGGTAGGCATGAGATGGTGACATATACAAACGTAAGGAGACAAAAATAAAGGAAGTCTACCCGAGGGATTCTCGCCGTGGGCAATCCTCCATGCGTGTGTGACCACATGCCTTGATGAGCCGGCTTTTCTTAGGTGTTGGAGTCGAGATAGGATTCTTCTTCCGTTGGGATCCTAGGCGTGGGTGCTTGCACACCGCTGGTTGAATCGCTCGTATCCAATGTACTCTCTCGATTCTTGATTAGGGTTCAATCAGAAAGCCTGACTTGGTCGATATTGAATCCTCATATATCGGGCGCCGTAATCGTTTTAGGGTTTTCTCAGCATGTATGCAGGTGTAGAGGTTTTGAACCATTTTTTGCGATTTTTCAATAGGGCCTTCCCACATAAAACTCCGTTTCCTCATCATGTCGAACAAGAGTGGATCGTCTTCTTCATACCATCCAGATCTTCCGTTAAACGTGCACGACTTGCGTCTCGAACTTCATGATCAATCGCCTGCTCGTGTTCTCCGAGTCAAGAAGATCATACCGGTTTGTCTCTTTTTCCTTTTCTGAACCATTGTTTGTTCGTCGTAATGATCAAGTAAATAATCCCTTCATTCTTGCAGAGATACCCTACCGGAACATGTGTCACGGTTATCGATGATGATGACTTAACCAGTCCTCTTCCTTCAAATTCAAACACATTCACCCATGTGAACCTTGAAGACGCCGACTTGGGTATCTCATCTTATGAATATCCAAATGCGTGTCTTTCATTCGATGTTCGCATGAAATGTTTATCCTCAGCCTACCGAGATGTCGGTGGATTCTCGGTGCGGAAGGAGTTTGTGCCTTTGTACACAAAGTTATGGAGGAAGTACGGCCATATCGCAACCAGAAACGTGGTCCGACACTCGTTCCTTCCGCTTTGGTCACCGCGGTAAACCGCCTTCTTCCCATGATTGCCGAGATGGAGAGTATTTCTATCCGCAACGTTGCTAAATCAAGCCTCGAAAAGTGGGAGAATATGGTATCTACCCGTGAATCCATGGAGTTCAACGTGGGCTGGTCATGCAGGCGCCTTGATATCATCAAGGTTGATCGAGATGGTATCCTTGTAAATGTTGTTCCTGCTGCGAAGGCTATTTTGGAAGAGGAGAAGGCTCGCCGCAGAATCGGAGAAGGTAGAGCAGGTTGTGCAGACTTGAAGAAAAGAACAGTAAAGATATCACGCTAGACCGGAGATGATGCTCTCAAGGAACTATAATCTTCTAGACGGCCTCTTCTAAACTTCATTCCTTTATTATTAATGACGTTCATGTCAAAAGTTTTTTAAACGTCTTTGCGGAATAAACTGCATTGGTTTTCGATTGGTGAAACAGGTTTTTTCATTGACACATCTCTCGAATATAATTGATGATTCAAACATGTAATGAAAATAAATGCATGTATTGTTGACACAAAGAGACGGTGGTCGTGCATGATATGCCTTGAGCCACTTTCCATTGATAATCGCCTAGGCTTCGCCTCCGTCTACCTTAATGATCTTGTAGTAGCGTATTGTAAGCCTTGGTGACTGCGTAGGGACCTTCCCATTTTGGTGAGAATTTTGGTGCAGACATGTCTTGTTGGATGTGTTTGGCCGTTTTCAAAACCAAATCTCCCACTTTGAAAACGCGTGGTTTCACAATTTTATTGTATGCCCCGGAAATTCGATTCCCGTACACCCGAGCGTTCCTCTCGCTTTATTTTCTAAAATCCAGTGTCTAACTCGCTATTCTAGAGTCGAGACTTCAGCCTGTTCCAATGGATCGATTCTTCGCCGCAATCCCGGGCCGATGGGATTCTCGATCTCGCCGGGAGAATTGCATCCATCTCCGTAGACAAGTGAGTACGGCGAAACCCCAATGGAGCTTCGGGTGACGTACGGTACGCCCATAGTGCCATTGGTAATCGATCATGCCATTCCCTAGGATTGTCGTGTACCGCTCGACCGATGATCCGGATCAATGTCTTGTTGGTACTCTCAGCCTTGCCCGTTCCCTTGAGGATAGTAGACGGTGGAGAAGACCCGTTTAATGCCATACTCCTCAAGTAATTCCCGCACTCGCTTGTTGGCGAAGGGAGTGCCATTATTAGTGATGATATGCTTGGGCACGCCAAAACGACAAATGATGTATTCTTTAATGAAAGCCGCAATTGTTGCTCCTATAGTTCCTCGTAGGGGAATGGCCTCTACCCATTTGGTGAAGTATTCCATTGCGGTTATGATGTACTCATGCTGCTCGATGACGGTGGATTGATTTTCCCGATAATGTCCAGTCCCCACCAGAAACGGCCATGGGCCGCTTATAGAGTGCAGAGGGTAGAAGGCGCATGAACAAGGTTCCCATGGATTTGGCATTTATGACAGCTTTGAACAAAAACGCTGCATCGTCCTCCATGGCCGGCCAATAGTATTTCTCGTGTATTTGGAGAAACAGGTTCCTCTTCCCTTGATGTTCTCCTTCGTGTGTCTGCTTCAAAGATGACTCGGGATTTCTTCTCCAGCCTGTGCATCGTAAAGATTACCTCCGAAGCTCTTGCGATACAGATCCCTTCATGGAATACGAACCGCTTGGCTCTTTGCTTCATCTTAATAGCGTCCTTTCGACCGGCAGGAATTATCCCATCACGGAGATAGCTAATGTAGGGTTCTCTCCAGTCCCCAGTGCGGTTCACATTAAAAATCTCCAATTGGTGTGGTGGTGCCCGGCAATTTGAGCAAGACTTCAAGTAGTCCGGATTGAGCCTCCATCTCGGCCGCACAACCTGTGCGTTGAAGTCGCGTGAAAGCGTTACCACCGGTGATTGTCCACAAATTTCATTGTGAATACGATCCAGTTGTAGTTGTGCTTCGTCACCTCCCGGACATCTTGACAGGGAGCCATCTCTGGATTCCGATAATACAAAGATACCATGAAGCATGAAGAAGTTTTGCGTGGTTTTGAGACCGACCTTTCCTTGGGAGAGTGAGCCGTTGAGCTCTCGAATGATCGGAGTTCGCCAATCGTCTGGTCTTGGTGTCTTTGTATTGCGGTAGCCACGTCGATTCTATGGTTCTCCTCTTCACCGTCGTGGTTTCTTCCGCCCCTTCAAACTTCAGTTTGGAAGCCAATGTTGCTAGGCAATCGGCGTGTTTGTTGTTGCTTTGCGACCAACATGGGTTATGGTTGCATCGGCAAAGTAGTTTAGTAACCTCTCGTGCTTCCGATCGGATGGGCTAGTGTTACTTCTTTCAATGCATATACTCCATTCATTTGATTCACCAAGAACTTGGAGTCACCTCTTATCTCCCAGACGTGTGACTCGTGCTTGTTTAGCTATTGAAAGCCCTATGAGGAAAGCTTCATATTCATGGAGTTGTTGGTGCATTCAAGTCTAACTTGAAGGAATGTGAAAATACTTCTCCGGTTGGAGAGACTAACACCACGCCCGCTCCTCCAAAAGATATCGCTAGGGTTAGCGGAGCCGTCAAAATACAAGAGCCACACTTCTTCTTCCGAATAGAGACGTCCGAAATTCTCCAGGAGTTCTTCATGTAGTCCCGTAGTGTCTTCTCCAGAAATGCCGCCGCAAGTCGCAAATCGCTTGGCCCTTGATAGCTCTAGGCGATGCACACGTTATGTCTAGTTCGACATTTGAGAAGCCATTTGCCTGTCCTGGGCCAGACCGGTTTTGAAAGTAAAAACTTTGCCGGATCGGATTTAGACACGAGTATCACCCTATTAGATAGCAGGTAATGCCTAAACTTCTGAATGGAATGGATTAAGGCTAAACACGCTTTTTCCGCTCTGGGGTATCTGAGTTCAGCGTCTCTCAATATCCGGCTGAAATAGTATATGGGACGTTCGATTCCCTCATCGTCTTCCTGAGCGAGTAAAGCCCCTACGGCGGTGTCACTGAAGGCGGTGTAGAGGACCAGTGGCTTCCCTTGTACAAGAGACTTCATGACGGTTGGAGATGATAGTATTCGTTGAATTTTCCGAAAAGCTTCCTGTTGGGTTGTGGTCCAAACAAAGTTGGCTCCTTTCTTGACAAGGTGGTGAATGAGGCAGTAAGTTGGGCTAGACCAGGTATAAAACGTCGAATGTAGTTTACCTTGCCCATGAAACTCTGGAGTTCTTTCACGGTTCGGGGAGGCGGCATTGTGAGGATAGCCTGAGTTTTGGACGGGTCTACCTTTATTCCTTCTGCGGTCACCTGGAATCCTTTAAATTTACCTGAAGAGACACCGAAAGCACATTTCAAAGGATTCATCTTCAACTTGTATTCTCGACACCTCTCAAACACTTGCCTCAAGACATTTGTGTGGTCTGCTCGAGCTTTTGATTTGACCACAATATCATCCACATAGTCTTCTACTTGTTTATGCATCATGTCGTGGAAGATTGCCGTCATAGCACGTTGATACGTTGCGCCGGCATTCTTTAAACCGAATGGCATAACGGTATAATAAAAATTGCCAAGAGGGGTTCGGAAAGCCGTCTTACTCGCATCGTGCTCATACATCCTTATCTGATTGTATCCGCTATAACCATCCATGAAGGAGAACATGCCGTGTCCGCTGGTGGCGTCCACTAACATGTCGATGTTAGGTAGAGGAAAGTCGTCCTTGGGGCAGCACTTGTTCAAGTCTCTGAAATCTACGCAGCACCGGATCTGCCCGTTTTTCTTCTTTACTGGGACCACATTGGCTAACCAGGTTGGATGATGAATAGGCCTGATGAAGCCAGCAGCTAGCGCCTTTCGAATTTCGTTCTTGATTTGATCCTCTACTTCATGTCCGAATTGCCGGAGATTGCTTGATTGGCTTGGATCCGTGTATGACATGTAAGTGATGGGTGACCAATTTTTCATCCGCACTGCATTTCCTCGTATGGGTGCAAACACATCTTGGTACTCCTTGAGTAGTTGAACAAGACTCGACGTTCGTCCGTGGATAGAGTCGAACCGATAGAGACCAGCCCGGGAGATTCTTCATTCCCGATGTTAACAGCTCTCGAGCTCGTCGCCTGTGGAATTGGTTCCATCTTGTAGTTGTCTGTCATGGGCGCCCGGTACCTCATCTTGCGTTTCATCATTCTTGCAAAGATTCAATTGGGCGAGAGGCCGGGTTCCGCCTCTCCCGCTAATTGCTAACAGCGGCGCCGCAGATATTGTTCTCCCTTCGATCACGTTTCACCTCGAAAGTGCGTCCCCTTTTGGTGTGAGCATGAGTTGGAGTCTCACCGGATAGAGATGGACGCCTCGTTGCGTAACGTGTGCCGTAGTGTTTGGCCTCCAAGTGGTGTAAGTCGGTCTCCTTCCTTGATTGACGCCCACGTGGGCAGTGGGGTGCACAGGACTTTGTCCGACCCTCCCCGTGTGGTATCTTTTGGCTCGAACATCTCCACTCCGCATATTGGTGCATACGGAGACAATGATGCAGAATGCGGATGACTTTCTGCCTAGCATGGTCTTCGTGCACCGGTGATACGTCGAGGGAATGACCTTGTTGTCATGAAGCCATGGTCTCCCTAGTATCATATGGTAGTCCGGCTCCCTTTCTATGACTTCAAACCTTGCTTTTGATCGGATGTGTCCTACCGATAAATTCGGGGATTGACATACCCGTATGTGCTGGTCTGGTTTCCTTTTCAAGTCCGTCATCGGGTAGGCCGCCGTACATAATCTTGCATGGGTTAACCTTGGCTGTCCCGAGAGTCTTGAGAGTGATTACGTTCAAGATGCTCCCGTGTCGACGAGGGCTCTCCCGAACTCGAACCCTTGATGTGCGCGGTAACATGTAGGGCCCTGTTGTGACCTTCTTCTCGCCATCATGTCGCCTTCTCGTAAATGTAACATTGTTTTGATGCTTCCCGACGCAGCTTAGAATTTCTCTGGACGAGAAGGAGCCAGGTGTACATCCAAAGCTATTTTATTAATTGCAATAACGTCTCTCGCCCGTTGATTCTCGGAGAGGTGCAGAGTTCGCACAAGCTTTCCACTAGAGATGCCGCTTCTCGGTCCACCGGTCTCTCGGTTCACAAGAAACCGTTGACCCGAGGGGAATCGGGCCCCTGTGTAAAGGTCTCGGGTACACTCATTTCGACGTCATCTTGATGAGGAGATCAAGTATGTTGTTTACCGCTTCTTTGATAAGCTCCATGTTCCTCGTGTGAATCTCCCGTACCCGAGCTAACTCGATTATCGTTGGGATTCTTCCCGTATGCGCCACAGTACACCGTTGGGAAGGGGGTATCTTCATTGGAGGAACTTCGACCAGGATTTGAATTTGTTGGGGAAGTCCTAAGACCAACCATCTCGGAACTTAGCCAAACAGATTGGGTATTGAAGAAATTGATTTCACAACCGAGAGATTAATCTCCCACCGTGGTCGCCAATTGTTTATGGGTGAAAACTACTCCCGTAGAATTTGGTAATTTGGGGTGTGGATGAGGAATGAATTTAAACCTTAAACAAATACACGCGCGGGTGAGTGCTTGTAGATTCGAGAGATCAATCTGCGGCAAGTCCGGCCTAAACCAAGAAATGGCCGTTCCAGCACTTGTTTCTGGTCACAAAGTGAAGGAGATGGGGTTGATCTTAGGGAGGGAAGCGAAGAAGGTGTTGAGATTGTGAAGGTGTTGGCTTGCTTATGACTTGTAACAGAAAGGTGAGCAGGCTTGTGATTGATGCAAGCAAGCTCTAGGTGTTTGAATACGTTTTTGTATTAACACTTGGTTTTCTGTCTCGTCTGAACTTGTGTTGTTGTTTGAAATAGGGCTGAGAACCTATTTATACAAGTCATTGAGCCTCATTCACGTCTCTCGTGGGAAGTGGAGGAAGTGGAGTGATGGAGTAGTGGAGTTGTGCGTCGGTGCCACACGACCGGCCTTGCCCACTTCTCCCGTTCATCTCTAACCGTCCATGACTTCCCCGACACGTTCTTGTGATGGCGCGTTGCACGCCGCACGCCGTAAACCGCCGCACCAATACCCCAGCATGTATCCCCCGTTTGTGACATGATTGATAAACTGAATGTGGATCGTGGATCCACGAAAGATAGCATGTAATGCTGAATTGAATAACCGTGTTATTCCAGAAGTCGATACTTGTGAAGTATCGTGTGTATTTTATGTGTCGCATTATGGTGTGGTAAAGTGATGGGTAATAACGCCTCACCGACCAAATAACTCCCGACTGTGGTTGTATAACCAAGTCGGGTGAAGTTGGACGGATGAGATGATCTTTGAGACACTCATCTCGCGACCGTTAATGAATATTAGGTTTTTGAAGAGGTGCGTAAGCATCACTCTTCAGCCTTGGTCGAAACCGAGCATGGAAAGGGATTTGGAGAGAACCGACGGGCGTGCATGTAGATAGCATGCCCGTACACGTCCATGTCTCATTGTCCCATGAAGGTGCGATCTAGGCCACTCAATTTGACCGGCAAAGAGGAGTGGTTGAGATCAATTTTGCAATAGGAAATTGATGCCGCAAAAGGCCGCGCATCATGTTTTTTCCTGCGCGCGTTCCAAGACGACCTAATTTGGTCGGTCTTGGCCGATGGGTTTGACGTGAAGATGGCAGGCTGGTGTTCATGCCTATACCTGAATATCCCATGAAAACGTGATCTAAGCCACTTAAATCATCCGGTGAAGTTGAGCGGTCGAGATCAGTTTGTGGTTTGGGAGGCGTGGCCATGCTAGTTTGGACGCACGTTTGGGATTAACCAGGCATGATATGCCTTGGCCGAACACATGAGGAGGTAGATGGGCCCACGGTGGTCATGCTGGTATGACCGGCCCTTGCTTGATCTAATCTGTGACCCTCCATTCGTGCCGGAGAAGATGGACGCGCGTGATGGCTTGAAACCCTAATTTTGGCTTTCAAAGCCGTGCGCCATCTCTTGTTTGGGTGACGATTTTGTCACGGCCAAACATTGTTGGTCTTGACCGATTGGTCAAGTGTGTAGGAGGTCCCACGGTGATCGTGTTGACATGCTCTGGGCCCTTTAAGTCTACATCTACACCCTCCATCTATACCTGCGAAGATGGATGGTTGAGACTGCTTTGCAACACATGTAATATGCCGCAAACCCTAATTTAGGGTTTTCCGTCCATAATGCTTGGTATGAACGGTTTCTTGGCAAGCTAGGCCAATGACCGACCATGGGGTCGGGCCGTGGGTATTCCATACCGCTTGGGGGTGATGGAATTGATCCGGGGTCATCCAATCATGCTTATGGAGTTGGATGATCGCGATCGATCATATCCGGACCGATACGGTCAGTCCGGATGCTCAATCGGGCTAGTATAACACACCGAGAGGGGCTCAATCGGGCTAGTATAACACACCGAGAGTCACCATGACGGGTATTTCGTACATGATTTCATTATAGTGCTTGAGGTTCGTGTTACTCGTAAGAGTAACACTACCGCCATGCCACACCGATAATGAGTACTTGGAAATACAAGGTCGATATGAAATTCACAGAAGGGATTGTTGCCACATGCTCCAACCTCGGGAGGAATTTCATGTATTCTGTAATGGGATTGTTGCTACATGCTCCATTCTTGGTGAATTAAGTGAGGGAGTATCCAACACTTATAAATGGCTTTATCTTTTACAAGATGTCAGCGCATGATTTTTCCGATTTTTTACAAATTTAACCTTAAACGAAAATCCACCATCAACACAAGTAAACATACTTCGTTGTTGTATTGTCTCGATCTCGTATCCATAGACGATCACATGAAATGTGAACCGATTAGTTTTATTGTCTCGACTAAGTCCATAGACAATCACTTTCGGAGAAATTCGGAGAAAGGACTTATAGGTAGGAAAAGTTTTAGCTTGAGGTATATTTGGGTACCCTCGCCTTTTCACAAATCACTTGTTTACTCTATATATTTCTCCCCTTTTTTGTCACAAAATGACAAAGGTTCGAGCAAATAGAGGTCAAACCGAAAGGATCTTACAAATCTTAAAGACGTGTACAACCTATAAGAGTTAAGCACGAAGGTTTCACATACCACTTTAGATAACCAATATCAAAAGCGAAACTACAAGTAATTTGGTTTAATATGCTATCAAGGAAACAATTTCCCGAAAAATTTTTGCCTAATAGTTTAACAAATTGACTAAGAAACTTAGTTCTTTTGCTAAACCGATTGTACACATACAATTGCTTATTTCGATAAGACCAAAATAAAGATCAGAATTAACTTTATTTTTCTCATCAGGTTCTAATTATGCAGACAATAACTTAGACCTTTCACTTTAGACAAGACAAGTACTAGGTTAGTTAACTAGTTGTTTTGGGGTAAAAACTGTTTCCGCCGGTTTTGGTAAATTTGGGTGTGTTGCTGAGAAACGAATTTAGACCTAAACAAATGCACTGCATGGAAGTACTTTAGATTCGAGAGATCAATCTGTACAATCCTGGCCTAAACCAAGAAATGGCCGTTCCAGTCTTGCTCCGGTCACAAAGTGAAGGAGAAGGGTTGGTCTTAGGGAGGGAAGCGAAGAAGGTGTTGAGATCAGAATGGTTAATTCTAAAGGTGTGGCTATTTTATGACTTGTATCAGAATGTGATCTGGCATGCGGAATGTAAGCTATCAGTTCTTTGGTGTTTTTCTGGATACTTGTGTTGTTGTTAACCAAAGTTGTTGTTCTGGTCGAAATAGGTAAAAACCTATTTATACAAGTCATAATTGAACACACCCTGGTCTCGTAGGAAGTGGGAATGATTGAGTGATGGTGGTAATGTGTAAACGCCAGAAACCACGTTCCCACTATGAAGGAAACGGGTTAGTTTACACCCACTACTTCTTGTCGTCACTAACTTCCCACTTTCCTGACACTTTCTTATAATGGGCGTGTTGCACGCCGCACGCTGTACACCGCCAGACCAATACCCTGATGAGCATCCCCCAGTTTGTGACACGTTTGATGTCTCAGAGTATTTTCGTGGAAAATGTGTAGCAGATTGCCGAGTGGATATCGTATGCAAGACCTGGCTATTCTGATTAATTGTATGCCAACCAAGTAGCAGGTAGCCATGTGTGGCAAGTCAAAGTCAGGAGACTTGCCGCAGGAGAATAGCGTGTGATGCTATTAGGTAAGTCTTGGTTGGTCGCCTAAGACTTACCATAGGCCGATATATTCTGTGGCGAATTTGGACGGCTGAGATTGTAATTTAGGAAAGAGGGTGGTCGTTGATTATGGCCACATTCCGTTGGCACCTGTTAATGGTATAGTGGCATGATGGCATAGCCGCGCCTGTGGCATTGTGGCATGGCCAAATCTAGGATTTGGCGTCGTGGCCAAAGCTAGGGCTTGGCGGCATGGCCAAGGCCAGGATTTGGCACCGTGGCCAAAGTTAGAGCTTGGCAGCATGTCCAAGGCTAGGATTTGGCGTCGTGGCCAAAGTTAGGGCTTGGCGGCATGGCCAAGGCTAGGATTTGGCGCCGTGGCCAAAGTTTAGGGTTTGGCGGCATAGCTAAGGATAAAGTGGCTCGTTCTGGGCTATGACCAAAAATTAGGGTTTCAGTTAATCTTATGGAGAAAAAGTCGTATTTCGATCATAAAACCCTAATCGGAGTCCGTTATGGCGTTGGCCACGAACAGAAAGTGGGTTAGCACGCAGTTGCGCCATTTGTGGCACATTGGCATGTTATTGTGGCGGAATGGCATGTTGGCGCGGCATGGCACGTTTGGCATGCCGATTAGCATGGTGGTGCGGCATGGCACGTTTGGCATGCCAGTTAGAATGGTGGCGTGGCAGGGCGCGTTTGGCATGCCAATTAACATAGTGGCGTGACAGGGCTCGTTTGGCCTTTCAACACATGAGGCGAGTTTAAAGCGACTTGATTGGTCAAACGAAGGGTCGGCCAAACATAGGGCGTGGCCACATCTCTAGTGCTCGTGGCGCATTTAAAGTGACCTGATTGGTCGATATCAAAGAGGAGGGACGGTTGAGCAGCATGGTGGCGTGGCCATCTGCAAGTGGCGCCGGCTGGCCTATGGCACGACCACACCTTCCTTGCTGCTGCTCCTATTTCCCGTGGCTCCTCTTTTGTTCCTTGTTTTCTGATTTTGGGTAGGACTTTGCACCTACTAATCCATGGCGGATCAATTGCCTAGTTTGCCTAGGTTTAGTTTTGACAAACATGGTCTGATATACGGCACGGGGCGCAAAACCTTAAAATTAATTAGGTTGAGATTTGATTTAGTTATCACAAAATTGATTGAACTCTGTATGTTGACACAGAGTTATTCGAATTTATTGATAGAGAGCAGCATGCTTTCCGATTGAGTACTTTTATGCAAAGACCTTAACCTTGATACTTCGGGAAATTCATGTTACTCTGCTGTGAGCGAACAATAATTGTCATGTCATATCAACATTAAGGGTTCAGCTGTGGAACACAGTACAGAAAGTATTCAGTGAGTCCTATATTAATGAATAATACAGGCAGAGTGTCGAAATTTACAGAATATCTGGGATTGTTGCTACATGCACCATTCAGGATAAATTTCTTGTAAACATATTGAATTACTCAATTAATGCGCCAATGAAGAGATTGTGTACTCATCACTTTTACATGGCTTTGTCTCTTTGCAGAATGATAACATAATAAATGCAGGGCTTTATAATTTTAACCCTGAACTGAGAACCACCATCAACATTAAGTCCCCTGCTTAGCACGTAACAGTGACATTGTTGCGGGGTAAGCATGAGATGGTGACAGACAAGCGTAAAAAATCGAAAAGGGCAAGACATGAAGAGGTTACCAGGAAAAATTTGACTGACCTTTGGCAAGAGGCATGAGAAATCTGTGCTATTTGTGCCGGCGCGCTTCTGGCTTGGCCACGGAGTACTGGTGCTATGGAGTGTTGGCTCCACGGTCCAACCATCCTCCTTCGACCGATGGCTTCCGTATTGACGCTCCGATCTTGGCCTCAGGGTTTGGCTCAGCGACCCAGCTGCCCTTGTCCGTGCACGAATCCAAGATGGATTCCTTTTCCTACTCGAACTCTCAAGGCGTCGTGCATATAAAAGGCGCCGCCCATCCTTTTATTCTTGTTTCGTTGGCTTTGCTTTTGCGGTGGCGAACTTCTTTCCGTCAGCAGCCCAGGTGAGTCAAGCATCCCAGATAGATAAGTATCTAACCAGCTGATATCTGATGTAGTTTTTCAAGTGGTAAATAAAGTTCGTTCAAAGAATTGTAAAGATTTGATTTCAGACTAAATAATAAAAATATATACACAAAATATTGTCACAATATCGAGAGATTACTGGGACTTAGGATTTCACTGTTTTTCATATTCAAGTGGTTCAGAAATTAATCCTAGGCGATTATAGCTCAAAACAAAACAAATATTAACTCTATTCTTTGCCAAAGTAGATTCCATAAAATATTACTTGTAGATCATAAGCATGGCGCATCAAGAATCCCTAGGACTAAGCATGCTCCATCAAACAAAGTCACAGGTAATTAATAGAAACCTTAATTCAATTAAAATCGATGCAAAAAGTAAATAAAGAATTAACTAAATTACCACATGGATGAATTACATCTTCCTCCGTTGTCCCAGTGTTGGGGTTTAGCTCCTCATATCGAAAACACGCTCAAAATAATAAATCATGGCTCAAAAGGTGTTTTTATTGAAGAGGAATAATAATACAGAGAATCTGCAACACTTAATGGTCGTTACAGAAGTCACTGTTACAATTTATAAGACTGTAATAGAACGGCAGGTTTATAGTGTAGAAGAATATGCGACCGTTTGTGTTGGTCCAATGTTCTTCGTGTTCTTGATAGCTGCAACAGCAGCAACAACAATTCCTGCAGCTCTGAATCTTCGTTCCTTCGCCTCTGCCTTCACCCCAAAACTCCCGACCATTCTTTCTGGTACACTCCAAACCTTTTTATACACCCACATGTCGATTTAATCTCCCAAAATCTTCTAATATTTGTTTCCCTTCTTCAAGGCCAAGTCACGGAATTTATTCTCTTTGGGATTCTGATTTACGCGTCTATAGTTACCTAATTTATCTAAACCTTCCTGATAGAGCAAATCCTACGGAATATCTTTCCCCCATCCATGCGTAACTTCCAAATAGAACAAAACCAAAGAAATAATCCCGATACTTTCCATCTTCTCTGTTTTAGGAAATCTCTGTGTAAGGCCCCTTTTTCTTCGCATTTGAACACCTACCAAGCCTGTTTCGATGTAACAGGCCATTCCAAATCGAAGTTCAAAAAAATATCTGACTAAATCTCGCTGCAGATCCTTCCCTGTAAAATACTGAAAACCCGAGAACACTATCCAATTCCCTGTCTCTTCTCAATTGATGATATGGCCCAATTTGATTGATTGAAACTCTTATACCAGGCCTGTTTTGCTCTAACAAGTCCATCCCAACACAATCCCACCATTGAATCTCTCTAAATCTTCCCTCAAATTTGAACAGAAAGTTACGCAGCTGATAGCTTGAGTTTCCCGCCAAAAATATCAATTTGAATTTGAGAAGAAAGGTTCCCTTATCCTATGATGGGGGTGCGAATAGCAATTTGTGTGTCCCTTAGTAATTTGATTACCCCTTATCCACTGCTGGGGTCCCTTTAGCATTTGTCCTCTGGGTGCCAATAACATTTTTCTGGGATGTCTTCGACGCTTCTCCGGGGTGCTTCCAACATACTTCCGTGGTGCCTTTAGTAATTTCCTCTGGAGGTCCAAATGCCACTTTTCGATCCAATTTCTCCAAATGAGTTTATTTCTCCAAAAACACCTACAAAAACATAAAAAGCCAAATAAGTACAAAATGAGCACTAACAAAATAGACACATAAATGCGTCTATCAAATACCCCCAAACTTATTATTTGCTCGTCCTCGAGTAAATCTAATCTAGAAAATAAATCCTAACTCACTATCGCAAGCATCGTCGATTGCATTTAGCGTATGCAACAAGCCTTTAAACCCCTTGGTGGCCCTAGTGGCCGAGTTATAGTTTCGCGAGGGCTTACTGGTCGGTTGTCAATCCGTCAAATATAATTTCACTTTCTCAATCCACTAGATATAAATATAGCATGCGATAAGAAAGAGTTCGTATCCACAGAGAGGCTTTCGTTGTTATAAAATTCTAGTTTCTAAGTAACCTGTGGTATGTTTGTTGTATCTAAGCAAATAAAAATAATTAAAAGCAAAGTAAGTAATTCGAGAAATCAATAAGGAGGAGATATTGGTCACGGGATAGTATCATTCACAAACATGTATTTTCATCAATGATTAGAATTGGTATTTTAATCTCGTATTTATTAAAAGTCCTAGGATGTCTTGATCGCAAGTATAACCCGTTAATTCCCTGTTTTCATCACAACCACATTAAAAGATGCATATGTGAATTCTTCGTATAAAGCAACCTAAAGTGTAAAAGCACAATTAAGTTTAACTCCCTAAAAGCATTAAGATTTATGGAATAAGACTCATCAATGCAAACGAATGTGTAAAAGCACTAAACGTTTTAACAAAAGTTATGATTCACTTGTGACTAGTAGGATATATCACTACAAGCACTAACCACAATTATGCTACTTGGAATCAGGGATAAACAACGTTTTCGTATTGAAAACCCTAATATAGCTCTAGAGATGAACACAAATCAGATTGATTAGGACTCAACCTAACAAGTTTTCAAATCTTATAACACTATTAATTGTGAATCACAAACAATAATTAATGAGACAAAACTAATTCATTGGATCAAAAGCATGTTGAGAAATCAACTTTTATCCCATAACCAATAAGATGTTTAGCTACTCATAGCTATGGAGTTCATCATAATCAATATTCAATAATAAAACAAGGAAGAAGAAGAACAAAACCAAACCCTAGAAGCGTAAACAAAACGGCTCCCCAAAACTCCAAGAATAAGATATGATATATATAAGTTGTAGAAGACCTTCCCTTTTATAGCTTTTCTCCAACTTCTAAAATTAGGTCTAGTCTTCAAAGTCCATTAGATGAGAATCCACCAAGCCCATAAGAGGGAGAAACCCGTGTAGAAAATATGACCCAAAAACGGTTGCCGGAAGTCTGGTATTGTGGTCGGAAATCGGCCGGAAAAGTCGCCGGAAAACATCCTGTGTGACCGACAAAGTCCGCCCGGCCACCGGCCAACGGTCTGACGGTTAAGTCAACGCTGAGTCAACTCGGGTCAAGTCGGCCGAACCGGTCAGACCGAGCCGGTGGTGTGAGTCGAGTCGACTGGGAGATATGCCGGTGTCTAACCTGGGCTGACTTTACAGCCACGCTTCGACAGCCGAGCCGAGTTGGGTCAAAGTTGTATGTTGCATAGGCTCGACTTTGCCGGGCCGCACAATCCTTGTGCCGCAAAAAATGCACCCAGCCATGATGGCCTCGCACTCATTACCACTTGCTTCTCACCATTTCCTCGCTCCGACTTTCACGGTGAGTACTATACTACACAGACCAGTGCCATCTCTTCCCAAGAACCATTTATTGTACCACCACCGCAAGTGCGGTTCCAATTCCAATCCTTAGTACCCGAGTTCATCCACCAAACAATTTCAACACCACAAAGAACACCATCAGGTCATCACAGCAGCATAGCTCTCATCTGTTCCCTGAACTGCAATCTTAGTCATTGCAGCACCCACCATAACCATCTTAAAGCCTGCACATCCACCAGAATCCAACACCACTACTACCATGTCACCCTCAGTCGAGCCCCTATCCATCTCTCAGGCCACCTGCCATTCCATTCTCTGTTGCCTCAAACACTCCATCAGCAGCACCAATTGAAGTACCAGCACCATCTCATGTCTTCATTGCAAAGATCACTAATGACTTCTAAATTGTGCGCCCCGCACTCAAGCCACAGAACCACCTGCAATTCCAGCTTAACTCAAATGCAATAGCATCTCAGGCCAACCTGTCTCAGTCCCCTGCAATATTGAGTTCCAGTCACACCATCACAGCTTCAGTACTCAGTGCAACTCATATTCAACCCTTAAATCATCAAGCCTCCAGCTCAGTCATTTCAATCACCTGCCCTGCACTTCCCCAAATCCCCACTGGCAACAACAATGCACTTCACTACAAAACTGTAATTGCCAAAACTTAACTGCTACAACCACCATCTCTGCTTGTTCACCCGAATCAAACCCGCAATGTCAATATTACTTCCTCCAGTTCCGCAACTCAAGAGCATCTCCCATCGCTGCTACTACCTCATCAACAGATCGATCATTTGTCGTAAGTTTACACAAATATAATTACACTTTCTTACTACTCAAAATATAAATATAGCAAGGGCAAGAAAGGATCGATCCTGAGAGAGGTCTAGGTTGTCAAATTGTTATGGTTCCTTATAAATAACACCGGTAGTTTTGTGATTTTATGAAATAAAATAAAATAAAAGCAAATAAAGAAATAAGCAAACAAATCAAATCAAGGATAAGAAATATTGGTTAAGGATTTCGTTTTCATTCACTAACATGCTTTCAACACAATAATTAGAATTGATATTTTAATCTCAACTTTTATCAAAGACCCTAGAATACCTTGATCGCAAGAATATCCCGCAAATCTCCTCATGTCATCAACAAACACATTAAAAGATGCGAATATGAATTCTATCTAAAGGAACAACCTAACGTGTAAAAGCACTAATCAAGTTTAATTCCCTAGTTGCATTAAGTTCTATGAAATCAGGCCAATCAAAGCAATTGAACGTGGAAAGCGCACTAATTCAATTTAACAAAGGTTACGATTCACATATGATCATAAGAATATATCACTACAAACTATAATCATATTATGCTACTTGTATTCAAGGAATATCACTTTTGCGTATAATAAACCCTAAACTAGCAATAGATGTGATTAGAAGTTCTACCAATTTGCAACTTGACAAAACAATCAATCAATCATAAAACAATATTTCCAGAGAATTGCAAACGATAATTATGAGACAAAACTAATATATTGAATCAAAGAATCATATTATGTGAAATCCAACTATTCCATAACCAATAATAAACTTAGGTACTCATATTCAAGGAGTTCATCACAAGAAGAAAGAGAAATTTCATGTTTCTAAACCCTAGAATCCAAGTAGAGAAGAGATAATAATAAAACGTGGTAGATATTCCTCAAAAGATAGAAGTCCTCTCTTTTATATATTCCTCAATTTCCATAAAGGATACTCCTTCCAAAATTAGGTTTTGTCTTCAAGTCCATTAGTTGGAAATTCACCCGCCCACCATGGAGAGAAACCCGTGTAGAAATTGTGTCCCAAAAACGCTCGCCTGAAAATCTGGGATTGTGGCCGGAATCCCACCGGAAAACTAGCTCGTGTGACCGGCAAAGTCAAACCGGCCACCGGCCAACGGTCGAACACGGGTCATCTCGGGTCAACGAGTCAAACAAATCGGTGAGTCGGATCGGGTCGATGGAATCGTGGAATCGGGTTCGAGTCACTGCGTGGCTGTGATCTAACTCGGGGCTGACTTTGCCAAAGCCACGCTTCTTGCACGGTGTCAAATGCTTGTGATGCACCATCCTTGTGCATATAGCCAGCCATATTGGTCATGTGCATAACCTTGCAGCCATCTCTAGCAACAACAACTCATTTCTTCCCCGCTTCTGTGAATTCAACATCATTGCACCGTAATCAATTCCACCTCATAAAGCACTCGCCACCAGGCCACAATCACCGCAAATCGCATTCAACATTTCCAAAGAACACCGTGATATCACCTCAAAGCTACCACTCATCACCAGCTTCCGGCTCATTCTAACCGGAGCCGCAATTTCCAAGAGCATCACCTAGCCCGCAATTCAACCCAAATCACCTTCTCTATAATTCATTGTCTTGACTCTTAAGTCTCAGCCACATCCCTTGTCCTAGCATTCATCACTGTAACCAAGCCTTGAGCCGAGTTGCTCACTCAACTTCAAGACAGCCAAACAATCTCAACCTCTCTCGCACTCAAAACACACTCTCATTCAAACTCCATCTAATAGCGGCTCCACTCGAAATTCCCTCACAAGCATAGGATCACCTCACCGAACCGCAACCTTGAGCTTCGGTTCCTATACCAAATTCAAACCATCCCATTGCTTCCCGCTCATACATTCAACACAGAGTACACACAAGAGATTGCGAGCCGGCTTGAACCGCAACTCTCCATACTCGGGCTCCAACTTCACAGCCATTGCACTCCGCATTTGACATTCATTCAATTCCAATTCCTTGCTCTCCCCGTGGTTCAACCATCGTGAATTGCAAGCACCAAAGAACCCCGCAATTACTCCAAACCCACTCCTAGCTTCCACCGGTTCACCTTGATATCACTGCAAGACACTCACACCCCACCCGACTTCTCGGGGACCATCATCTCTTCACAAAGATCATCGTAACATTACTGACTTCATGATTTGGTTCCACCACCGCACTTCACTCCCAGCTACAATGCCACCTCCTGCAACTTCAATCGACTCAGAGACCACCAGATTCACCATGGAGGCACAGTTCCACACTCAGAGACCACCATCATCATTGTCATGATCTAAATTCTCAAACCCCTCTTCTCAATCTGATTTTGGGGAAGAACAGAAAGGGTTAATCCCTAATTCTCCCATCCAACCATCTTCGACCCGACCTCTAAACCCTTCAATCATTTCATCTACAACCCATGAAAATCAAACCCATTCTCCGATTCAATTACAGCCAATTCTTCCCTTGATAATCTTCATGGTACACAAAGATCTTCCTCCTTCTTACTCGCACTCCATGAAAACCTTCATCACGGCATCAACGAAGCATACCCATTTCGGATCCAAACCCAATCTTTCTTGGTTTCTTATTATCAATCATCTCGTTGCAATTCGAGCACCTAATTGCTGATGCAAATCCATGACAAACATCAATTTCCTTGTCTTTCCCGAACTCGACACAAGATCCCCTTTTACAAAGCCGATTGAACAACAAAGAATAATGTCATCTCCCTTTTTTCTCGTCTCGAAAGCACCTAAATCACAAAACCCCCTTTTCACCATCTTCTTCTCGAAATTTCATCAATATCATCTTCCTCATTGATTTCTCTCAATTGACAGACCCACAGCTAATTCCTTATGAGCTTCATCATAATATCTACACAATCATCATCACCAACTCTTGATCTCGAAACTCACAAGCGTCCCTTTTCTTTCTTCTTCTCCGCTTCGGCTTCACCTACAAAGCAGCCGCATTCTCTCGAGTTTGTGAAGAATGATTGAGAGAATCATCTTCTCTCGAAATCTGGGTTGTTGTAAGAGATGACGGTGGATAAAGCCACCCAGGATCGGGCAGATAAGGGGTACCCGGTGGATGCCCTTAACATGTGGTCACCCCTTAACACACTGGCCGCATTAATAATCCTCCCGCTAGAGTTGCCCCTTAACCTTGGCTCGGCTCCCGTAGTGATTGCCATGAAATGACAATTTTGCCCTTTTTACTCCAATTGATTGATTTCTCCTTCTTTTCCTCCGCATTTGCGACTCGCAGTACCTAATAACTCAAAAACACACGTAAAATACATAATTTACAAGAAAACTCGCAAAGAAAGCATAAATACTAGATATAAAATTAGGTGTTTTACGACACCTATCGATTCCCCCACACTTAGACTTTGCTAGTCCTCGAGCAAATCAAACAAAACAATAAAATACAACAACTCCGTGACGTCGAGGCTACGGTTAATTTTAGCATAAATAACAAGCCTTTAAACCCCTAGGTGTCCCTAGTGGACGAGTTATAGTCTCGTGAAGGTTTACTAGAGATATACCTACAAAACCTATATTTCAACTCCGTCTATTCGTGACAAATCAATGAATGAATCCAAAATGACTACAGGAGGAGGTACCTTGCAAATTCAATTCAATTATTAGTAAATAAACTCTAATTAGATAGTTGAACAAGCCACAATACTCGGAAACTAACAAACCACAATCACAATGAAAAGATTAAGAAGATGAATATAGATGTAGATATTGGCGAATATTCACAAGTGTTCGATGTTTCCCATATCTGTCTGAAGGTCACTGCTAAGATGAACCTAATCCTATTGGATTGAGCTACTTAGTGCTGAATGCTACATCAAATCAATTGGCATATACAAGGGAACCAAAAGTGACTTTATTCAACACAATAATATTTATTTTTTTATATGATTGGATCAAACTGGATCCAATTTCTTTTTTTTTTTAGACGGCATGATTAGATCTTTTGGATCCAAGCGCATGCTTCTTGTCAGCAAGTACATGATAGTTGCCTTGGATCCCGCATTCCACGCTTGTTTAGGCGACGGAGACGGGGACTACGTTTCACACATACTGCTATTCCCAAGTGTCTTTTTATTCCGTTTTGGTCTAATTGGTCGGTTTTTTTTTTTTTTTTTTTTTTTTTTTTTTTTTTATGTATATTTTTTTCATCATTTTTTTTTCTTTTTCTAGTAACTCAATCACTCTATTTCATCCTAGCAGTAATAACACGTCGATTTTTAGTGACCCACCAAAGCACTTAGAGAACAATAGATAAATATGGAAAAAATAAAAATAGAATGTGATATGGTGATATTCCGAAATATGGTAACAACTATCATGTTAATTTGTGATTTCTGAGATATATTCTTCCCTTTTAGTTAATTGGTTCCTCAACTCCTGCATTCAACATGGTTCCATCCACTAATGATGTCAAAAACAAACTACACAAACATATAAATGCTCCCCCACACTTAAACTTCACATTGTCCTCAATGTGTAAAACCGAAAGTTCTGAATTCTGACGTAACAGCAGATAAAACGCAAAAACTGTGCAAATTGGTAAGGAATTTGGAAAAACTCCATTTCACAAAAGTTGTTCACCTACGTGTTTTCTACACAGTGTCAAAATTTCACAGTGTTTTGATAAACGGTCTGACAGTTATGGTCTCTGGAATGAACTATGCGCAGTCTGAAATTTTCTGACGAAAAGGTATTCGTCATAATTCTCTTCTAAGATAGATTACGGACTCAATGAAATTAAACATAGGGATGCAAATATGATATAAAAACAGTAAAAACAAAACAAAAATAAAATAAAAAGCAAAAGGATAAAAGATACAAAACCGGTGGGTTGCCTCCCACTTAGCGCTTGTTTTAAAGTCGACGGCCCGACTTAGCTTCTTGTAAGATTCATTCCCCATACACCAATAATCGGAAAAGTTGGGGATCCACCCATAGCACCTGTTTTGCAAACACTAGCTTCACACAAATATTAGTAATATAAAGCAAAAGTGAAGCTATAAACCAATAAAAGCTTCCCCCACACTTATTCTTGTCCACACTTGGAAGTGTATAAAGAATATAGAAGTCGGGTACTTCCACGGTTTCTTGTTCCATAACCTGCATAGTATGAGAATCAAGTATCTCTAATGGCGGAAAACGAGAAACAAAGTCATTCAACAATGTTCTCGAAGCACATACATTCAAACCAATAAGAGGTAAAGGAGAAGAAATAATAGGCAAAGGGTTAGATAAACCTTTCACAATCTCTTGTATCACGGAATCCTCTTCATCCTTGAAAAACTCAAGTGAATTATTCACCTCTTTTATATCATGGTCCTCTATCAAACCTTGCAACCATTCTTCGTCCGTTTCTGCCGTAACCAAAGTGTCGACATAAACATCATCATTACAATCATTTGCAAGCTCAATTGGGTCTTCCACAATATTGGTCATAACGGTTTCATTCTCAACATACTCCTCCTTTTGTTGTAAGGCACATACTTTTGCGGATCCAAATTTTATCATAAGAAACTTTTTAGAACACTCGAAAATGCATCATCCTCAAGCTCCACCCTTTGAATAGGCTCTTGATCATTATTAAGATCAATGCTTGAGTAATCTACACAAGTGTCGACATATTCCTCTTCATCTTCATCTTGATCCCAAAAAGACTCCTCGGAGATGTCGCCATGAGTTGTTTCAAGCAATATATCATCATCACCGTCACTATCATAGTCAACATAAGATTGTTCCTCGCTGAATTTAGTGTTGCTAATCTCAAACTCATCCTTTTGAATAGGTGAATGATCATTATTACGATCAAGAGTTGAGTTAGCCACACAATTATCAACAAAAGTGCCCAAGGATTCGCCTTTTTCAACATTAGCATCAATCAAATATTCATCACAAACCATATGCACATTAGAATTATCCATATCTTCCTTGTATTGATCAATGTCTCTTCGCAAGATAGTCATACTTTCACGAAGTTCTTGGAGTTGCTCGTTTGTAGTCTCTTTAGCTTTTTGAAATTCCTCTTGTAAAAAGGTGGAAACTTTATCTATAAAATTAGAGACTTTTTGTTCACAAGCATAAGAATCCTCCCATCCTTGTTGTTGTTCACACACATACCCGCCATAAGGTTGTTGAGGAAAACCACAAGGTTCCATGGAATATTGGTCATAACCAATGAATTGGTTTTGATTATACCCATGGAATTGGTAGTTGTCGTATTGTTGAGGTTGAAATCCGTATCCATCCACGTAATATGCTCCTTCCATAGAAATAAGCACCTGAAATAAGATTCAAACCAAGGTTAAAACCCAGAAAATAAGAAAAAATAAAAATAAGACTAAAAACAAAAACAAAATACAAAAATAAGAAACCAAAAACAATTGACAACCGCTGCCTCCCCGGCAACGGCGCCAAAATTTGATCGCTGTCGTAAGCGACACAAATATAATTACACTTTCTTACTACTCAAAATATAAATATAGCAAGGGCAAGAAAGGATCGATCCCACAGAGAGGTCTAGGTTGTCAAATTGTTATGGTTCCTTATAAATAACACCGGTAGTTTTGTGATTTTATGAAATAAAATAAAATAAAAGCAAATAAAGAAATAAGCAAACAAATCAAATCAAGGATAAGAAATATTGGTTAAGGATTTCGTTTTCATTCACTAACATGCTTTCAACACAATAATTAGAATTGATATTTTAATCTCAACTTTTATCAAAGACCCTAGAATACCTTGATCGCAAGAATATCCCGCAAATCTCCTCATGTCATCAACAAACACATTAAAAGATGCGAATATGAATTCTATCTAAAGGAACAACCTAACGTGTAAAAGCACTAATCAAGTTTAATTCCCTAGTTGCATTAAGTTCTATGAAATCAGGCCAATCAAAGCAATTGAACGTGGAAAGCGCACTAATTCAATTTAACAAAGGTTACGATTCACATATGATCATAAGAATATATCACTACAAACTATAATCATATTATGCTACTTGTATTCAAGGAATATCACTTTTGCGTATAATAAACCCTAAACTAGCAATAGATGTGATTAGAAGTTCTACCAATTTGCAACTTGACAAAACAATCAATCAATCATAAAACAATATTTCCAGAGAATTGCAAACGATAATTATGAGACAAAACTAATATATTGAATCAAAGAATCATATTATGTGAAATCCAACTATTCCATAACCAATAATAAACTTAGGTACTCATATTCAAGGAGTTCATCACAAGAAGAAAGAGAAATTTCATGGTTCTAAACCCTAGAATACAAGGTAGAGAAGAGATAATAATAAAACGTGGTAGATATTCCTCAAAAAGATAGAAGTCCTCTCTTTTATATATTCCTCAATTTCCATAAAGGATACTCCTTCCAAAATTAGGTTTTGTCTTCAAGTCCATTAGTTGGAAATTCACCCGGCCCACCATGGAGAGAAACCCGTGTAGAAATTGTGTCCCAAAAACGCTCGCCGGAAAACTGGGATTGTGGCCGGAATCCCACCGGAAAACTAGCTCAGGTGACCGGCAAAGTCAAACCGGCCACCGGTCAACGGGTCAGAACGGCCGGGTCATCTCGGGTCAACGAGTCAAAACAAATCGGTGAGTCAGGACTGGGTCAGATGGAATCGGGTGGAATCAGGTCTGAGTCAGCTGTGCTGGTGATCTAACTGGGCTGACTTTGCCAGGCCACAGTTCTTGCACTGACAAAGTCAAATCTTTTGTGATGCACCATCCTTGTGCATATAGCCAGCCATATTGGCTGTGCATAACCTTGCTGACCATCTCTAGCAACAACAACTCATTTCTTCCCCGCTTCTTGTGAATTCAACATCATTGCACGTAATCAATTCCGACCTCATAAAGCACCGCCACTGTGCCACAATCACCTCGCAGAATCGCATTCAACATTTCAAAGCAACACCCCGTGATATCACCTCAAAGCTACCACTCATCAGGTTCGGTTCTGGCTCATTCTAACAATTTTGCAATTTCCAGTAGCATCACCTAGCCTGCAATTCAACCCAAATCACCTTCTCTATAATTCATTGTCTTCAGCTCTTAAGTCTCAGTCACATCCCTTGTCCTAGCATGCATCACCAGAACCAAGCCTTGAGCCAGTTGCTCACTCAACTTCAGTACAGGCCAAACAATCTCAACCTCTCTCGCACTCAAAACACACTCTCATTCAAACTCCATCTAATAGCGGCCCACACGAAATTCCCTGTCAAGCATAGGATCACCTCACCGAACCGCAACCTTGAGCTTCAGTTCCTATACCAAATTCAAACCATCCCATTGCTTTCCTGCTCATACATTCAACACTGAGTACACAACAAAGCATTACTCGAGCCGGCTTGAACGCAACTCTCCATACTCGGGCTCCAACTTCACGACCATTGCACTGCATTTGACATTCATTCAATTCCAATTCCTTGCTCTCCCGTGGTTCAACCACCGTGAATTGCAAGCACCAAAGAACCCCGCAATTACTCCAGCCACTCCTAGCTTCCACCAGTTCACCTTGATATCACCGCAAGACACTCACACCCCACCCGACTTCTCAGGGACCATCATCTCTTCACAAAGATCACGAGAACATTACAGCTTCATGATCGGGTTCCACCACCGCACTTCACTCCCGGCCTACAATGCCACCTCCTGCAACTTCAATCGACTCGAGACCACCAGATTCACCATGGAGGCACGGTTCCATACTCGAGACCACCATCATCATTGTCATGATCTAAATTCTCAAACCCCTCTTCTCAATCCGATTTTGGGAAGAACAGAAAGGGTTAATCCCTAATTCTCCCATCCAACCATCTTCGAATTCGACCTCTAAACCCTTCAATCATTTCATCTACAACCCATGAAAATCAAACCCATTCTCCGATTCAATTATGACCAATTCTTCCCTTGATAATCTTCATGGTACACAGCATCTTCCTCCTTCTTACTCGGACTCCATGAAAACCTTCATCACGGCATCAACGAAGCATACCCATTTCGGATCCAAACCCAATCTTTCTTGGTTTCTTATTATCAATCATCTGTTGCAATTCGAGCACCTAATTCTTTGATGCAAATCCATGACAAACATCAATTTCCTTGTCTTTCCGAACTCGATTAACGATCGGATCCCCTTTTACAAAGCCGATTGAACAACAGCAACAGTGTCATCTCCTTCTTTTCTCTGTCTCGAAAGCACCTAAATCACAAAACCCCCTTTTCACCATCTTCTTCTCTGAAATTTCATCAATATCATCTTCCTCAGTGATTTCTCTCAATTGACAGACCCACAGCTAATTCCTTATGAGCTTCATCATAATATCTACACAATCATCATCACCAACTCTTGATCGAAACTCACAGCGTCCCTTTTCTTTCTTCTTCTCCGCCTTCGGCTTCACCTACACCTGCAGCCGCACTCTCGAGTTTGTGAAGAATGATTGAGAGAATCATCTTCTCTCGAAATCGGGTTGTTGTAAGAGATGACGGTGGATAAAGCCACCCGGGATCTGGCAGATAAGGGGTACCCCAGTGGATGCCCCTTAACATGTGGTCACCCCTTAACACAGCTGGCTGCATTAATAATCCTCCTGCTAGAGTTGCCCCTTAACCTTGGCTCAGCTCCCAGTAGTGATTGCCATGAAATGACAATTTTGCCCTTTTTACTCCAATTGATTGATTTCTCCTTCTTTTCCTCCGTACGACTCCAGAGTACCTAATAACTCAAAAACACACGTAAAATACATAATTTACAAGAAAACTTGCAAAGAAAGCATAAATACTAGATATAAAATTAGGTGTTTTACGACACCTATCACAGACACAACCCATGGCCTTGACCTGCAGCTCTGCCATCAGTGCTGACCATTGCAACCTTCACACAACCCCTTGTAATTTATGCTCTCTCCACTGGTCATGTTGAGCTGAGAATAGCCACCAGTTCAGTGTATCAATTGCATCTCATAACCTGGAGCTACCCATCTTGCCAGCTGCAACCACCATCTAAAAACACTCCCAACCTACCAGAACCAGTCCATATCTGCCTAACCATCTACTTGCATTCAATAGCTGCAACTAGAGCTAGGGCACCATCATCAAACCTGCAAAACCATCTGAGCATCAACACAACAATATCAGCTCAAGACTACCCTAACTCAGTTCATATTAGTGCTCTGCACTGCAAAACACCTGCAACCAGCTAATAGTTGTAGCATCTTCAGTTTCATTATCACCTACAGCTTCAACTCATTCTAGTCCTCCAACTGATGGCACAGGTCAACAATCCACTACAATCTCAGTTCATTGCAGTAGCATAACCATACTGCATTCTTCTAGACCTGAACTCCTCATTCTCATATGAAACTCATGCTAAGTTTAATGGCTCAACCACATAACCTTCTAATTCAGTTTAACCACCAACTCCCAATTCCATTTTCTTGAGTTCATTCTAATCACCAGAACCAATCATCATTTGTGACCTAGCAGCTCCATCACCAACCCTGTTAAGCCTCAAACTCATCATCAATTCCCTTGTAATCTACAGCTTCAAAAACACCATCCCTGTAACCACGGAACCAACAATTCACCAAGCTCGGACTTCCTAACCACCATCTAGATTTAGGCTATTGCCTGCAATTGCATCTCAACAACTACTCGGGACTTAACCATCCGAGCCGCAAAATCAAACCATCTTGAGATAAACCTAATTCAATAACATCTTCTCCGATTCCTTGATTCAAACCATCCAACAACTAGTTCAACCAAAACCCATTGTTGACCCCTGTTCTAAATCACCACCATTCCCATCAACAAGCTCCAATTCACGTCCATTGAATTCAATCCTCTTGCGAGTTCATCACCCGAACCCATTAACACCATCATCTCAATCGAGCCTGTAATCTCCATCTTCACTTCTCGGTTCACCATTCTTCACAACTTCCACCATTAGCGAGGCGCCTCATTTTCAGAGCAAAGCATCCAAGAGTAGATAAAGAGATTGAGGAGGAAAGGGAGAAATGAACCCTAACTCTTTTCTTCTCTCACGAAACATCTCAATGAATTTGGGGATGAGAATGAATTCCTCACGACCAAGTTGATAGTGTTGCCCTGTACGGCCAAAGTATTTAGGCACCAGGACAATGGATATGGGCCACCAATAAATCTCTTTGTATTGTCGGTCCTTGGGAACCGACAAGCTTCATTGTTAACTTTGCGTAACCTTCTCATACGGAACGGAATGGCCTCGTTATTTCGCTGATAGCTTCGCCTTTTCGCTCTTTTCCGCTTAAATGAGTGATTTCCTCTCCTTTTGTTCTCGGTGACTCCATTGCACCTATTAACTCAAAAGTACACGTAAAGTACATAATTCACAAGAAAAATAGCAAAGAAAGCGTAACTACTAGATAGTAAATACGGTGTATTCTACACCTATCACTTACAAGAGATATACCCACAAAACCTTTACACTCCAGACCCTAGCTATCTACGCAGAACCTTGGAAGGCACTAAAGAATCTCCTTGGTTGGCATACTTATTAACTACAGGAGGAAGTACCCTGATGCGAAATTCCAATTGTTGTACACGAGTTTGCACTTAAGCATACTAAAATTCATATATAAGTCACAGAGCTCTACTTAGATAGTTTCTGGACATCATAACCGAAGTCAACCAATCACATGGATAGATTAAGATATGGATATAGAAAAAAAAAAACGTACATGGTTTTGATGTTGACTAAGGTGAATGGTGTTTCCCATATCTGTCTCAAGGCCACCGCCAAAATAAACCTACCTTAATGGACTGAGATACTGTTCGGGACTAATATCAACACACTAGCATATACAAGGGAACCAGTGGTCGATAATCCTAACTCTAGGTCAACACAACTGGCATATACAAGGGTACCAGTGGTCGACTTTATTGAATTTATTCCTGTTGGTCTGTGGTCTGGTCTCAATTTCTTTTCTTTTTTTCTTTTTTTTTTTCAACTTTTTTTTTCCAACTTTTTTATTTTTATTTTTTTTTGGTATCTCAATCACTCTATTTCACCCTAGCAGCGGTAACAACTTGAATCGTGAGCCCCACCTAATCACTTAAAGAAACATATTTTAAAGAAAACAAAATAAAAATAGAAGTGAAAAGGATTCAACGAGATATGGAGAAACTACCATGTTTTTTTTTTTTTTTTAATTCTAACACCTGAGCTATGTGATTTTATGAATACTCTTTAGATGTTTCCATCTAATCAGATTGGTTCCTCAACTCCTACAACCAAGATGCTTCCATCCACTTAGATTGGTTAGTGCCATCCTTAATAAGCATAAATTTCTAGGCTCTGGAGTTTAACAATGCAACTAAAATGTTTCTCCCATACCCCCAAACTTAAATCTAACATTGTCCTCAATGTTCTAAAGATAAAATTAAAAGCATGAACAAGGAGAAACTGTTACCATTTGAAGTAAAAGAGTTAAGGAAAGATATTACCGTGTCGCATGAATATTGGGTTACCTCCCAAGAAGTGTTAAGTTTAAAGTCTTCAGCCAGACTAAGAAAGGATTAGTCACCTCATAAAATCATAAAGTAATAGCCGAAATATCTATGGGTCATCAAAACCAAATAGAGCTATCACAAGTAAAAAGAATCTGCAACATGCCAAGAAAATTAACAAATAAAGCACACCCTTGTCTAGTTTCCTGTTTAAGACAACTACATCTAGCTGTGGTTCAGGTTAGGCTCTATAACTGGGTCGAGATAAAATATTTTCATGTGCTGGAATTCCTCAAAGCTAAGATCCAGTTCATGTTGTAAAGTCTGTAAAAACTCAAATAAGAACTTAGAAGCACATAATAATAACCTGAATAATTGCGGATCCTTAAAGTCAATCAGTTTTGACCACTATGAAACTGGCAGTCAATCTTAAGCAAATGTATCGATACTAATTTCCTAAAGTACTTAGGCTCAGTCTTCAAACTTAGTAGCTGACACATTTGAAACTCATACGTTCCCATATTTGGAAGAAAAATATTTGGTGGGAAAACAAAGTCAATCTGGGTATCATAGCCTGAATAAACCACATCAACCAGAGGATGGGTTTCTAACAACTGAATTTCGTCCGGACATTATTAGGTTCAGGAAAACGTGTATGAAGATAATCTTGTAAAATGGTTGAGGGACATATGTCAAGTCCCAAGTGAGGGACCTTTCTAAGAGTTAAAGCACATGGAGAATGATAATCACCCCCAAACTTAGAGTTTTCAGTGTCTCTAGAAAGACTAGTCACAATTTCCCTAATTTCTAGATCATCAAAATCCTGAAAATAGTAAATTGCTTCTTCTAGGTTGTACTCAGGTGATGCATCGTCACTCAAATTTAAAAGCTCTACAAGTTCATCTTCTTCGTCTAATACTATTGTTTCTAAATCCTTGGACTCTAAAACAGTATTCTCAGGATAAACCCGTTCCTCTAAACCATTATCGGCTTTGTAACTATGAAATTCTACATCGTCTAAAACGGAGATACTTCTAGTCAAATCCTCGTCCTTTTGAATAGGTGAATAATTATTAAAATTATTTGCATTTGAACTATAAATAACATGATCATTATAAAGCTCAGTTGGAGTAACAAATTCCTGTTCACTATGCCCACATATTTCAAATTATTCATCAACACTATCATCATCACAATCATCGTTATAATAGCATGAAAATGGTTGAACGTCATTTAAAGTAGTGTTACCAATTCTATCCTCGTCATCCTGATTATGTGAGTAAATATCCTCATTTTCAAGGGTACTATTGGAAACACTATATTGGAAATTAAGATTATTTTGAGCAGTTCTTTTCTGGGCCTCTAACAAAAGATTATGAGTCGACTCACATGACTTCCTGATTGAATCTAGGAAAGAAATTTCACTCGTTGCATTGCTTTCGTCCATAACTAAGTTATTCATTTCTGCTAACTTACGTGTCGACTCAGCTAACTTACGTGTTGACTCTAGTAGAGAGGAATTTTGCTCGTACCACCAGTTGGCGTGTGGATAGTAATTGGGCTCATCATGGTATGAGCCATAACCTTGAAAAGGCTGATGTTCCCAACCACTATTCACACTATGGTCAAAGTAGTAACGTCCATTTTGAAACTAAGTCGGATATTCGTATTGGCTATTGTAATACCAGTTCGACATTCTATTGCAGGGGTGTGAGTTGTCACACAGAATAAAACCCACTGACATGGGATTCGTGGGTGGATAGAGTCTTACCTCCCGTACCAGACGGGCGATGAACCGTTGAAGTCGACTTAGGCCACCGAATCTGATGTCAGTGTACGAACCTGAGGGGCCGAGACAGTATCGTAATTGTCGTCCTTCCCAGCAGACAGTTTATATTTAATTTTTAACCCTTCCTTAGGGTTTTAAAAATAATGTCCAAGTCCAAAAATAAAGTCCAAAAAAAAAATGTCCAAAAAAAAATATTACAAAAATAAAACCCTATTTACAGTTTCTAAAAATAAAACAAAATAACTATATACAAAATCTTCTTCTTCACTCCTTTCAGATTCCTCTTTTCTTTCCTTCTTTGGCGATGCTTTCCTTTTATAGAACTTTTTCTTTCCTTGTAGCTTCGCTTGAAATCTGAAAAGAATCGAAAAATACCAAAGGCGTAAAAGAGAACAAAAAATATAAAAAAATAACCTAAAAAAATAACCTAAAAAAATAAAAGAAACCTTAAACAAATCTAAATACAAGTCCCCGGCAGCGGCGCCAAACATTGATATGATTGTAGAAGTGGTAAATAAGGTCCGTTCAAAGACTTGTAAAGATTTGATTTCATACTAAATAATAAAAATATATACACAAAATATTGTCACAATATCGAGAGATTACTGGGACTCAGGATTTCACTGTTTTTCATATTCAAGTGGTTCAGAAATTAATCCTATGCGATTATAGCTCAAAACAAAACAAATATTAACTCTATTCTTTGCCAAACTAGATTCCATAAAATATTACTTGTAGATCATAAGCATGGCGCATCAAGAATCCCTAGGACTAAGCATGCTCCATCAAACAAAGTCACAGGTAATTAATAGAAACCTTAATTCAATTAAAATCGGTGCAAAAAGTAAATAAAGAATTAACTAAATTACCACATGGATGAATTACAGCTTCCTCCGTTGTCCCAGTGTTGGGGTTTAGCTCCTCATATCGAAAACACACTCAAAATAATAAATCATGGCTCAAAAGGTGTTTTTATTGAAGAGGAATAATAATACAGAGAATCTGCAACACTTAATGGTCGTTCTGAAGTCATTTGTTACAATTTATAAGACTGTAAAAGAACGGCAGGTTTATAGTGTAGAAGAATATGCGACCGTTTGTGTTGGTCCAATGTTCTTCGTGTTCTTGATAGCTGCAGCAACAATTCCTGCAGCTCTGAATCTTCGTTCCTTCGCCTATGCCTTCACCCCAAAACTCCCGACCATTCTTTCTGGTACTCTCCAGACCTTTTTATACACCCACAGGTCGATTTAATCTCCCAAAATCTTCCAATATTTGTTTCCCTTCTTCACGGCCAAGTCACGGAATTTATTCTCTTTGGGATTCTGATTTACGCGTCTATAGTTACCTAATTTATCTGAACCTTCCTGATAGAGAAAATCCTACGGAATATCTTGCCCTCATCCATGCGTAACTTCCAAATTGAACAAAACCAAAGAAATAATCCCGATACTTTCCATCTTCTCTGTTTTAGGAAATCTCCGTGTAATGCCCCTTTTTCTTCGCATTTAAACCCCTACCAAGCCTATTTCGATGTAACAGGCCGTTCCAAATCGAATTCCAACAAAATCTCTGACTAAATCTCGCTGCAGATCCTTCCCTGTAAAATACTGAAAACCCGAGAACACTATCCAATTCCCTGTCTCTTCCCAATTGATGATATGGCCCAATTTGATTGATTGAAACGCTTATACCGTGCTCGTTTTTGCTCTAACAAGTCCATCCCAACACAATCCCACCATTGAATCTCTCTAAATATTCCCTCAAATTTGAACAGAAAGTTACGCAGCTGATAGCTTGAGTTTCCCGCCAAAAATATCAATTTGAATTTGAGAAGAAAGGTTCCCCTTATCCTATGATGGGGGTGCGAATAGCAATTTGTGTGTCCCTTAGTAATTTGATTACCCCTTATCCACTGCTGGGGTCCCTTTAGCATTTGTCCTCTGGGTGCCTGTAGGACCAGAATATCGCGACATCAATACTTCGCGAGAATAATAAACGACTACATTGCGAAGGTGTCGCATGGAAGTGATTTCAATGACGCATTAGATGACGAAAGCCAGAACGTGAGAAAAGCGTGAAGACTTGGCGAGATTTAGGACCTCCGCAAGGAAAAACATTTATAACACTCGAGACGCTTCGCGAGTTATTCCCGAAAATAAAGGACAGCTTAGCTGTCATCCACTATGTAATACCCTATATAAAGGGTTGAGTAAGTCTGTTGTAGAGGAGGTCTTTTTGAATTGTTAAGTAAGTCATTAGGAGAGAGAAAATTAAGAGTGATTGTAATTTCTTTAGCTCTGTTCTACATTTCTTTGTAAATATTTGAAGAAAACAATTAATAAAACACATTATTATTCATCTTCAAATGGATTGAATAAGAAAATTCGAGTGAGGTGTGTAGTGTAGGATTTCCGCAACTACATATGCGCTAGAAAGCAGGATTGAAGAAGATCAACCTTGTGAATTGGAAGAATTAGGGATAACAAGAAAGAAATCTTGAATAATTTTTAACAAATTACTAAAATTGAGAAATGGCTAGGAGAAAGAATGCATCGGAACAACCAACGATCGTAAGGAGAAGTGGAAGATTAGTGGGAGAAAGAAGAAATGAAGTAGGTGAACCATCAAGGATAGATGCAAGAAATGGAGAAGAAGATCCAATTCAACCACCAATTCAACCATCACTCAACCACCAGTTCAACCAGCGCTAAACAGAGTAATCGATTATGATAGGGTGAGTGTGCATACATGGAGATCAGATTCCATGGAAGAAAGAGAAGAAGTGCAACAATTGATGAATAGTGGACAGGAAGAGAGAAATCGAGAAGAGATGGGAGAAACAATTCGTGGAAATGAAGAAATCGCGTTATTAGAAAGCGCGAGACAGACAATACACGAAGAAAGGCGGTTAGAAGCGAGGAAGAACGTGCGAATCTAACAAGGCAAAACCACGAATTAAGGATGGAAAATAGGAGGCTGCAAAATAGAAGATCAAGAAGTAGTAACGAGATCGAGATCGGGATCGAGTAGAGAAAATGGAAAAGAACATTACTCGCAGAGAACATTAATGAAGAAAATTTGGAAAGAGAGTTAAATCATGGCGAAGGAGGTCGCGAAGAGAGAGAACTAATAGAAAATCGTTATATTTTGGTGAACAATCACGATGATGGAAATCAAGAAGATAGGCGGCCTCGAGGATTTAATAACCCAATTAATGAAGAAAATCGGGAGGAAAGAAGAAGAACACTACATGGGAGAGAAACACAAAGGAAACAAAAGGAAATTGAAGATGATATTGAAAAGCATTACACCGAGCAAGCACGTCTAGCCCGCGAGAGAGAAAGATTGAGAGCGAGAAATGGAAAATCGAGAATTGGAAGAGGCGATCCCACGCGAGAATAATCATGATAATCGAGAGAGGAGGCGCGAGCGAAATCGCAACAATGGAGATATTAACAAAGAATACAAAAAGAATACAAAAAGTAGACACGAACGAAGAAGGAGAGAGAAGCGAGAATTAAAGAGACCGGTCAATTCAAATTAAAGAGGCAAATGAACAAATTCTCGCGAGAATTGGCGAGAGATGAGAGGAATATTGAACAACGAAGAGAAGGAGGAGGGAGAAGGCGGTTAGATGAAGCTATCGCGGAGGAGCGCGAAAAATCCTTTTACATTAGAAGTGCGGTTAGGAGGAATACCCCAAAATGCAACTTACCAGCGCTAACTAGCATTTTTGATGGGTCAACACATGCGGTACAACACATCAAGTCTTATGTGAGATGTATGCTACAGTGGGAAAACCATGACGCTATATTGTGCAAATACTTCGCGTCGAGTTTAACGGGAGAAGCGTTGAAATGGTTCGAGGGTTTACCAAGGAATACAATCACATCATTTAATCATTTACAGGCTATATTCTTAGGGGCGTATATAAGTAACAACTCTTCGCGACCGGGTATTGAAGATGTATTTGGGCTAAAACAAAGAGTTGGCGAGAGTTTGAGACATCTAACGTCGGATGGAAGACGATGTGCGGCGAGATGGTAGGAAGGGTAGATGAAAGATACCTCATCTTGTCATTCATAAATGCTATGTTCGCAACCAATCTATTGTATGTTCGGGTTTTAGAGTCAAGAATACGATTACAATGACTGAATTGCGAGAACTCCAAGAAGAATATATCGCTTTAGAAGAAAGACGAACGAGATGGAATCTTATCCAGTGGCGAACACAAATTCTAGCATCGCGAATGGAAGTTTATTACCTCAACTTGTACACACAAGTGGCGAGCACATCGCAAGGGCAACAAGAGAGAATGGTAGATGATAAACGACCAAAATTGGTAGCTATGGGAAGTCACGATCGGGAAGAATTTGAAAGAGAAAGAAATTTCTACAACCGTGGCGGAAATAATAAAATTCAAAGGCTTGATCAACCGCAAGAAACCTATGGAAGTCAAAGGCATAATTCGCAAGAGACTCATGGAGGCCGAGAGCAGAATTATCATAGAGGACAGACGAAGTCACAGAGTAGTGTGGGAGGAAATTAAAATGCCGCCATTGAAAGCCAGTGTAGAAAAAAATATGGGAAGCAATACTTTTGATGGAAAACATACCTGCACCATGGAACATGGGAAGTGAACCACCACTGGAGATAGAAGTCACGAGTTCGTTCTTACCACCGCTTTCATGGGCACCAAACAAATGACTGCAGAAACATCAAGAGAATTATCCTAAGAATGAATGATCAAGGAAAGCTAAATCACTTTTTAAAAGAAGAAGAGAAAGTTCAACATTTGCCACCCCCACCGGCAAAGGGAAAAGAAACCTTTGTTATAGAAGTTGGGGCAAAGGCTAAAAATTTGTTTTGCAACTCCATTGTACACTCATACCGCACTATTGAAGATTTTCATGACAATGTACTTAGTAGAGTTTTCGCGAGGGATGCTGATGAAATACCCAAAGGAAGAGAAACACATGATATCCCATTGGTTGTGAAGCTGGAAATTAACCCAAAACCCATTGATGGCGAAGATGATGAAGCGGAAAATTGTTGGGCAATCAATAGAATATTAATTGATATCGCGGTTCGGTCAACATTCTTTTCTACCATACTTATAAAACTATGGGAGGAAGAGATGAAGATTTGATCCCTTCAACATACAAAATATATGGTTTCAATGGTACTGGAGCGAACAAGCCCAAAGGAGAAGTGCACATGAGGATACCCTTGCAGGGGTTATCAAGCGATATTTTGTTTAGTGTAGTTGATGTGGAATCTCCCTACAATGCATTGATTGGAAGACCATGGCTTCATGAAATTCTGGGTGTAGCATCGACATACCATCAGTGCATAAAGTTTCCGCATCCCAGCGGTGTCGGAATTATAAAAGGAGATTGGGTAGAGGGGCAAAAATGTTATGAGGTGGATGTAGAGAGCTGCAAGAGAGAACAAAGAAAAAGAAAGGTTGGAGGAAGAATGTACAGGGATGAACAAAGAAAAGAAAGACTAATGGTAGATGCCATAGAAACAAAAGAAGAAGAGATCTTTGCGAAGTGAATGCACAAAAGCAATCAGAATATCATGAAGCAAAGGAGACATTGAAATGGTGGGCTGATGCGGAGGCGAAGGAAGTAAGAATAAAAGGTGTAAAAAATGAATACTCGCGAGAAAAGATAACAATTTAGTGGTGAAAGCATTATAAGGATAAGAAGCAGAGATGATGGTTGCGGAAAAATTGTGCGAGAATCTCGCCATGAAGAATGTGTACCAATCTATTGAATAATTGAAATGAGATTGTGCGAAAACTTCATGCAGACAAATGATTGAATAAATTGATAAAATGAATGAGTGAGTGAATGGGACAAACCTTTATGGCGTACACCTAGTTCGCGAATGATATTTCGCAAGAGGCAAATGTAAGACCTAAAGTACGTCATGTAAGGGGGTATCTCTTAACATGGCTCGGTGTGGAAGGTTACACCGCTCCCGAAACCTGGGTCATGGATATTTGGGGCCCATAAAAGCCTATCCGGGGGAGATACCTTGGATTTCCAACTATATATATAAGGTTATACCCCCGGTTGGACGCCCGAGGATCTCTTCCAAGGAGTCAGTGTATGACCAAGGCGCCGAGGTACACGGTTGAGTCAAGAGTGCGGGGAGCATGGAACTTCCTTACCACTCTTGAAAAGTCTTGGCACATTGCACTCGGCCGAAGAAAACTCCACTTAGGGTGTAGTCTCGTAACCATAAGCCCTATAGGTATAAGGGATAAGAGCTGAAAACAAGCTTGGTTGTTGTTAAGACCGAATGGGAAGAGCTAGTCTTGTATGGCCGATGTACGCCTCCTTGAAGGGGCAACCAGGGAGAAGATAAGGGCGGCACCCTCCATTAGGGAGCTGATAAGTGTCAAAAGACGCAAATGTCATGAGGCTTTATTCTCGCAAGAGAATTTAGGCTTGTCATATTTGTGCAATGATCTGCAGAGGCAATAATACTAACGCAAGGGTAAGACGAGATCAATGGGTTTTTACATGAAAGTGTAAGAACGTCCTGCGATTTCGTCGCAAAGACGACAATGTCACGGGATTTTATGGTCGCAAGAACGTTTAAACTGTCATATTGTCGCAAATATAATATCTGCAGAGGCAAAAATACTTAAGAAATGATAAGACAAGGTCAATGGGTCATTACATGAAAATGTAAAGACGTCCTGCGATCTTGTCGCAATGAGGGGTGGAAAAATAAGACCTTTACTTAGGAAGGCAAAATAAGACCACACAAATAATGATAAGGCAAGATCAATGGGTCATTACATGCAAATGTAAAGACGTCCTGCGATCTTGTCGCGATAACAGCATTCAAGAAAGATCTTTAAACATCTTGAATATGGGCAATTGAAATCTTTTCATCGCAAGAAAGATTACAACAAAAGACTTAATGGAAAATAAAGGAATTGCATAATAAGGTGGCGAGATGAGTTCTTATAATAAGAAAGAAATAGAAACTAATTCATCCAAAACCAGACTTAGTACTTTACAATCAAAAAGAAAAATTCAACAAAGTTACAAAGAAACTTAATTCTCTATATCAACTTGCTCAACTTTGAAGGAGATGGTAAAGATTCTTCAACAATCTTGTCGACTTCACCCTCGCCAGTTGAAGGGTTTTCATCAGAAATTCTTTCGCAAGGTTCCTTATTGATAACTTCATTATTAGCGAGGTCTTCGCAGCTTTCATAATCATAATCACTTTGTCGGGAGAGTTGGGTACTTCATCATCTTCAACATCCAATGGTTCAACATAGACGGGATCAAGGGATTTAGAAAGTAAGATATTATTCACAAGAACTTCTGCTTTGGGAGGAAATTGACGAAGAAGTGCTTTTTGTTGATTTCTACTCTGGATATCTTTAAGATGATTAAGGTAGTTAAACCTCCTTCTGGCTCGGTCGCGAGATTGGGCAAGGGAAGCAACTAGAGTTGCATTTTCCTTGCGAATTTTAGCATCGCCGCTTCCAAAGTGGATAGAGAAGAGTGAAGATTTTTTCAGTTACGCAGGAGTAAAGAAAGACATTAAAATTATAAGATGGAAAGTGGTATAGAAAATTAGAAAAGAAAAATAATGGAAAAGGAAGTCAAATTTTATGACTACCTTCCTTCGCGAGACAAGATATTGAGTAAGGGCCAAGCAATTATTCCCCAAATTTTCCATGGCATTATCAAAACCATCACCGACAAGACCTTTTAACATGACCGCAAACTCTTTTCGTTAGAAATCAATAACTTATTTTGATTCGCAAGAGAAGAATGGGATTCTTTTAACTTGGTATAATCATCATTGAGTTGGTTGGTTTTCACACTTAGATTTATTCTATTCTCGAATAAGTTTATCTCTTTCAATGGTAGTATCTTCAAGTTTAGTTTTCGGTAGGCGAGATAGACTGTTCTTGCTCATTCAATGCTTTTTTACAAGCATCAAGTTGTTGCGAGGATATCGCCACTTTATCCAATAAAGCTCGCTTCTCTTGAGATAAAGTTCCATTTTCATCTGATAAGGTTTCCAACTCCAAATTAGATTTATTCAAAGCATATGAGAGACGCGACACTTCATTACTTAATAATTCTTGGTTTTGAACTAAGCGAGATGTTTTCTTGAGAAAGATTATTTATTTGATCCATAGAAAATGTATGGAGATTATCTAAACGATTATATGGCTCCATCCCGGGCGTCTCTTTCCATTCGAGTTTCTTCTACAATAGATTCCAGTTGATATATCTCCATCTTACGTTTCTGGTGCAAAACTTGAGAGGCGAACCAAGATTTTTTTTTAAAAAAAAAAAAAAAAAAAAAAAGAAAGGGGGGGGAGGAGAGATACCTTTTAATTCTTCATTTTTCTTGCGAAGGTTATCGCGATCCAACAAATTATTATGAAGATTATTCTTCAAAGTCTTAATTTCTTGTTCTAAGGATACTCGCGATATTGTATCAGAACCAATATATTTACCCAAAGATTCGAAAACACTAGATCTGGTGGGATCAGCGGAGGCTTTTTTAACGTCATTCATGGTATCAGATAAAATTTTAAAAGCTATATCCATCCCTTCCAAATTTTCTTTGCTAAGAGAGATAGATTTTGAGGAAGAAGAAATAGTAGAGGAAGAAGGAAAAGTTGAGTCACCCATGGTTATAAGACCGCCAATTGGAGAAACCTGATCAATAGGTGGAGGCGAGGTAAAAGTAAAAGTGGGAAGAGGCGTATCTGAAGAATTTCATTCGCGAGAAAATTCGGGGATTGATTTATCCTGCGATGATATCGTAGGGAATGGTACATTATCTTGCGAAGAGGTCGCTACAGTAGGAGATTTGCCTTGTGAAGATACTTTGTAGGGAAAGTAGAATGCTTGAATCCCGAAAAGGAAACAAGAGGAGAGCAAAACGAAGCATCGGGTTTACTATGGCGAAGCCTTTTGGGAGATCTATCATCATTCTTATCATCCTGCGAATAATAAATCAATTGAGAAAGCAGAGGCAATAAAATTGCTATTAAAGGAGTAAATATTTCTAAAATACCTTACTACTCATGAGCTGTTTTTGGAAGCGATAGACTTCAGTTGCGAAGAAGATTTTGGTTGCGAACCAGTAGGGATGTTAGGGTTCACCACGGTAAACTTAGAACTGGATTTATTCTTGCTGAAACAAAAATGGTGAAAGAAACATCAAAAGAAGGATAGAATCAAGATGAAGTAATTTCAATAAGGAAGATCAATCAAGAGAATAGTCAAAATCAATGAAATTAACGAACACGGATGCCATGAAAACGATAACAGAAAGATAATAAAAAGAAGACGATGAAGATGAATAGCAGGAAATAGTTGCAGACGATGAGGAAGATAGAGAAGAAGAGAAAGAATGTTTTTTACAGACAGTTTTCCTTTAAATAGAAGGAAAAAGTGACCGGATAACATTAAATATACCGGTAAAAGGAATAATTTTAGACACGTGTAAACGGTCATCCCAAGATTCAAGGAATTAAATTGAAATAGATTTCTGTGGAAAATTGAAAATATAATACTTCTTGTTCACTTCGCAAAGATTTGGAACTTCGCAAAAGAATAGAGGCAAGTACGTACTTTTCAAGTCCAGTATTCTTTCACTCGTTCCTTCATCAACAAATGTCAAAGATCACCACAGTAACAAATTTTTCCTTAAAAATCGCTCTCCAAGCAATATTCAAGGAAAAAGAGGCAAGATGTAGGACCAGAATATCGCGACATCAATACTTCGCGAGAATAATAAACGACTACATTGCGAAGGTGTCGCATGGAAGTGATTTCAATGACGCATTAGATGACGAAAGCCAGAACGTGAGAAAAGCGTGAAGACTTGGCGAGATTTAGGAGTGTCGCAAGGAAAAACATTTATAACACTCGAGACGCTTCGCGAGTTATTCCCGAAAATAAAGGACAGCTTAGCTGTCATCCACTATGTAATACCCTATATAAAGGGTTGAGTAAGTCTGTTGTAGAGGAGGTCTTTTTGAATTGTTAAGTAAGTCATTAGGAGAGAGAAAATTAAGAGTGATTGTAATTTCTTTAGCTCTGTTCTACATTTCTTTGTAAATCTTTGAAGAAAACAATTAATAAAACACATTATTATTCATCTTCAAATGGATTGAATAAGCAAATTCGAGTGAGGTGTGTAGTGTAGGATTTCCTGCAACTACAGTGCCAATAACATTTTTTTGGGATGTCTTCGACGCTTCTCCGGGGTGCTTCCAACATACTTACGGGGTGCCTTTAGTAATTTCCTCTGGAGGTCCAAATGCCACTTTTCGAGCCAATTTCTCCACATGAGCTTATTTCTCCAAAAACACCTACAAAAACATAAAAAACCAAAATAAGTACAAAATGAGCACTAACAAAATAGATAATTGAGATCAAAATAGACACATAAATGCGTCTATCAATATCCCGTATCTAGAGCCTTTATGTACGACAAGTAAAGAGTTTTTTCCTTTTCAGGCTTCATCAGTTTGTGTAATATAAAAAAGCACTTCGATTTTTTCTTTTCATATCGATCACCACAAGATTGCGTTCATCTTCTTTTCAGGTATTGCTTCATATCCGCTTGCAGCTTTCCTTTTGTTTTCTTTTGCCACGTAGGTTGTTGATGCAGACATAATGATTCTCTGCAGCGCATGATGGGAACTCCTGGTGATGATTATTAATTCTTCTAATTCTTCGGAAAAAAGCTTTGAAGTCGACAAACCCGGGGTTTCTGCGTTTGAGGAGGTATTAAACAAGATTGATCCTTTGTTTCGTGAAGCTGGTCGGGCCATACAGGGTATGCCTCTCACTCATTTATGCATTGTTCGAGGACGTGTTCAAGCTTTCATAGCTTCAGTTGACATAGAGGAGAAGTGGAGACATGATGAAGCGTCTCAGTGTGATAAGGCATCTCAGTGCGACGAAGCCTCTCAGCAACCAAGTGCCAGGGCGGAAAGGATCGCTGCTCGGCTGAAGCGACGAAGGGTTGAGCATAAGAAACCTCAGGGCGTGGTTAAGCTTGATTACCCTGTTTATAACGACATCATAATCCTTGACTTTGATTTGGTTGAACCGATGTATCCTCAAGAGGCTATTGGAGCAGTTTCTGAGAATGATGTCGGTGCGACTCACGAAGAGGAGACTGAAATGGCTTCTGGAGAGGATGCTAAAGTTTTTGTTGGAGAGGTTGAAGCGACCGCTGAATATGTTGTTGAAGCGGCCATAGGAATGGGTGCTGGAGCAGCCGTCGGAGATGCTGTTGAAGCGGCCATAGGAGAGGATGCTGGAGCAGCCGTTGGAGATGATGTTGAAGCGGCCAGCGGAGAGAGTGCTGGAGCAGCCGTTGGAGATGTTGTTGAAGCAGCCAGCAGAGAGAGTGATAGAGCAGCCATTGGAGATGTCGTTGAAGTGGACATTGCAGCGGCTGCTGAAAAGGACTCCAACGGAGGCGCCACTGACCTTGGCGTTGACATTGATAACTAATTTTCCCATTTCGTTGTTCGGTTTCCATAGAAGAACATCTTTTTGCGGCTTATAGATGCTCTTGATATTTCAATGGGGCTAGGGCTACATCAAATAACATTCTTTTATTCCTGTTGTTTTTGATAATTACGTTTCAATCGGGTAAATGAATGAAACCCTAAGCTGGGAAATCCGAATTTTCAGAAAAAATCTCGTATCCGAATCTTCAGAAAAAATCTGGTAATAGAATTATAGGTTCCATGGTAGATGGGAAGTTAGTGCACAGATAATGCTCAGCAAGCCATTTCTTTTTTGGGGAGAGGGTACCGTTTCTGCAATAGTATCTCCACAACGCAAGCAATGGCAACTTAAAATTGGAGAGATAAATAATGGCTAAGGATTCAACCAACCTTTTGTCCGATTTCCCTTACAAATTACACGCTCCCTGAAGATGGCTAGCATGCCAGCCAGGTATAAATGGGCGTGGACGCTGTCTCTGGAGGTGTGATTGTGCGCTGCTTCCCAATTTTGCAAAAGGCAGGGGAATACGCCTCGGAACTTGAACTTGAAGCAGATTGCTCTTTTGGGGAGCAGGAAATACATCTCTTCTTAGAAGTACTGCCACTGGAAAATTTCCCTTGAATATCCCGTCTTTCCCTTTTCCATCGTACACTTTTTTTTGGGGTACAAGAGACCTTTCCCCTGTGATTTCTGGTTTTGAACTAGTAGGCAATTGCCTTTTGAGGGTTTTGAGTTTGTTTTGAGATTTTTTGGTTTTGAAATGATTCAAAAGTGATTTTCTAGAAAGAAAGAATACTTCAATTGACTGATAAACTGAAACCCTAGTTATGAATGCAAGCAGTGCAATCATTTTTGGAGGAATTACAAATATTGCATGAAAGGGAAATTGCTAAAGGAAATACTGAAAGGAATTTTGGAAAAAGGGGTATGACATCTTAGACATTGAAGGGTTTGAGCCACCGGGCGTGCACTACTACGCCTTCTAGCTTGTCAGCATTGATGAGCTTGCAGTAGCCTCCCAGAATAATTTTCGCTACTAGGTACGCTCCATCTCTATTTTCTGCGGACAAAGCAGGCTGGGCAACGATTTTCACTACCATGTCTCCAACTTGGAATGGGTTTGGGCGTTGCGCTTGCGCCATTACTTTCCTAGATTCCCCATCTTTAACTGTGACGGCTTCTAGGTTCTTGAAAAAATATTTGAAAGGACCAGCATCCCATTCACATCTCTTAGTGATAGCTGGGTTGGTAGCTAGATCGAGTCCCCAAGCCTTGGCGGAAGGAGGAGTGACTGGTTGCAAAAAGGGTTGTTCAATAAGACTTACTTGCGTCTGAAATCTGCGAACAAATGCTGATACGCTCTTTTCAGGCAGTTGCGTCACATTCGGTAGTTGTTGATACGGAAACAAGTAATCTTTAGGATTGGACGGCTTGTTGGAGACCCTTTCAAGTATAGACACTGGCAAAGGGAACACTCCTAGCTTCGCCTAGTTGTTGTGTATCCACGAGCGCCCCAGAACTATATCATAATTTGGGTACTCCCTAACTACATGAAATTTGGCATGTGTTAGGGCATTTCCCACCTTGATTTCGAGGTTAATGTACCCGTAAGCGTTTTTTGCTTCTCCTTCTGGGCTTTTGATCACAATTGGGGAGTGAGTAGCCTCTTGCTTTGAAATTCCTGCAGCTCTCAGAGTCTTGATGGTAACAATGTTGAAATCATAGGCCGCATCAATCAGCGTGCTATCGAACTCGGTATTATTTAGGCACGCAGTGGTCAGCAGTCCCCAGTTGCATTTTCCAACAGTATTTCCCAAGAGAGTTTGGGATTTGGGAGTGGTTTCTTCGACTGAAAAAAGCCGCTTGACACAACGCGATTGAGGGATGCAAATATGTCTTGACGCTGCACCTTGGAGAAATAGAGGATTAAGCATACATGCTGCATCATGGACTGCACGGTTTTGTGAACAGAGTCCCCGGAAAGCATACAGCTTCTGACTGGAAGAGGATCTCTGTGAACTCCCTCATTGCCTAGTTGAAGTTCTTCTACGTCTACCTTTTCCTTGAAAATGTGCTTCAATTTATTGCATTCATTGGTCGGGTGATGGACGAACCTGTGGTAACGACAATACTTGGGATTTGCCATTTCTTCTTCAGTTGGTGGGCGCCTGATAGGAGGTAGTTTGATAGCATCATCTTGAATCCATGCTTCCAAGAGCTCAATTACTTCCTCGATCGGAAATGGGAAGTCTAGAGCGGCCCCTCCAACTTCTTGTTGTTGCACAGGGGTTTTAGTCGCGGTCTTCCGAGGTGGAGCCTCCTGATGTGCCAGTGCTGCACGTTTGGGTTGTTGCTCTGCCGCCGGAGCTTTCCTCTTTCCTCCTTCACTCACCACGCTTACCGAAGGGCCAGTATTATAATGTTTGTTGATGAGATGCCTGCTTCCTCGGGTTTCACGTGCATCTTCACTCCTGGCTGGTCTGGTTCTTTCCAATAGTGCTGGTGCCGTTGTGGCCGACCGCTTTGCAGCTTCATGGAGTTCAGAAAATGTCTGGAAGCGCAGGTTTTCTAGAAAAGCGCGATAAATAGGAACCATACTATTAATGCATGACTCCACCAATTGTTGTTTAGTCACATTTGGGTCGTGACAATCCACTGCCTGAATTCTGTATCTCTTGACATAATAATTGGGATGCTCATTATTTCATTGAAACATTCTTCCAAGGTCTGAAAAGGTGATTTGCTCCGACACAAAGAAATATTTCTTGTAGAAGGCGGCTACCATCTCAGACCAGTTAGATATGTTGTTTGGTGCGATATTGTTGTACCAGGTGTATACTCTTCCAGTAAGTGACTTTGAAAATTCTTTGAGGCGAAGAACATGATTGTAGTCGTGCTCTCCTAAGGATTCCAGAAAACGAGAGATGTATTCACGAGCATTACCGGTACCATCATAAAGGGAGAATTGAGTAGAAGAATATCCCCTTGGAAGAGGAACTCTTTGTACATCAGGAGGATATGGAGGTTGATGCTAGTGCATGTCCACCGGGTTTTCTTTGTCTCGATTTCGGAGAAGTCGTTCCAAATCTTCATGCGTGATAAAATTGGATGGTTGATTCCTCTACAATGGACGTTCAGGAGCAAAACAAGCATCTTCATCTACAAGGGCGCGTCCTATTGAGGTACTGGCGCCAGGAGCATTAAAAGTACTCCTCATTGGCTCCATTTAGGATTGGCGTGGTTCTTGTGGTAGCCGCTCCATTAGTGTCTTTAGAAAAGTAAGTACCTCCTTTTGAGTTGAAGCCATATCCGTCTGAGCCTTAGCAAGAACTTCTTGTATTTCCATCAAATCAGCGATGGTAATAGGGGGTTGGCTCCTCCAGTCTCTCGTCCTGACGGGAGAGTGGCAGCAGCTCTGGTAACAATCGGGGGCGTTACGCTCGAAGAAATATTGGGGGTGGCGGCAGCGGCTCTGGCTCTGGTGATTGGAGGTGTAACGCCTGAGGGAACGTTTCATGTGACGCCGGTGTTGGTGGTAGAGGCTGTCGTTCCGTGGGTGTTGATCGTACTGACAGGTGGTACATTTCCTTCACCGGAAGGAATGTTGACACCAAGGACGTTTTCAGCACCGGTAACATCAGGATTTGTTGCTGACCCAGATCTGATATCTACCATCTTGAAATTGGGAGGATTGAAAAATAAAATTGGAAATTGATATGCAACCTAGAGATTAATCTCCCACTTTGGTCGCCAGTTGTTTTGGGGTAAAAACTATTTCCGCCGGTTTTGGTAAATTTGGGTGTGTTGCTGAGAAACGAATTTAGACGTAAACAAATGCACTGCACGGGAGTACTTTAGATTCGAGAGATCAATCTGTACAATCTTGGCCTAAACCAAGAAATGGCCGTTCCAGTCTTGCTTCGGTCACAAAGTGATGGAGAAGGGTTGGTCTTAGGGAGGGAACCGAAGAAGGTGTTGAGACCAGAATGGTTAATTCTGAAGGTGTGGCTGTTTTATGACTTGTATCAGAATGTGATCTGGCTTACGGAATGTAAGCTATCAGTTCTTTGGTGTTTTTCTAGATACTTGTGTTGTTGTTAACCAAAGCTGTTGTTCTGGTCGAAATAGGTAGAAACCTATTTATACAAGTCATAATTGAACGCACCCTGGTCTCGTAGGAAATAAAAATGATTGAGTGATGGAAAAGTGGGGTAATGTGTAAACGCCAAAAACCACGTTCCCACTATGAAGGAAACGGGTTAGTTTACACCCGCTACTTCTTGCCGTCACTAACTGCCCGCTTTCCAGACACTTTCTTATAATGGGCGTCTTGCACGCCGCACACCGTAAACCGCCAGACCAATACCCTGATGAGCATCCCCCTGTTTATCACACGTTTGATGTCTCATAGTATTTTCGTGGAAAATGTGTAGCAGATTGCCGAGTGGGTCTCGTATGCAAGACCTGGCTATTCTGATTAATTGTATGCCAACTAAGTAGCAGGTAGCCATGTGTGGAAAGTCAAAGTCAGGAGACTTGCCGCAAGAGAATAGCGTGTAATGCTATTAGGTTAGTCTTGGTGGCCGTTGATTATGGCCACATTCCGCATCTGTTAATGGTATAGTGGCATAGCCACGCCTGTGGCATTGTGGCATGGCCAAAGCTAAGATTTGGCGTCGTGGCCAAAGTTAGGGCTTGGCGGCATGGCCAAGGCCAGGATTTGGCGTCGTGGCCAAAGTTAGAGCTTGATGGCATGGCTAAGGTTAGGATTTGGCGTCGTGGCCAAAGTTAGGGCTTGGCGGCATGGCCAAGGCTGGGATTTGGCGTCGTGTCCAAAGTTTAGGGTTTGGCGGCATGGTTAAGGCTAAAGTGGCTCGTTCTGGGCTATGACCAAAAATTAGGGTTTTGGTTAATGCTACTAGAGCAAAAGTCGTGTTTCGATCATAAAACCATAATTGGAGTCCGTTATGGCGTTGGCCACGAACAAAAAGTGGGTTAGCACGCAGTTGCGCCATTTGTGGCACATTGGTATGTTACTGTGGCGGAATGGCATGTTGGCGCGGCTGATGTGACTTAATAATGTTGTAGTAAAAAGGTTCGTTGAGACTTGTGAAAGCAAAAGATTTTAGACTTATAAAAATTAATAATAAAGAAAACTTAACACAAAATTGATTCAAGATATGAGAAAATAACCAAGACACTGATTCTACTATTACACATGAATGAATTACGGTAAATAACCCAAAACTCTAATTATTTTTTTTAAATCCCTTGTTTCTTAATTCACAAATAATCAGACAAATTCTCAAAAATTAATTGTATCCCTAAGCATAGATTATCTTAATACAAAGCATAACCTATCTAATTGAATCACAACTAATGAAAAGAATTTTGCGAACAATTTAAAACTCTGCAAAAGCAGTGATTGAGTGAATTATAAATTATAAATTAGAGCAAATAAGATAGTTACCAATTATTCATGCGTAAATAGCTTCCTCATTGCCTTGGTTGTGGGAGAATTAGCCTCTCATCATGTTGGAAACACGCTCAAAAATCATTATTATTGCTCAAAGGGTGTTTACAAAGATGAAATGGAGAATATGATGAAAATCGGGTGTTTGCAACGATTATAAGTGTTGCAAACACTGTTACAAAGAAGGTTAAAAACTGTTACGGTTGCTTTTAAGTCTGCCTCCGTATTACGACCCACGCTTAAGTGTCGTTGTCACTGTTGAAAAATGACGGTTCCTTGTGCGTTGAATGTTCTTCGTGTTCTTGGCAGCAGCAGCAATGGCAGTTTCTGCAACTCGATTTTTATTGGCTCTGAAGTGTTCTAAACTCTCCCAAACTCTCCGTACCCCCCTACTGACCTCCGAACACTCTTTATATACTAGACAGGGTCTCAAAATCTCTGCAATAACTCCAGAATTATTCCCCTTAACTCTGCCAGCCTCGGGAATATTTTGTTTCTCCTTTACGCGTTTGTTGTTGTCAACTGGTGTATACTCCCTCCAAACACGTTGAGTCATCATCCAAAAGCATAACAGAATGAGGATAGCGCACTCAGGTCACACGTAACTGCCGTAAATAGCTTGGAAAAAATATGGAAAATATCTCCTTCTCTGTTTTGTAGCATCCACGTGTACATCCCAAGTCTTTCGATTCTAAGCAACTTACCATCCCTGTTTAGTCGTAACAGGGAGGTATCACTCCAAATCTGACAGATAACATTGAAATTCAGTGCAGCAAATGTCGAGATATTTTCTTCACTGTTTCACTTCGAACGGACTGTCCATCCAAATTCAATCGAAACAAAAGCCCATACTATGCCTGTGATGCTCCAACAAAGCTTCCCAACCAATTTCAGCCATTGAGTCTCACTGAAACACCTTCAAAATCTGAACCCTAATTCTGGTTCTTTGAAACCAGATTTTCCCGCCAAAAACCAGGATTTGAAATGGAGAAGAAGGTCACCCCTTATCCAACAGCTGGGGGTGCGAATATCAGTAGGGTGCCCCTTAGTAATTGGGTTACCCCTTATCCAAAGTGGGAGTTCGAATAGCAAATGTCCTCCGGGGGTGTTCCGAGCAATTTTTCGAGCCGAATTTTTCAACAATTTTTATTTCCAAAAAATACCTACAAACACACAAAATACCATAATAAGGACAGAAACGAGTACTAACAATACGAAACATTGAGGACAAATTAGACACATAAATGCGTCTATCAAATACCCCCAAACTTATTATTTGCTAGTACTCGAGCAAATTTATTCTAGAAAATAAAAAACATTTGAACCCCTAGGTGGCCCTAGTGGCGGAGTGTTGTCTCCGGAGGGTTTACCAGAGGTGTACCCACAAAACCTTTACTCAAGACCCTAGCTATCTACGCAGAACCTTGGAAGGCACTAAAGAATCTCCTTGGTTGGCATACTTATTGACTACATGAGGAAGTACCCCGATGCGAAATTCCAATTGTTGTACACGAGTTTGCACTCAAGCATACTAAAATTCATATAAAGTGACAGAGCTCTACTCAGATAGTTTCTAGACATCATAAACCTGAGTCAACCAATCACATGGAAAGATTAAGAAGATGGATGTAGAGAAAAATGTGGATGATGTTGACTAAGGTGAACCTATCCTAATGGACTGAGATACTGGTCTGGACTAATATCAACACATTGGCATATACAAGGGGACCAGTGATCGATAATCCTAACTCTAGGTCAACTCAGTTGGCATATACAAGGGTACCAGTGATCGACTTTATTGTATTTATTCAGGTTGGTCTAGTGGTCTGGTCTCAATTTTTTTTTTTTTTTTTTTTTTTTTTTGTATCTCAGTCACTCTATTTCACCCTAGCAATGGTAAAAGAAAAATAAAAGAAGTGATCAGGATTCTTTCGATGTTTCCATCACGAGGATATGGCGAAACTACCATGTTTTCTTTTTCTAACACATGAGCTCTGTGCTTTTATGAATAGACTCTTTAGATGTTTCCATCTAATCATATTGGTTCCTCAACTCCTACAACCAAAATGCTTCCATCCACTTAGATTGGTTAGTGCCATCCTTAATAAACATAAATTTCTAGGCTCTGGAGTTTATTTATTGCAACTAAAAACTAACAAGAAGTTTCTTCCCCACCCCCAAACTTAAATCTAACATTGTCCTCAATGTTTCTAATGAAAGAGCAATACCAAAAAGTAAAGTAACATGAGGAATCAAGTAAAGAGAGAAGTCGGAAAGATAGTACACGGGTGAAGAGAAAAACTAATATACAACATACAATCGCCTCGATGGTCAATCAAGGGTAAACAGGGTCCTCCAGAGGGACATCCTCAACATCACTTGTAGGGAAGGGCTCTAAAAAGGGTTTCAATCTCTGACCGTTAACCTTCGAAGAACTACTACCATCCGGTGTCTCGATCTCAACAGCTCCATAAGGAAATACAGTGCGAACAATAAAAGGACCCGTCCACCGAGAACGTAACCTCCCAGGGAAAAGATGCAAGCGGGTATCATACAGAAGAACTTTTTGACCTGGAGAAAATGACTTCCGTAAAATATTTCTATCATGCACAAGTTTTATTTTGTTCTTATACTCCTTCGCACTATCGTAAGCATCTATACGAATCTCGTCCAACTCATTGAGTGGAGTTTCCTATGGGCTCTCGCCTTGTCAAGTGAAAAATTTAGGCGCTTAACACCCAATAAGCTCTATGTTCTAACTCAACAGGTAAATGAAATGCCTTGCCATAAACAAGCCGATAAGGCGACATTCCAATAGGGGTTTTAAACGCAAAGATACGGTAAGCCCATAAGGCATCGATAAGCCTAGATGACCAGTCTTTCCGATTAGGATTAACTGTTTTCTCTAATATACGTTTTATCTCCCTATTAGAAACCTCTACTTGACCACTAGTCTGTGGATGATACGGGGTAGCAACCTTATGTGTAATACCATATTTCTTCATCAGAAGCCTAAAAGGTCCATTACAAAAATGCGACCCTCCATCACTAATTATAGCTCGCGGTGTACCAAAACGTGTAAGTATATTATTTTTCAAGAACTCAATTACAACCCTATGGTCATTGGTTTTACACGCAACCGCCTCAATCCACTTAGAGACATAGTCTACGGCGACAAGGATGTATAGGTTACCAAAGGAATTAGGAAACGGACCCATAAAGTCAATACCCCACACATCAAAGACCTCAACGATTAAAATAGGGTTCAAGGGCATCATGTTCCTACGGGAAATGGTTCCTAATTTCTGGCAACGTTCACAAGTAACACAGTAACTGTGGGAGTCTTTAAACAACGAAGGCCAGTAGAATCCACACTGCAATATCTTAGCGGAAGTCTTCTTAGCACTAAAGTGACCCCCACAAGCATGATCATGGCAAAAGGAAATATCTTTGGACCGGTCACTCTCGGTATACATCTCCTAATAACTGGTCTGGACAATACTTAAATAAATTAGGATCATCCCAAAAGAAGTGCTTAACCTCGGCTAAAAACTAGAACGATCTTGTTTACCCCAATGATGGGGCATTCGACCAGTAACAAGATAATTCACTATATTTGCATACCAAGGTGATTGGGAAACAGAGAACAATTGTTCATCAGGAAAGCTATCCCTTATATGAAGGGAATCATTAGGGGAACTAACAACCAGCCTAGACAAGTGGTCTGCTACTACATTTTTTGCACCCTTTTTGTCTCTAATGTCTGGACAAAATTCTTGTAATAAAAGGATCCATCTAATCAATCTAGGTTTGGTATCCTTCTTAGACAAAAGGTATTTCAAAGCAAAGATGATCAAGTATAGATTATGATCTTAGAACCTAAGAGATAGGGTCTAAACTTGTCTAAGGCAAACACAATGGCCAATAGTTCCTTCTCTGTAGTGGTATAGTTCAACTGGGCATCATTCAGAGTTTTGCTAGCATAGTAAATCACATGAAGTAATTTGTTTTCTCGCTGACCTAGCACAACACCAATAGCATAATCAAGCATCGCACATGATCTCAAAGGGTAGGTTCCAGTTAGGTGCACGGACTATGGGGGCGGTAGTGAGTAAAGTCTTAAGCTTCTCAAAAGCCTCTAAACAAGCATCATCAAAGAAAAACTTAACATCTTTTGCAAGCAAATTGCAAAGAGGTCTAGAAATCAAGCTAAAATCCTTAATGAATCGACGATAAAAACTCGCATGCCCTAAGAATGACCTAATATCTTTTACGGTTTTGGGACCTATAAAGTCTTAATAAGGTCAACTTTGGCTTTATCTACCTCTATACCCTTAGAAGATACGATATGCCCTAAAACAATTCCGATTGAACCATGAAATGACATTTCTCCCAATTAAGCACTAGATTCTTTTCCTTACATCTAGTCAACACTAATGACAAATGATGCAAGCACTCATCGAAAGACGAACCAAACACCGAAAAATCATCCATAAAGACCTCCAAGAACCGTTCTACCATATCTGAAAATATGCTCATCATGCAACGCTGAAAAGTTGCAGGGGCGTTACATAGCCCGAAAGGCATGCGTCTATACACAAAGGTACCAAAGGGACAGGTAAAAGTGGTTTTCTCCTAGTCTTCGGGGCAATAACGATCGATTATAGCCGAGTAGCCATCTAAAAAGCGGTAATAACTATGTCCGGCTAATCTCTCTAGCATCCGGTCGATGAAGGGAAGGGAAAGTGGTCCTTCCTAGTGACCTTGTTCAATTTCCTATAGTCAATACAAACACGCCAACCCGTGGTCACTCGGGTAGGGATTAACTCATTGTTATCATTCGGACTACGAGAATACTAGGATTTCTTGGGAACAACTCGAACGGGCTGACCCACTTACTGTCTGAAATGGGGTAGATAATGCCTGCATCTAACAGCTTAAGGATCTCGGTTCGAACTACTTCTTTCATATTAGGGTTTAGTCTTCGTTGCATCTCCCTAGAAGGTTTGGTATCTTCCTCTAAATAAATCTGATGCATACAAACTGTAGGACTTATACCCTTAATGTATGCTATGGTCCACCCTAAAGCTTCCTTGTTGTTTTGAAGGACGGTCACTAGCCTACTTTCCTGATCATTATCCAAGTCGGGAGCAACAATCACAGGTAAAGTTCTTCTAATGAAGGAACTAGGGTAGATTTAGAAACTGGTAGTGGTTCGAACTTAGGTTTCCATCCATTACTAGTGTCTAACAAAGGGGTTGAATATAACAGAGCATTCACCTCATTAATCACATCATCATCATCAAAATCAATCCCAAAGTGAGTTAGGCATTTCTCTAATGGATCTTCTAACAAAGTGTTTGGTAATGACTCCTCGACTAATGTTCCTATCATGTTCACCTCTTCTATGCTTGAGTCATCTAGTTCGGAGGGCAGCTTACTAATATGAAAGACGTTCACTCAATAGTCATATTACCAAAAGACAAATTCATAATACCAGTTCGACGGTTAATGATCGCATTGGATGTAGCTAAAAACAGGCGACCTAAAATTAGGTATCTGGTTCTCTCGGGTCGGGGACAGGTTGGGTATCTAGGATAACAAAATCCACCGGATAAATAAACTTATCGACCTCTATGAGAACATCCTCGATCACACCCCGAGGAATTTTAACGGACCTATCGCCTAATCGAAGAGTCATCTCTGGGTAGGTTTCATCTCACCAAGTCCTAGCTTAAGGTACACATGGTATGGGAGTAAGTTCACACTGGCTCCTAAGTCAAGCAAAGCTTTCTCAACACGGTATTTACCTATTGTGCAAGAAATGGTAGGGGACCCTGGGTCTTTGTATTTAGGAGTAGTGGTATTCTGAATAATAGAACTCATGTGACTAGCTAGGAAGGCTTTCTTTTGAACACTAAGCTTACGCTTTCGTGTACACAAGTCCTTAAGAAACTTGGCATAAGCGGGAATCTGCTTAATCGCATCCAACAATGGGAGGTTGATAGTAACCTGCTTAAAAACCTCCAATATATCATTAAAGTTGGATTCCCTCCTAGTTGGAACTAGCAGCTGGGGGAACGGGGCTCTGGGAACAAAGCCTGGTTCAATATGACCCTCGTTGGTCTCATTAGAGACTCTATCAGTCTCCTCATTTTCTCGCTCGAAGGGTGAACTACAAAGCATGTTCACTTTCGGGCATGGCGACCTTATTGTCAACTTTCTTTCCACTCCTAAGGGTTGTAATAGAATTCACATGATTGTACGATTTCTCTCCTTTAGGGTTAGGATCAATATGACTAGGAAACCTTCCATCTTCTCTCTCACTAAGGAACTTAGCTATTTGGCTGACTTGAAGTTCTAATTTAGCAAGAGACTGGGAATTATTCTTAAAATTCTGCTTGGTTTCCTCTTGAAAATTACCCTGGCTCTTTACTAACATTTCCTGGCTCTGTGTTAACATATCCTGGCTTTTTTTAGTATACTAAGAGATTCCTCTAAGCTAGTCATTCTACTCTCAGAAGGGTTCTGGTACTGGGGTTGACCTGAAGAGTTCTTAGCATAACCAAAACCTGGGGGAGGCTGAGAATTACTAGGCTGACTTTGATTCTGGCCCTTAGACCAAGAGAAGTTAGGATGGTTTCTCCAACCAGGGTTGTAGGTCTTTGAGTATGGATCATACTTCTGACGGTTCTCAAACCTATCATTGTTATAGACAGCATGAGCTTGCTCTTCACTAACCTGACCTTCCCAAAATGAGTTATCGGGCTCTATTCCACAACTAGACACTTGAGAGGTTCTATTAGGTTCACCAAGGGACCTATTTTTAGACTCGACCCATTTCCAAAGCTTCTAACCTTCTAGACAAAGCAAAACAAACTTAGCATCGACCCGAAGCTTGTATCTACCACATTGGTGCTACTTCTATTGACCAAGAGTCTTTTAGGGGTTTAACACAAGACTCTCACTGTTGGGATTTCTCAAAGCAACAACTCCTAAGAAGGTAAAGGCATCCTCAGCACTCTTATTAGTAAACTCACCAGCACACATAGACTCGACCATGGCTTTGGTCGAATAGTCTAAACCATCATAAATAATCCCTACAAGTTTCATCTTATCAAATCCATGGTGAGGACACTGAGATAGGAGATCATTGAATCTCTCTAAAAACCTATAAAGTGACTCTCCCTCTTGTTGCACACTAGCACTAATTTTTCGCCTAACATTTTGCAGTTTTATGCTTAGGGTAGAATTTCATATAGAAAGCAGCAATAAGTTCCTACCATGTTTCAATGGATCCAGATGGTAGGTTGTTTAGCCATGTCTTGGCTTTATCTTTTAAGGAAAATGGGAACATCTTAAGTTTTAAAACTTCATCAGTAAGGTCTTTTATTCTAACTGTCCCACAAATTTCCTCAAAGTCCCTAATATGAAAATAAGGGTTCTCATCATCTTTTCCTAAGAATATAGGGATCATCTGAAGGATACTAGCTTTTATCTCGAAGTTAGCCGTATTGGCTGGCAATTTAATGCATGAAGCTCGGTTGGTCCCTGTTGGGAACATGTAATCTTTCAAAGTTGCCATCGTTGGCACAACTGAAGTACTAGGGGTACTTTCCTCACTAAGAGACAGATTTTCAAAACTGAAGTTTCCAAAAATGGGGCTCTCAAAAGAAGAGTCTTCGAGTTCCCCGCCTTCACAAGAAGAACTACTAGGTTTGTCACTAATCAAACGACCTAGAGTGTTTCTTTTCCAAGCCCACTCTCTAATGACCTCGGGCATACACTAGAAAAACAAAACAAAAGGAAAAGAAAAATCCTAAAAGGAAGGGAAGTTCTATGCAAATACAAACAAGGCTGACTCCACCACAGCAAACCTAATGATATCTAGCAAACAAAAAGCATGATGGCTCCACTTAGATTGTTTTCTAGACCAGCTTCTAATCGTTTGAAAGGGAATTAGTTACAATCTAAGCAAACCCCTCTGGATCAATCCGAGTTAAAGTAAGTTGAATCAAGGCGAGGGAAGCTCAGTGGAGCTTTGATACCCAAGGCCTCACCGCTATTACAAGGCGGCGCAGTCACGCATTCAACTTCACAGAAACCATCATGAACTTAGAAGTATGCTAAAAGAGTAACCAATATTTTTCGAGCGACTTTCCTACTAAGCTCGGTCTCATTCTATTCCAAATTTTAAAGCTTAGGTTCGCGTTAAGTATCGTTTTCCTAAGGCGGGCAAGAAGAGAACGGTGATGAAATCCGAACTCTTATCTTATATGGCCAGTCCATGCCCTTTACTAGGAAATTAAAAACAGCCGTTTTCGAGTCCTCAGCATATATTCACACGAAGGAAGACAGTAACTCGCTAGCAGGGGATTCGCGAGTGTTTCGACAAACTTACCTCCCGTACCAGACGGGGGATGAACCGTTGTAGTCGACTCGGGCCACGACTCCTATGTCATGTGCGAACCCGAGGGGCCGAGGTGATATCGTAATCACCGTCCTTCTCTGCAAACAGTTTGATATTTAATACTACCCTTCCGTAGGGTTTAAAAAATAAAAGAATGTCCAAGTCCAAAGTCCAAGTCCAAAAAGTAAAAGCGCAAAAGAAAAGGAAAGTCTAAAAAAAATAAAAATATCTAAAAAAAAATAATCAAAATGCCTCTTTTTTTTTTTTCTCTCTTTTTATAAAATATAAAAAATCTTCTTCTTTCGCTCCTTTCGCTTTGTCTTTAACTCCAAATCTTTAAGTATCCACCAAAAGCTTTGGTAAATTTTTCTTTCGCTCCAAATCCCAAAATCTGAAAGGAAAAGACAAAAACCCAAAAAAAAACGTAAAGAAGAACAAATAAATAAAAACCTAAAAGAAAATCTAAAAACTCTAGCCTAAAGACAAGTCCGCGTCGGTGGCGCCAAAAATTGATGTGACTTAATAATGTTGTAGTAAAAAGGTTCGTTGAGACTTGTGAAAGCAAAAGATTTTAGACTTATAAAAATTAATAATAAAGAAAACTTAACACAAAATTGATTCAAGATATGAGAAAATAACCAAGACACTGATTCCACTATTACACATGAATGAATTACGGTAAATAACCCAAAACTCTAATTATTTTTTTTTAAATCCCTTGTTTCTTAATTCACAAATAATCAGACAAATTCTCAAAAATTAATTGTATCCCTAAGCATAGATTATCTTAATACAAAGCATAACCTATCTAATTGAATCACAACTAATGAAAAGAATTTTGCGAACAATTTAAAACTCGCAAAAGCAAAGTGATTGAGTGAATTATGAATTATAAATTATAAATTAGAGCAAATAAGATAGTTACCAATTATTCATGCGTAAATAGCTTCCTCATTGCCTTGGTTGTGGGAGAATTAGCCTCTCATCATGTTGGAAACATGCTCAAAAATCATTATTATTGCTCAAAGGGTGTTTACAAAGATGAAATGGAGAATATGATGAAAATCGGGTGTTTGCAACGATTATAAGTGTTGCAAACACTGTTACAAAGAAGGTTAAAAACTGTTACGGTTGCTTTTAAGTCTGCCTCCGTATTACGACCCACGCTTAAGTGTCGTTGTCACTGTTGAAAAACGACGGTTCCTTGTGCGTTGAATGTTCTTCGTGTTCTTGGCAGCAGCAGCAATGGCAGTTTCTGCAACTCGATTTTTATTGGCTCTGAAGTGTTCTAAACTCTCCCAAACTCTCCGTACCCCCTACTGACCTCCGAACACTCTTTATATACTAGACAGGGTCTCAAAATCTCTGCAATAACTCCAGAATTATTCCCCTTAACTCTACCAGCCTCAGGAATATTTTGTTTCTCCTTTACGCGTTTGTTGTTGTCAACTGGTGTATACTCCCTCCAAACACGTTGAGTCATCATCCAAAAGCATAAAAGAATGAGGATAGCGCACTCATGTCACACGCAACTGCCGTAAATAGCTTGGAAAAAATCTGGAAAATATCTCCTTCTCTGTTTTGTAGCATCCACGTGTACAGCCCAAGTCTTTCGATTCTAAGCAACTTACCATCCCTGTTTAGTCGTAACAGGGTGGTATCACTCCAAATTTGACAGATAACATTGAAATTCAGTGCAACAAATGTCGAGATATTTTCTTCACTGTTTCACTTCGAACGGACTGTCCAGCCAAATTCAATCGAAACAAAAGCCCATACTATGCCTGTGATGCTCCAACAAAGCTTCCCAACCAATTTCAGCCATTGAGTCTCACTGAAACACCTTCAAAATCAACCCTAATTCGGTTCTTTGAAACCGATTTTCCCATAAAACCAGGATTTGAAATGGAGAAGAAGGTCACCCCTTATCCAACAGTGGGGGTGCGAATATCGGTTGGGTGCCCCTTAGTAATTGGGTTACCCCTTATCCAAAGTGGGAGTCCGAATAGCAAATGTCCTCCGGGGGTGTTCCGAGCAATTTTTCGAGCCGAATTTTTCAACAATTTTTATTTCCAAAAAATACCTACAAACACACAAAACACCATAATAAGGACAGAAACGAGTACTAACAATACGAAACATTGAGGATAAATTAGACACATAAATGCATCTATCAGCGGCATGGCACGTTTGGCATGCCGATTAGCATGGTGGTACGGCATGGCACGTTTGGCATGCCAGTTAGAATGGTGGCATGGCAGGGAGCGTTTGGCATGCCAATTAACATAGTGACGTGGCAGGGCTCGTTTGGCCTTTCCACACTTGAGGTGAGGTTAAAGCGACCTGATTGCTCAAAAGAGGGGCCGGCCAAACATAGGGCGTGGCCACATCTCTAGTGCTCGTGGCGCATTTAAAGTGACCTGATTGGTCGATAGGAAAGAGGAGGGCCGGTCGAGCTGCATGGTGGTGTGTCCATCTGCAAGTGGCGCCGGCTGGCCTATGGCACGGCCACACCTCCCTTGCTGCTGCTCCTATTTCCCATGGCTCCTCTTTTGTTCCTTGTTTTCTGATTTTGGGTAGGACTTTGCACCTACTAATCCATGGAGGATCAATTGCCTAGTTTGCCTAGGTTTAGTTTTGACCAACAGGGTCTGATATACTGCGTGGGGCGCATAACCCTAAAATTAATTAGGTTGAGATTTGATTTAGTTATCACAAAATTGATTGAACTTTGTATGTTGACACAGAGTTCTTCGAATTTATTGCAAGAGAGCAGTATGTTTTGTAGTTGCAGGAAATCCCACACTACACCCCTCACTATATTTTGTAGATCTAAATCTTATTAATTATCTAAATTTCAAATATAAGTGCTAGAAATTTAAGTAGACACATAAGATTTTTTACGTGGTTCGATCAATGTGATCTACATCCACGATTCTTCACTATGATTGTTGAGGTTACATAAGAATTACATTGAGAATCTCCATTAATGGATATTTTCTAGAGCTCTAGATCTCATTATTTGGGGAAGAAGATGATAAAGAAAATAAATATTTTTCTAAAAATATCTCTCCCCTAAAAAATATCTCTCTCCTCCCGAAAATGTCTCCCCTTTCTCTCTCCCCGCTTCTCCTCTTTATATAGGTGTTTACATAATAGATGACACTCACATACAAACTCAAATTCTCGCGACCCCTTTAATAATTTCGCAGGCTCGCTACCTTCTCGCGAGACCTTGCTACATTCTCGCGAGTTATGGAAAATAATGAATCTCGCAAGCTCTTCTCGCGAGTTACTGAAATAATTGAATCCCGCACGCTAAGAAAATATGTTGTGCGATATTTGAGTCCTACATCCAAATTTATAAATTCATTCGCAAGCTCTTCTTCTTTGGTTTCTTCATCTTCAAATTTATAATTTGTTACTAAGCTGTGGCTTCTGTTCTTTCGCATATGAGCAAGTTCATTCTTTCGCTCGTTTCATTGTGTTGTAGGTTTGATACATTCGCAGAATTCTTTCGCTCCCATTCATCAGTTTCTATAAAAACTTTATCTTGTTCTTTTTACTTCGCTGCAGCTGAAATGAAAGCAATATAAACCTCAATTACAGGATCTAGCTCTTTTCCCGGTGCTTTGTTCCTTTATATTTAACCAGCATCTTTGGTATGTTGCTTTACATTCCTATTCCTTTTCTGTGCTGTTGCAATAATATTATAGTTATTGCCTAACTTCTTTCGAGTTTCCTTTGGCTGTAGTATTTATTCTTCACATATCCTTCCAACTTCGCCTAGCTTTTCCCTTCGTCATTATTGAACTGCAATCATTAAGTAATTGCTCCCTGAAGTTTTCTTCACGTAAATTTCAGCATTGCTTCTTTTCTTTTCCTGGTTGCTTCTCTGCTTTAATCTGGTTTCGAGTTATGTTATCGTCCCTGGAATTGATGATGATGTGAGCTTGGCATGTGTAACCTTTTGAATGTTGTTGACGAAGTAAATTTGTGCATTGTATCTTGTTTGTTCACTTTCTTGCTGAGAACAATAGCTGAGCTTGATATTAGTTGATAAACGTGCAAGTAAGCACATGTGCTTGAAGTTGTTGTTGAAGAATTATCATAAAAATTGGCTTTCGCTGTAACTGTTGACGGAGTATCATCAATGCTTTGTGAAACTCATTCTTACTTCGCACATAGCAATGATTTCTGATCGTGTCTTGTCAAGTTGTGGATTCGCAGCTTACTTATGAGATCCTGGCGAAGTGACTTATTGCTTTGTTATACTCGCAAGCCTGACTGTGTTGGCGAAGTGATCTATTATTTCGTTGTGTTGGCGAAGTGATCTATTATTTATTTCATTATGTGGGCTTTATTGGTTGATTTTGTTGTTATTGTCATTCCTCGGCTCTTTCTCTGGGCAGCTTTGAACTCTTCCTTGTACTGATAGCTCTTGAAATGATCCCTCTCCGTTAATTTCTGGGTTAACTTTGCTTCAAGGTAGTAACGGAGTAATTCGTTCGTCGTGCCTTTCTGCTATGCCTCTTTCTTCCTTTCTTTCACCCATCTGTCTTTGTTTATTTCTCTCATCTGTGCCGCTTTCTCCTCATATCTCTTACACCTGCAAAATTTATTTTCTCGTTAATTTCTTTACCTGTCCTTGATGATCCTTGTACTTCCTGCTATTACATTCGCTTTTCTGATCTCTCCTCCTGGGCGTAGCCGTCGCAAGATCATTGTATTTCCATTATTGCTTTGCTGGTGATGTCGTTGTGTAGATACCAAGTTGTCTAGGTTTTGCTAAATTACTTTGCTGCTTTATGTCTTTGCGGCAACCTCGCTGGAACTTTGTTGATAAAGTGAATTTCTTCTATATCTTTTGCTTTGGCAAGTTTGCATTTCTCATAGTTGAATTTTCCCAGCTAAAGTCTTCGTGTTCCTCTTCTCGCTGGTGATCGACAATGTTCTCTCTGGCTGTCGAATTCTCTTGGTGTTGTTAATTGATGATTGTAATGGTCTCATGATAAACTCATCAGATTGCTATATCAACCTAGCTTGACGTTAACACAACTGATAATTTTCATCATTCGTCATCGGTTCAGTCTTGACAAAGTTTGCTTCCCTCCTTTCATCATCTCTCAGTTGTTGAAGATGATCGTTTCGAACTGTTTTCTTCTTTACTATGTTCTCATCGCTGCAAAAATTAGCTTTGGTTGTTTTGCCATAAATTTGATTGTTATCGTTGTTGGTTGATATTGGTTCTTTCTCGCTGGAACGATGCTTTTCCTTCGCCTGCACCTTATCTCAAAGGGGCATAAATTCTGTGATGTTGCTAACCTCCAGCTCATATCCTGTAACCATATGTTCGAGCTGCTACCCGCGAGGGATGTTAATTTCCTGGATTGATTGCCCAGACTTCTTCTTTCACTATCTGTCCAGGCTTAGCAAAGTTTTTATTGCTGTTCGCCCTGGTATCCTTGTAGGAATCGCTCCTCCTTTCTTTTCATTTTCTATATGTTCGCTACAGCTTCTTGTTGCTATTTTCGCTGGAGTTGTATACGTTCATTTCCTTACTTTGCTGGTAGCTTGGCTTCGTTTTGCGAGATCCTTCAGTTAATGCTCCTATATGGTTTGATGCTTTCTCCTTTGTAGTTTATTTCTTATACGGGTTGAATTGTTGGGTTACTTTGTTTTCGTTCTTCAAACTTTAACTTTCTTCTTGGTCATGATGAAAATATGGCACTTAATCTGTCTTGGCTTCGCTCTTTTGCTACTCTTTTTGAGCTAATTGTTCTGTTTTGACAACGAATGCCTGCTCACTGTACTCTGGGTGTCTTTCTTCTTCTGGTTCTTATACCTCCGCGACGTTATAGCTCTAAATTCGTATGGTTTCTCCTCAGCCTTTTCGTCTTGTTTCCTATGATGTTATAGTCCTTTTATCCTATTCACATAGTTTGCTAGGTTGTTATTTTGTGTTACTCTCTTCACGTGAAGTGGTCTCGTCATATGCTTCTCCATTATTGCTGGTGTAGACTTGTTGTGTATTTCGTTAACCTTCAAGTTTGAAGGACCTGTGGTTTTCTTGTCCTGTGCGATGAAAAAGAAAAAGATGAGTGTGTCTTTCTTCGCATGTTTTCATGTGTTGTATCCATCCTTTCCCAGCATAAATTACGTTGATGAAAAAAAAAAAAAATATTTCTTCACGCTGCGAGCTTGAATTGAGTTTTCGTCATCTTGTTATGGTATTCTTTCGTCTTTGAAGTTTGCATCTTCACTCTATTTCATTGTTCTATTTCTTTTTAGCTTATTTTTCCTTCGGAATTTGAAGCACTAAAAAGTTGACTGATGTTAATATCCGCCCTCAGCAACATTCGTAGTGGTAATGGTGTTCTCATTCATTTAGCATCATATTTCCTTCTAATGATGAATTTCCAGATTTTTAACACGAGCTACATCCTTCTATGTCTTCGTCACTGTTTCAAATTTTTTCCCTTGTATGTCATGGATCTCATCGAATTCATCACCGACAATTGCTCCTTTCTTTGAATCCGCCTCTAACAATAGTTTATTTCTTTGAATCTTCTTCAATCTAACAGGTAGCAGGTAATGTTTCTAGCGCCAATATGTAGTTGCAGGAAATCCCACACTACACCCCTCACTATATTTTGTAGATCTAAATCTTATTAATTATCTAAATTTCAAATATAAGTGCTAGAAATTTAAGTAGACACATAAGATTTTTTACGTGGTTCGATCAATGTGATCTACATCCACGATTCTTCACTATGATTGTTGAGGTTACATAAGAATTACATTGAGAATCTCCATTAATGGATATTTTCTAGAGCTCTAGATCTCATTATTTGGGGAAGAAGATGATAAAGAAAATAAATATTTTTCTAAAAATATCTCTCCCCTAAAAAATATCTCTCTCCTCCTCTCCTCTTTATATAGGTGTTTACATAATAGATGACAGCTCACATACATCTCAAATTCTCGCGACCCCTTTAATAATTTCGTAGGCTCTTGCTACCTTCTCGCGAGACATTCTCGCGACCCCTTTAATAATTTCGTACGCTCTTCTCGCGAGTTAATGAAATAATTGAATCTCGCACGCTAAGAAAATATGTTGTGCGATATTTGAATCCTACATCTTGCCTCTTTTTCCTTGAATATTGCTTGAAGAGCGATCTTTAAGGAAAAATCTGTTGTTGTAGTAATCCTTGATCTTTGTTGATGAAGGAGCGAGCGAAAGAATACTGGACTTGAAAAGTACGTACTTGGCGCATATGAGCAAGTTTATAATTTATAATTTGTTACTAAGACCCTAGTTCATTCTTTCAAATTTATAAATTACTTGGCGCATATTAGCGAGAACCTTTATGGCGTACACCCTAGTTCGCGAATGATATTTCGTAAGAGGCAAATGTAAGACCTAAAGTGCGTCATATAAGGGGGTATCTCTTGACATGGCCCAGGGGGAAGGTTACACCGCTCCCGAAGCTCAGGTCATGGAGATTTGGGGCCCATGAAAGCCTATCCGGAATAGGTACCTTGGATTCCCAACTATAAATGTAGGTTATACCCTGGTTGGGCGACCGAGGGTCTCTTCCAAGGAGTCAGCGTATGATCAAGGCGCCGAGGTACACGGTTGAGTCAAGAGTGCGGGGAGCATGGAACTTCCTTACCACTCTTGACAAGTCTTGGCGCATGCTGCACTCGGCCCAAAGAAAACTCCACTTAGGGTGCAGCCTTGTAACCATAAACCCTATAGGTATAAGGGATAAGAGGCTGCGAAAACAACTGGTTGTTGTTAAGACCGGATGGGAGGAGCTAGCCTTGTATGGCCGATGTACGCCTCCTTAAAGGGGCAACCATGGAGATGATAAGGGCGACACCCTCCATTAGGGAGAGTGTCAAAACAGACGCAAATGTCATGGGGCTTTATTTTCGCAAGAAAATTTAGGCCTGTCATATTTGTGCAATGATCCTGCAGAGGCAATAATACTAACGCGAGGGTAAGACGAGATCAATGGGTCTTTACACGAAAGTGTACGGACGTCCTGCGATTTCGTCGCAAGACGGCAATGTCATGGGGCTTTATGTTCGCAAGGATATTTAGGCCTGTCATATTGTCGCAAATAAAATATCCTGCAGAGGCAATAATACTAAAGAAATGATAAGACAAGATCAATGGGTTTTTACATGCAAGTGTAAAGACGTCCCCGCGATCTTGTCGCAATAACAAAGTGGCGAGTAAGGCCTTTAATTAGGAAGGTCAAACTTAGAAGACCACCAAAGATGATAAGGCAGGATCAATGGGTCATTACGTGAAAATGTAAAGACGTCCCTGCGATCTTGTCGCAACGATAAAATTCAACGTAAAGCAATGAAGAGATTATACTATCTCATGAGCACAACACATGAGATAGAGGCAAGATAAGAATGAAGAAATAATTCACTCATTCAACACTTTTTCAACAATTCTACCTTCGAAGATGAAGAACAGAGGCAACTATGGATAACCAAGAAAACATTTTATGTTATTCATCTTCTCAGCAAGAATCATTTCCAAAGTGGATGTTCACTAGTGAAAAGCAAGAATCTTCACCAAAAATGGAGTAATAATTTCGCATGAATAGAGGCAATACTTACTACTCTTATTCAAGGATAAATACCCCTTATATTTCGAGGATTAATACTTCTTATACTCCATACTTCTAATTTCGCATGATTAGTTCGCAATACTTCTTATTCGCAATCAAGGACGGATATTTCTTATACTTCTTCAAAGATACTTCATACTTCGCATACTTCAAGAGATGATACTTCTTATTTATTTCGCAAAGCTTCGGAACTTCGCAAAAGAATAGAGGCAAGTACGTACTTTTCAAGTCCAGTATTCTTTCGCTCGCTCCTTCATCAACAAAGATCAAAGATTACTACAACAACAGATTTTTCCTTAAAGATCGCTCTTCAAGCAATATTCAAGGAAAAAGAGGCAAGATGTAGGACTCAAATATCGCACAACATATTTTCTTAGCGTGCGGGATTCAATTATTTCATTAACTCGCGAGAAGAGCTTGCGAGATTCATTATTTTCCATAACTCGCGAGAATGTAGCAAGGTCTCGCGAGAAGGTAGCGAGAGCCTGCGAAATTATTAAAGGGGTCGCGATAATTTGAGCTGTATGTGAGCTGTCATCTATTATGTAAACACCTATATAAAGAGGAGAGCAGGAGAGAGAAAGGGGAGACATTTTCAGGAGGAGAGAGATATTTTTTAGGAGAGAGATATTTTTAGAAAAATATTTATTTTCTTTATCATCTTCTTCCCTAAATAATGAGATCTAGAGCTCTAGAAAATATCCATTAATGGAGATTCTCAATGTAATTCTTATGTAACCTCAACAATCATAGTGAATAATCGTGGATGTAGATCACATTGATCGAACCACGTAAAAAATCTTATGTGTCTACTTAAATTTCTAGCACTTATATTTGAAATTTAGATAATTAATAAGATTTAGATCTACAAAATATAGTGAGGGGTGTAGTGTGGGATTTCCTGCAACTACATGTTTTCCGATTGAGTACTTTTATGCAAAGACCTTAACCTTGATACTTCGGGAAATTCATGTTACTCTGCTGTGAGTGAACACTGATTGTCATGTCATATCAACATTAAGGGTTCAGTAGTGGAAACACAAACATTTAAAGTATTCGGTGAGTCTTATATTAATGAATAATACAGGCAGAGTGTCGAAATTTACAGAATATCTGGGATTGTTGCTACATGCACCATTCTGAATAAATTTCATGTAAACATATTGAATTGATCAATTAATACGCCAATGAAGAGATTGTGTACTCATCACTTTTACATGGCTCTGTCTCTTTACAGAATGACAGCATAATAAATGCACGCCTTTTTAATTTTATCCCTGAACTGAAAACCACCATCGGCACTAGTATTTCTTGTCAAGGCATTCGATTAGATTTGAATAACCGAATCTTTCAATTTGATAAGTCTAACTAAGATCAGAATTAACTTAGTTTGTCTTATCCGAAATCGAATTAGACTAAACAAATGATCATGTATTTTGTTAAGCCATAAACAATACATACAAACCAAATAAATTGACTTGCACAATTATTTCTCTTAACCGGAGGAAATTGAAACAAACATAGACATTATAGCACCGCAACTGCACCGAAATTTCGTTAAGCAAAAACACTTTATACCAAACAGTAAAGAAGATATCAAACAATAAGTCAAATAAATTGACACAGTTTTTCTTAACCGGAAACAATTGAATCACACACACACACATCCATACACACATAATGGAATATATATCAATTATACCGAAAATTTGTTAAGCAAAATCAAAACATATGCAATATAAGCAGGCTTTTCTTAAACAGGAAAACGATTAACCAACAAATTCGTTACCTTGGATTCCTCATCCTCTTCTCTCCAGAAAGATATATCATTAAGCACAAGTTAAATTTAGAACTCTCCCCCAGTATATTGTCATTCTCTCGCAAGAACAAAAGAACAACAACAAAGAGCAACCTTTACCAGAGAAAGGTTGAATCGGTTTTAACTAATGCTTGCCAATAGCAAAAGTTGAAAACCCGAAACACATATGTTTATGCTAAACACAACTTATGTAAACACAAATTGATTCAAAACATTGTGACTTTTTACATATGAGTTTCAATCGGAACACCTTATGATTTCTTGATAAAGCCTACCAACATGGGCTAGAACTTAATCCCGCTAAATCAAAAAGTCACACAAACCATAAGGGTTCACATCGTATGAGATCGAATATTAAGGTTATGAAAATCGAAATCATACATCCCATAAACACATTCCAAAGATTTTTGAAGGTAATTTAAAACCATAAACAGTACGAATAAACTGCATTAACTTAAAGCATCTTACTATTGCACATAAGTTCAGAAGAAAACACCATATTAAAGTTTTTACAGTACTTCAACTAAAATGTTCAAACGATAACATAGTCCTGAGAATGCATGAGACTTAACATTTTTAGACAAGATAGTCTAAGAACTTGAACTAGTGTCACTCAGACCAAAATCTTCTTCAGATTCTGTATCTTTGTAATCTTCAGCAATCAAGGTGAGTTTTGTAGCAAGTTCTGGATGCTTGAGAGATACAAAACTGACTTGGCGCTCTAGGAAATCATTCCTCCTACAAAGTCTTCGATAGAAGGTTTCAAGATCGGTATCTTGCATTGGAGTACTAGGAGCAGCACTTGTGGTTGTTCCAGCATGACTTTTTCCTCTCATTCTATTGATAATAGAATGATTATGAGGCTTTGGTACAAGTTTTCGAGAATCATTAGCATCAGTTTCAAAAACATTGCAGATTCTTGTGATAAGACATGGAAAGCCCATGCTTTTGCCACTACTCCAGATTCTTATCATTTGCTTGATAATAAAACCACAAAAGTCGAAGTTAGGAGTACAAATTACCATGTGATAAATCAGTTCAGCCACATCTCGACTCCACATTACCTTGTGCATATTGCTAGGTGCCAGGTTGGATACAACAAGTTTTCCAAAGAACTTGGGATGTTTTGGAACATCATTGATACAGAGACTGTTTCCAGTCCAGGTCTTTCCACCAAGAATCTCTGTAATTTGTTCTTTGTTGAAATCATTACTCCGAGGAAGAAATGTATTTTCAAGACTGCAACACAGAAGGTAGCCAATTACACTTCTATTCACTTCGAAGCATCGTCTCCGAACCATGGTGAAGAATTTACGCCTCTTAGCATCCATAGCATACATGTTGCCATAAATTCTGCAACAAGGATGGGTGACCCAGTATAGTTACCAGTGTGAATATCACCCCAGTCATTCCTGTTGTGATACAGACTCACATATTACGGAAGGTCAACATGTACAAACTTCTTCTCAACAATAATCTTTTTATCATGCATTGAGACATACTTATAAAACAATCTTGATTAACAAAATAAAGTTCGGAGTTGACATCGAAAATCATTGTTGAGAGAGTATCAACGGTTTAATTAGAGAAGGTGAAATTTGGAGTATCTCTTCTATAGTTTTCATTCAAACCTTCCCCACTAGTGAAATTCCTATCATGCATGTTGCTAGGTTTGTTATAGGAACTTACGAATTCGAACAGAAGAAGAAGAAACTTACAATCGAAATTCCTGTTGATGTCTGAACTTTTTTTTTCTGAACTTTTCTTTATGAACTTTTCTTTCTGAAGAAGATCGCAAGAACTCTTTGAGAGTTGAACGATGAAGAACTAAATTCTTGTTTCGAATTCAAGTGAAAATCAAAGTTTTTGATTTTTGATTTTGAATCGAATTGCTCTCTTTCATTCGGTTTGTTAGAAGAAGAGATAATGAAAAGAAAGTTTTATTTCTTCATTATTATCATCGAACTATGAGTCGGTTTATATTCGGTTCCACATGGATCCAAAACCCATTCTTCAAGTGGGATAATATGCTTAAGTCTGAAAGAACTTATGGGCTTGGAATATGTTGAATTTCCAATGAGAATTTTTGGTAATTCATCATTGTTAGCCATTTGTTTTTCTCTAGAAACAGTATTTGTATATGATGTGTTGATACAGATACTAGAATTGATATCAAAAGAATTTGGGCAGCAATCCAAATTATTGTTATCAAGAGAAAAATTCATGCAGTAGTCATGTAAATATTGACTTTTTTCAGACATTGGTTTCTTAGAGGCTTGTTTTATTATTTCAAGCTCCAGAAGAAACATATCAACATCTTCTTGTAATTGCTGACTATCACTGAGGATCTTGCAGGTCTTTTTATAAGACTCATCTTCCTTTAACTCGTAAAGTTCAAGTTCTAAAGACAGATCACTGATTTGTCTCAATTTCAGTGAATTCAATGAGCTTTCGATTCATTATGTCTTTAGGATCTTCAATGAGTCTGAGATATAATTAACATTCTTCCACAGACCAAATTTCTTTTGATCGTAAAGACTCAACAATTTCATTGTTTGTTTTTAATTCAAACATCTTTGAGTCATCTAATCCTGCTAATACGTTAACTGAAATCAATTCATGTGAACTCGAGTTCATTTCTTATAGGTTGGATCACACCAAACACAGATTGTTAGATCTTTTCGTGTTTCCCTGCTCTGATACCAATTGAAAAGACGAGGGTACCCAAATACACCACAATCTTTAATTTATCCACCTATAAGTCCTCTTACCGAAAGTGGTTATCTATGGACAAAGTCGAGACAATACGAAAAATCGGTATTCACACTTTGTGTGATCGTCTACGGATACGAGATCGAGACAATATTACAACAATCAAAATGTGATTACTTGATAATAGGTTGGGAATTAACCAAACTCTATAGGATCACTATCCAGTAATACGGAGTTAACTTTTGTGTGATTTACTTTTAATTATAATAAACAATTATTATTATGGATATAGAAAAGTAAAAGACACAGCAAGATTTTGTTAACGAGGAAACCGCAAATGCAGAAAAACCCCGGGACCAAGTCCAAAATTGAATACTCTCAGAATTAAGCCGCTATACCAAATCCAAACCAAAACTTCGTATAGTTGAGACCAAGCAACTAAACCTAGTTCACTTAGTTTATTCAGTATCCTTGCGCTTCCGACATTCAATAAGTGCACGCACTGGAACAATTCCTTTGGATCGTATTCCAAACAGTAAAGGAACAACAAATCTGTTTGGTAACAACTCTATTGCTTCTTTCCAGATAAATATATCTCGAGTCATATACAAAGGCTCTTCCATTTAATCTAATAAACTCCTTTGTATGGTTAGATCAATCTATCCAACAACTACCGAAGTAACAGAGTTTAGATTTGCAATCAATCAATATATAACCCAACAAGGAACTATAAGGTGATGCCGATCTCACACAACTAATCAATCGAATAAATCCGATTCTATTTTGATCCCAGCCGATCAAGGTTTGTGCTACACAAAGATATGAGAAACCAATCAGAAATCTTTTTCATCTTCAAATCTTCTTTAATCTTCAATTAAACCTGCACAACACCACTTGAATCTCTTGTGATCAATCATGTACAGAACGGAGTCTGTTAACAATGGATTATTACAAGATGTATTTAGATCTACAAACAGTTCTAAAGATCTCGTCGACACTTCGATCTAGTTTGAGTGAATCTTATATCAGAAGAGAAGATTCTCAAGAATAAACAAACTAGGTGCAATCAAAGTTCAAAAACCGTTAGTCAATCAAATCAATCGAAAACTAGTAAAATGCAATTATCTATTTTCCCACTAACTGTACTCGTAGAGCTTCTTGATCCCACAGAAGTCTTTAAACGAGCGGTCGTAAGAGATTTCGCCTAATTAGCGTACTTTTCTCTCCGGATAGACAACTCCACCAGAAACAACAAGAAGATGAAGTTTGCTTGGCTCTTAGGATAGTTTGATAGAAATGAAAACTTAAGTATTTATAGACCAAGGATGTTTGGAAACCAAGGAATTTCCAAAACTGAATATTCTCAAGATATGTTATAAATGCCCAAATCGATTTTCATAATTCCTGGAAATGCTTTGTCCAATATTTTCCGAAATCTCTCAGTAGAAAATCTCCAATTAGTAAATGCACATTACTAATTTTATTCTCTAGAGATATGCATTTAATTGCTGGTAATAAAAGCATATAAAACGAACAACCTTAATTAAAAAATTCTTAATTTATTTTGGACCGGGATCTTCTTGAGTAATTAAAGAATAACTTTGAACAATAAAAGATAAGAGCTATTGTTCGTGTTCAAAGTATGTCGACCTCTTTTCTTTGTAAATCATCTTTCATATTTATAATCTTGGAATCGATTATACCACACTTCCGAACAAGTTTAGAATTGGTTCATCTGTATTCCAAGAAAACTATGTGATTGATCAAATATCAAATCACAATTATGGGTTCAATCGGTTCTACCAATCACTAGGAACGGTTCTACCTCAATATGGATTACTTGTGATCGAACACACAAGTTACCAGGACCGGTTACGTCAGTTACCAGGACCGGTTACCATATACTCATGGTATTGCTTGTGATCGGTTACACAAGTCACTAGGATCGGTTACACCAATTACCAGGATCGGTAACACCAATTACTAGGACCGGTTACACCAATTATAAGGATCGATTACACAATTATTTTGTGATCGATCACACCAATTACTAGGATCGGTAACACCAACTACAAATATCGATCATGCCATCTCAGGTGATTACTTAGGATCGGTTGCAATAATTAATAAAAACCAGTCATACCATATCATAAGTCAGGCACTGTGATTAGTTATACCAAGATACATAACAAGTTATGATCGGTTCAACTAACTCACACATATTGGTAATCCAAAGATATGCAATGAATAACATTACCAATAAGCCTAGCGATTTCCCTTTCGATTCATAAAACAAGTTCATGAATGTACTTCCTTTAAACAAATATAAACATTGTTTCCTAGGATGAAATATTCACCTTTACCCATACACATAATCACAATAGCATTCATACGATTATGTCGATGTCATATATACGAAGTTCAAAAGATAAGCGTTATACTTCATATTTTAATTTCTTAACACTATGATCATGTGATCATATCTCACTACTAGAGTATAATCATTCACAGCTTCACAGTTATGTTTTCAATATAGCACGACTTGAAAGATACGTTAGGAATGAAATAGTTCAAGTCAATATTACTAACCTCAAGAGGAAGGATAATGTCGTCATTGTATCTCGTTAGTTCTTCACATTTTTCAGGTCTTCGAGTAATACTTGTATGTCTCATAATCCTAGACTTTCTAGTCTAACCTATACGAAGTTGTATCTAGTACATAATCAAGCGACTCTTATATGAGTTTTGATTCACTAAAATATGACAACCAAAATTGACATACCGACACTTGGTGGGTTCAACCGAGCTATGCTCTAACAAATTCAAAACATTCCTGAATAACATCAATGACACATATCATTGTTCCAAGATATTTTTAAATGATAAACTTGAATCATGATTTGGTTCCGAACAATAAATTGTTCTCCACCGAAATTGATCAAGTATGAACAAATGTTCATTAAGCTTAGTTATTATATTTTGAAAAATTCGTAAACTAAATAATTAGTACTCGACTCGAAATTCTTGTCTATGCAAGCTAGTCTAATTATTTATGCGACAATCGATTCAAGAATAGAAAAGTGAATATAACTTGAGAAATAGGTGGTTCATGTCTTGTTGATGAAGTTCTCCAAAAGCTTCGGTTGATCTTCGCCTTCAAACGGTAGAACGCAAATGATGACTGACTCATTTCTCAACTACACTATCCTAGACCGAGACTTAACTAATTGTATACTAGAAATCAAGATATATTTTTGAAAACTAAATTTGACTACAAGCTTGATATAGCAACACTTGTTAGTTCGACTGAACAATGCTCTAACATAAGTGTCATGATGAATTTGAAAAGTAAGAGTGGCTGTGAGAACATGCTTTGTAGAGTATGTTTTTAGTTTAAAGATTTTATTATTACCCATGGTAATGATATCATGTTCATAACTAGCAGTAGGAGTATATGTAGATGGTGGAGGAATAATAGAATGTTTAGATGATATTCAATCAACAGGAGTTACCTCAGAAGAAGTAGAAAAAACAGAAACACCAGTTGAAGTATCCCCATTGGAAAGAAGAGAAGCAGTGGTAGCAACAAAAAAGTCAATGGTAGAATTACTTATTGTTACGTCAAGTTTGGTTCCAAAACTCAAGTTCGCTTGATTAGATTACTAGAGTCAACTTCGTTAGGTTAGACTAGGAAGTCTAGAAATATTGAGACAGGCTCGTGTTAATATGAAGAACCTGAAGATGTTTCGGCATCAACTAACATATCATCCTTCTATTCGAGGTTAGTAATACAAGACTTGACTTGTTTCCATATCTATCTGCGTTGCTTTCAAGTCCTTTATATTGAAAACATAACATGCGAAGTTATATTTATAAATCTCTAATATTGAAGGCTTGATCATTACATTATGATTAAAGTTTCAATGAAGATACAAGTTGTATCATAACTTTGGTATATTGAATTAAGAAGTATAACGTCTATCTTTTGTACTCCGTAATTGCGACATAAACACTATTTGTAACTTGTTACTAAATTATGTAATGAACTTTAGGTTGATTCCATGCCTAGAAAACCATGTTTACCTACATGAGTTTAAGGAAGTAAACTTACGAAACTTGTTTGTAGTTAAAATGAATCAATGGAATTGGTGGTCCGATTCATATTCGGGATCTATAGCAGGATCGATCCCTATTGAGGATCTCTGACAGACCGGTCCCAGTAGCAAAACGTATTTTCCGGTTTCATATTCACTTTATGGTATGTGTGAATATCAGAATACGAGTTTCTATTTAAGAAAGTTCAAGATGTCGATATGATGGGTAATTTGAACACGTGCTAAAATCTTATTTATTAGTCGTTCATCGATACTCCTTGATACTCAAGGTGAGATCCCAAACCTAAATGTTATTTAGGGTTTTCTAATTTATATCTATAATTTTCCTAGTAAGTAAAACATATCTTTGGAAGATATATTAGTAAATCATACTTGTATGCTAGCTAATATTGAGTTGTCATCCACGAGAGATTTTGTTATATTAGTTGGATATTAGCTGGAATTAGACAAAACTGAAAATGGGTGTTTATTGCATATCTTTAGATATTTTCGATTATGGAAATTCCTTGATGTCCAATCTACCCTGGTCTATAAATAGCGAAGTTTGTTCTTCTTAAAAACTTATCATGACACTCGCACTTCATTTTGTAGTCATAGTTATAGCTGACTAATAGAATTACTTGTAATACTATTTTGGAGAGGAGAGTAACCTAATGTAGATGGTGGATTTTCGACAAAGGTAAAATTGTAAAACCCTAACTATGCATACTTCGGATCCGGCAATTGGATGAGTATTGAGGCCCATGTCTCTCATTAAAGCATGAAAGCTCATGCCATAAATCTCTGACTGAGAAGGTTGTCTCTCATAGTATATGTAGATGTGCAGTCTCCCAGCTGAGGCCACAGCACATCTCATGAATACTGAGCAATTTCAGTAATTACTCCGGATCCGGCAATCGGATGAGTATTGAGACTCATGTCTCTAAGCGTGAAAGCTCATGCCATAAAACCTTTGATCGAGAAAGTCTCTCAGAGAAGATGTAGATGTGTAGTCTCCCAGCTGAGACCGTGACACATCTCATATTGTATAGAATCGCAAGATTGGACGGCTCCTAGATAGCATGTCTGCCAGTATAGAGCAATAACGTCTTCAGGATGCAACCATGTTTTCTTTGACTATACAAGAGGAATATGATACTCCAGCAAGTTCATATTGCTCAACCCTCATATAATTAATGCTCCTAGATAGGAAGCCCTACTAGTATAGAGCCATCAGTTAATTATCTCTAATCTCCTGAATATCCAGCAATATTCTATGATTCTTCGTTATATTTCGTCACTTCAATTTGTGGTTCTTCCCAGCAGAATTCCACAGGTTAGTGATAAATATTCAACGAGACAGGCATCTGAGCATCAAATAAGCCCTGACTAAAATGGTGCAAGTGTACTTAACAATAATTCACATACCACCATTTGAATGCGCAAACGAGCATTTCAAAAATATGAATGAACGATGAACCTATGCAAAATAGGAAGGAAAAATATTAGCAAAGGCGCCAGGGGACTGGGCTCATTAGCTGGCCGATCATGCCGTGACCAGTCCCGCGCCCAATTTTATATTTTGTCATATTTTATTATTTTTCGCTGATCTCTTGAAAATTCTCTCGTTCGAGCAAATCTCCTTCGTTTCAAGGAAATTCTCTAATCTCATGATTTTATCAAAGAAATATATTAAAATTAGGGAAAGGTGTCGCGGGACCGAGCACTAGCCCGGCCATGCCCTAGCCGTGGCCGGTTCCACACCTCACGTCCCATTGTTTTATTATTTCTCTCAAATTATGAAAATTCCCTGATTTCATGAATTTTCCCTAAAACCATGAAAATTCCCTAATTTTATGAATTTTCTCTAAAATCATGAAAAATATTATAAAATTAGGAAAACTCGTGGGAACGGGCTCTAGCCGGCCGGCCATGCCCTAGCCGGTCCCACACACATATTATTTTATTATTGTTTGTTGTTTTAGTTTCCTGATTCCATGAAAACTCCCTGATTTCAACAAAATACCTTGGTTTTAACAAATCTCTCTGATTTTATGAAAATTTCCTAAAATCATGAAAATTACATAAAATTGGGAAGAGTGCTCTGGGACCGTGCCCGTTGGCCGGCTGACCATTCCTTGGCCATTGCCGGTCCCACACTCCACCATTACCTATTTTTTATTATTTTATCTCTCTCATCTCATGAAAATTCCCTAATTTCAGCAAACTCTCCAGTTTCATGGAATTTCCCTCAAATCGGAGAAAATACATAAAATCACATAAAACTGGGAAAGTGTGGGACCGTGCTTGTTAGCCGTCCGGCCATGCCCTAGACGTGGCCGGTCCCACACCTTGCAATTCCCTGTTTCATTTATTATTTTTCATCATCTCATGTATTTTTCCTGGTTTCACCAAAAACTCTGGATTCTGCATATTTTCTCAGAATGTTGCTCAAATGCGCATCGGAAAATACTGAAACTCTCAGGACTGAGACACGGACACTATGGTGACACGAGCACATCCCCTTGACCGACCAAGGGTGGCTCTAAGACCTGCAAACAGCCGGTCCCGCATGTTTTAATAATTTTAACCTAATTTGCTCAATTGCTCATATTAGGTTCAAACTTCTTCCAAACAATTAAGAGTTTGCTTGAACGACCATCCATTGGTCCCACGGCCACCAAGAGCCGGTATCGTGACCTCTTGGTCGGTTCCTAATCTCTTCATGGCTAGGTTTTATTATTTGTCGCTCACACGAGCATTATTTCAATAAATGATTAAACCAGCATTTAATCATTCTTTCACCAACTGGTCCTCAAGAGACTTTGGTACTTTGCACATTCGAGCATCTGGGTGTTACATGGTGAACTTGTCATCCCATGTAGTCGGTCCCTGCTTCACTTTGCAGATTTATTTGCAATAAATCATCATTTTGATAAAATAAAATTAGGGTTTTGAATCCAGAGCTCTGCAGAAACATGATTCTGAGCAGATTCAAATACTCTGATAATTTTATGTTGATTCCATGATTAACGTTTTTATTTATTTTACTCGACCCAGCAGTCAATATCTTAAATTAATATTTATTGTGGTCCTGCTACCAACAATTCATCAAACGAGCAATATTTGCTCAAACCGGCAATATTTGCTCAAATTAGCAATATTCCTTAGACTAGCAATATTTGCTTGAACCAGCAATATTTGCTCAGATTCAAGAATATTGGTTCAACTATCAATATTATTCGACAATTCAACAACACAGTTTGCTCGTCTTAGGTAATCAACATAATAATACCTCGTCTCAGCAGACATATTTGATTCATGAATTTCAGAACATTTGCAAAACATGTTCAATTCAACAATACATGGACTCACCGTCCCACAAAGTCAGCAACTGACTCCACAATCACGAGATATCAATCGTGTCACATGGGGGATATTAACTAGGGTTTTGGTCTGGCGGTTTACGGCACGTGTGTTCACCCATGATGATAATGTGAGCAAGTCGTGCAATCAGTTGGAAGAGTCAGCAAAGTAGTGGGTGGAAAACTAACCAAGTCTCCGCACGATGAACAACTGGTTTTAACACGATTTCCCACTTCCCCACTCTTTGATTCCAGAAAACTGTCACACTTCATGGGATCATGGTGTTTTCAACTCCGGCATTATAAAATGTCTCTGAATCTTGATTGAAAGAACAAGATTCGAACACTCGAACATTCGGCAAAAACGAGCAATTTCTCATCAAAGTTCATACAGACAATCTTTCGTGTACACGAACTCAGAGAAATCACTCTCAATTGAGCAAAATTCAATCATTCAGAGTGTTCTTACGCTGAATTCACAACACACCTATAATCTCAAATCGCCATTGATCTCACGCATTTTCTCAGCTTCCCTCCTACAGATCAACCCATCCTCTCTTGTGATCGAATTGACTCTGGAACGGCCATTGTTCTTGGTTTAGGCCGGAGTCTTACAGATTGATCTCTCGAACTTAAAGCACTCCCTTCTTGCAGTGCATCTGTGTGAGGTTCAACATTTCGCTCGGTTCAAGGAGTCTCCACACGGTCGACTCTTCAATTCCGTAAAAACCAGCAAATCGTTTTTCCCCATCTACAGATTGGCGACCACAGTGGGAGATTAATCTCTCGGTTGCAATCTCACGCTTTCACAAGATGGCTGGTCTTAGGTCTGGGTTAGTTACAGGTTCCAATGCAAACGACGCTAGCACTAGCAACAACAACAACAACAATGAGGATATTCCGGAAACAATTCCAGCCTTTAACACTGGCGGTGGTGATATTATTCCTCCTCACACTAACACAGAAGGTCATACTCTATCCTTCCGACACCCTGAAGAAGTCAGAGGAAACACACCACCTACCATTGCTGATCTCATCAAAGTGCAATAGACTCTTGCCAAGAATCAGACTGATATGGCTGCTACACAGAAGGGGCTGTGTAATTATCTCAAAAATCTTACTGACAAGATGTCAGAGAAGACTCAAGGAAAGGGAAAAGAAAAAGAGACATCTCCGGATGCTGATCCTGAAGTAATTTCAATTCATACAGTGGATGGCAACAAAGTCCGCAAAGCTGCAGACGATCCATCAACAAGGGAATCATCAAATTTCATTACTCGGGAAGATTTGGAACGCATCTTGGAGAACCGTGGAAAAGACAAGACATCACATGTCAATCGTCACCAGCCTCCGTACCCTGCTGCTACGCAAAGGATTCCTCTTCCAAAAGGGCATACACCTGGTACAACAACATCGAACAAGAAACTATCAACAATTGGGGAGAAATTATTAACTCCTTCTACAAAAAGTACTTCTTTGTGTCAGAGCAAATTACTCTCTCTGATCTTGGAAGAATGTTTCAGAGGAACAATGAACATCCCAATGACTACGTGAAAAGATTCAGAGTCTAGGCCCTGGACTGTCATGATCCAAACATCACGGAGCAGCAACTGGTAGACTTGTGTATCAACGGCATGATCCCGGTCTATAGAGATTTATTGGAAAATCTTCGTTTCCATACCTTCTCGGAGCTTCATGAAGCGGCGAAGATATCGACAACTACTATGCCCGCTTTACTGGAAAGAACAAAAGCTATGAAGAACCGCGAGACACTCGAAGTAGTAGACGTCTGATCAAGAAGTAGTAAAACCTCCAGCCTTCCACAAACACTATTGCAGAAGGGAGCAAACGGAAACCCAAACTGCCACGCAAGCATACCTCAGCTCCTTCAAAAGCACAAAGCAAGGATAAGCAAGATGCACAAGCTTTTGACCAACGCACAAGAGTTCTTAATCAAGAAGCACCTGACTTTCCTTTTTCCATTGAAGAGGTGATCGAACTACTGGATGCCTGGGTCCAAGATGGTGCAATCAAGTTGCCATATGTCAAGAAAGAACCATGGAAAGTCCTAGTTACTGCCGCTTCCACAGGTTCGTCAATCATCCCACAAGCGACTGCGCAGTTTTGAAGCACATTTTCAAAGATAAGGTTGATCCACAATAGCTTCAACTGGGGACTGAAGGAGTACACAAGAATCCTCTCCCAGTCAGAACCTTTACACTCTCTGAACAACCTATCAAAAACGCAGTTCAATCCTTGGTCGAACGTGAATTGCTTTATCTTTCGAAGGAACAAAGGAGAGACATGTTCACAACACTGAACCACATCGTGTCAAGAAGTCCATTCCGGAAATAATTCTTGAGCCTCCAGCCATAGACCAAGAGATGTACGACTGGGGACTGCTTACCACAGTCATAAGAAACGAATTTGGAAGAACGTTGATCGATGTTGGCACCGCCATCAACAACATTCCACTGAAAACCATCGGATCCACATGCATCACTCGATAATAAGCTACTCATGCTCCCATCTCAATCAGAGACCTTGAAGGAGCGCTCGGAAATACTTATGGCTACATCACTCTCAAAGTGAACATAAGTTCAACCTGGACAGAAACCAAGTTTCACATAATCGGGAAGATCCAGGATATGACATGTCCTTGACGAGTGTGGATCCACGCTGAAAAGATGGGTACTTACAAAGCGCCTTTTGTTACACATCTCTCCAACGAAGAAAGTTCTGATCCAGAAGATTTGAGAGACATTTCATCATCAGAGTACTTTGAGGAATTTCAAACTTTAACGAGGTTGAAGCAAGAACCTGTAAAAGATGCATAGACATTCATCAAGGGGTTCCGCACTCAGGCAAGTATCATTCCATGTCTATGTCATTTATTTCCCCACATGCTATCCTAGCATGGGGACTTAATTATGCTAGCAACTCTACAAGACGTTATGAATGGTAGCTTCACCGCATTAGTATTTTACCAAGTGGTTGAATCTGACGTTTCTCCGAATCAAGCAATGAAACATTCATTACTGATATCCAAACATGGAAAAGAACACTTTGGGCGTTTCTCCTGTAAGTCCATGTATTCCACAAAATCAGAAAGCTCTGATGTCTGCACAAGTTTCGAATCCCACTACCGTAACGAAAGGGATCTTTGAATCAGAGAAGATACTCCGGGCCGAGATGATCAAACCCCTAAGACATTCGATGCTTAAGGAATATACTCTTCAACGCTCAAGCATCTAAGAAGCCATCAAATTGTACTCCCAATCAAAGAGTACAACACAAATATCTCGACGATGACACATTGATTCAACACAAGCACGATCAAAGTGTAACTAAACTACAATCGACAAGTCTTCATTATCCCATGATAAGACTTCTGAAGAATATGCAACATCATTCATACATGGATGGCACTAACTCCTTCAACATACACTGGGCAACCTGAGGTGATTCCATGAAACTTCATCAACGGGATTTCTCTCAATCACAAGTCCTTGCATGATTGAGGAACTTTCTCTCTTCACCAATCACTTCCAGTATGAAAACTGCTGATGCTATCTACCGCAACAACATCGACTCACTGACAAAGCCAGTTCCTGGTAAAGTTATGCTTTCAAGAGAATTCAGGTTGAACTCTCAGTACACCTTCATCTTAGCGACGCTCAACTAATCAACTAGTTCGTGAATGTAAAAGGCTCACTGGATGAAGGAGCAAAGATTATATCTATAATCATGGTTTTAGCCTTTTTGGTCTTTGGAGCAACTTCAACCATGGTATCAGCATCAACAATAATCTCTAAAGGAACACCATCCATGATTTCAGCATCGACAAGGATCTCTGGAGCGTAATCATTCATGGTCTCAGCACCAACAACGGTTTCAGGAGCAACATCCTCAGGGCTTCATCAACTAATCATTCTCTGAAGTGTTACACATGAAGCGGACTTTTCTAAGAACCGATGGTTCATATCAAGATATGTAGACCTGATAACATGCTCACATGAAAGTCTTCCCAAAGCTGGCACGACTGGTGGGCATAATCCAAAGTCTTCTACAAGATGTTCTCATCACCTCTACAAATGAGATACAATACACTTCAGGCCATGGGTTTGCAAAAATGTACTAATAGGTGAGTAATGGGACAATGCTTCCTCAACGAAAGATGTTCGTCGATGTCTCTTCTACAACATACCAAAAGGGCGCATTAATCGGACACACGAGCTGAAAGATATGGCCTTTACAGCCAGGTTTATGAAGTCTGAAAATTCTGTACGGGATTACAAATCACAAATATGCACGCTTCGTTGGCTGACCTCTACAACTCCGAATTGAGTGATTCTTTTCTCATGTGACATCTCAGTTTCTTAGCTTCAAAAATTGGGGTCAAGGATCAGATTCCGACGTCGTATGAAGTTCCTACATCTTCCTGAGCATACAACATGCAAGCAGCAATTCTTAGACGGGATTCATAACTTGTCCACCAGGTATTTTCACTAAGTGCTTCATCAAGGTACCTCCAACTTCGACCACCTGGGTCTTTACATCAATTTTTCTAGCCGGATCCTCCATCTAGGTCCTGCCAGAAGAAGGGAAAATAAAAGAGAGAGATTCAACAAAATACTGGGGACTGACGGTCCACTGATCATGGCGATCAATTTCACAGTCCAACACTCGTGGTTCCGGGATCTCCAGTGCTAGTCAATCATCGCAAAAGGAATGCAACCACCGGGACATGCCACCATGGTCATTACATCATCCTCTCTTGAGAGCAACCTCAGTTATGGTCCTGTGACCAGGGTTTCAGAAGTGATGTTTCTACGAATCGACGAAACAAGATGGCACGCAAGCACCATGCTCATGTATCAATCAAAGGGTCCCGAGCTCGAATGAATCAATGACATTAAATCCTTCAACAACCGTTCAAGACACAAGCGAATGGTCTAAAAGCACAACATGAGTGTTTTACAGCAAGCTCGTCTGAGATGATTTTACACTGTCCTGTACAAACCGGCGAGCTGGGAGAAATAGAATCTAGGGATGGGTCATATACCATTCTCTTCGTATGAATGTCCTCCACAACATACCAGAAATTCAAAGCAATTGAAGAAACGAGCAAGGAGATGTGGCCGAAACATTGACAACATACAATCTGAAAAAGTTCTGAAAGTCTCCTGGAAGTTTACTGTTTCGCCTTTTTCAGGCCCTAAACATGCTCAAAACTCAAAAATCTTCCTTAAAAAGCTTGGAAGTTTTCTGGTCTTGAAGATATATATGCAGATCGCGAAAATCCGACTTCAAACGAAGATTCTACGGTGTTTTTGCTAAAATGCTGAGAGATTACAGGAGATATACTTACTAGGGGAGTCTCTAAATCATTTGAAGGCTTGGCAATTCCGGAATCTCCATTGGCAACGCCGCTATCTCCATTCGGTTCGGGATTTCGGGAATTCTCCATATTCCCATATCCCAAAGAAGAGCACGCTTCATCAACATGATGCTTATCTACAATAATTTCTTCCTGGATTCATCAACAACAATTATTATTATTTCATTCAAGGAGATGCCACGATCACCTGCACGAAAAAGGATACTTACATCGACTTCTTCATCAGTGTTGGATTCATGAATTTTTTATCCGGGAACAAGTTGAAGACCGTCAATCGATGGAGCAAAATCCTGAAAAGAAATAACAAACCTTGGTCTCATGATCCTAATTGCATGGGCAAAGTCATGACACAAGGAGCGCTAACAACTCACCAAAGAAATGGCTGGGGACTACACGCCATTTGCTAACATCCTGTAGTCCTTACTTCTGGGTTCTCCGGTCGCGTAGACTTTCTTCCATTTCCATGGAGTCCACATTGATCCAGGATCTCACTACACGATCATCCTATGGTAAAGCTAATGAAATGTGAAGGATCTCTCACCATCACCCAGAGGTTCCAGAAGTACCATTTCTTAAAGTTTCGTCCGTAGAGATGTTATCTCTGGAAACACCATCTTTGGAAGTATCATCATGGGAGTCAGTCATTCTCGCAAAAGTGGCTACTCCAAAGACATCGTTCATACAAAGCGCAGGAGGCTTCGACGACAGAACAATGAATCATGGAATAAATGTGCTCACAACAGAGTCTACAAAAATGGTAACCATCCAACTCTTACCTATTTACAATTTCACTAGTTGTAGTGATTACAATCTCGAGAATTCGTTCGCTCCTTCAAATCTGCAAAGACGAACAAAATTCATTATTCAAAATCATGACTTGATTTTCATAAAACCGTGAACAACCCACGTAAATTTTTACTATGTGAACATTCACTGGTTTTAAAAATTGGACAGACGTCCATTCTACAATTGTGAAAACTCACATACAAACATTATTTCATCATGTATGATTGTCTACTTTCAACAGTTGTTCAAAATCAAAACATCGATTTTACTAAATATATATATTTAACGTGAAACTCACGTAAATTTGAAAAATATATTTATATATTTTTTGCTCCCTCGCACAAGCATCTGTCTTTGAAGCGAGAGTATATTTTCAAAGATTTCCGAAAGCTCGAAGATAAAAAATTTCATGAAAGCTCATAAACAAAATTTTATTACTAACAGACGCACGTCTGTTCAAAAAAAATTCTCTCGTACGAGCATCCACCTTTGAAACGAGAGTTTATTCCACTTTGTGAAATCTCACGTATTTAAAAAATAAAATTTTGTTTTTCGTGAAAACTCATAGACAAATTTTTTATCATTAGACTCAGGTCTATTTTGTTTGTTCCTTAAACTAACGAAAGAACGAGCGTCTATTCCTAAAACAAGGATTTATTTTCGGGCCCGGCCCTTGAATCCTAAATCGGCCAAGGTTCCACCATCGAATCAGCGGTTCTACACCAATTTATGCTCACTGGATGATGCTCTATTATGCCACTGAGGTTTCTCTCAAACCATGGTTTTCTCATTCGGTCGAAATCCGGTAATGTCTTATCTTATGACTAAGTTCAATTGCTTATTTTTGTCTGTACCTAGAAAATCACCATTCAATCCGATCGAGGAACATGACTGTTCCTCACTAAGCAGGGGACTTAATGTAGATGGTGGATTTTCGACAAAGGTAAAATTGTAAAACCCTAACTATGCATACTTCGGATCCGGCAATCAGATGAGTATTGAGGCCCATGTCTCTCATTAAAGCATGAAATCTCATGTCATAAATCTCTGACTGAGAAGGCTGTATCTTAGAGTATATGTAGATGTGCAGTCTCCCAGCTGAGGCCACGGCACATCTCATGAATACTGAGCAATTTCAGTAATTACTCCGGATCCGGAAATCGGATGAGTATTGAGACTCATATCTCTAAGCGTGAAAGCTCATGCCATAAAACCTCCGATCGAGAAAGTCTCTCAGAGAAGATGTAGATGTGTAGTCTCCCAGCTGAGACCACAACACATCTCATACTGTATAGAATCGCAAGATTGGACGGCTCCTAGACAGCATGTCTGCTAGTGTAGAGCAATAACGTCTTCAGGATGCAACCATGTTTTCCATGATTATACAAGAGGAATATGACACTCCATCAAGTTCATATTTCTCAACCCTTAGATAATTAATGCTCCTAGATAGGAAGCCCTGCTAGTATAGAGCCGTCAGTTAATTATCCCTAATCGCCTGAATATCCAACAATATTCTACGATTCTTCGTTGTATTTCGTCACTTCAATTCGTGGTTCTTCCCAACAGAATTCCACGGGTTAGTGACAAATATTCAACGAGACAGACATCTGAGCATCGAATAAGCCCTGACTAAAATGGTGCAAGTGTACTTAGCAATAATGCACAGACCAGCATTTGAATGCGCAAATGAGCATTTCAAAAATATGAATGAACGATGAACCTATGCAAAATAGGAAGGAAAAATAATAATAATAAAATATTAGCAAAGGCGCCGTGGACCGGGCTCATCAATTTGGCCGGTCATGCCGTGACCAGTCCCGCGCCCAATTTTATATTTTGTCATATTTTATTATTTTTCCCTGATCTCGTGAAAATTCTCTCGTTCGAGCAAATCTCCTTCGTTTCAAGGAAATTCTCTAATCTCATGATTTTATCAAAGAAATAATAAAATTAGGGAAAGGTGTCGCGGGACCGAGCACTAGCCGGCCGGCCATGCCCTTGCCGTGGCCGGTCCCACACCTCACGTCCCATTGTTTTATTATTTCTCTCAAATTATGAAAATTCCCTGATTTCATGAATTTTCCCTAAAACCATGAAAATTCCCTAATTTTATGAATTTTCTCTAAAATCATGAAAAATATATAAAATTAGGAAAACTCGTGGGACCGGGATCTAGCTGGCCGGCCATGCCCTAGCCGGTCCCACACGCCTATTATTTTATTATTGTTTGTTATTTTAGTTTCCTGATTCCATGAAAACTCCATGATTTCAACAAAATACCTTGGTTTTAACAAATCTCTCTGATTTTATGAAAATTTCCTAAAATCATGAAAATTACATAAAATTGGGAAGAGTGCTCTGGGACCGTGCCCGTTGGCCGGCCATGCCTTGGCCATTGCCGGTCCCACACTCCACCATTCCCTATTTTTTATTATTTTATCTCTCTCATCTCATGGAAATTCCCTAATTTCAGCAAACTCTCCAGTTTCATGGAATTTCCCTCAAATCAGAGAAAATACATAAAATCACATAAAACTGGGAAAGTGTGGGACCGTGCTTGTTAGCCGTCCGGCCATGCACTAGCCGTGGCCGGTCCCACACCTTGCAATTCCCTGTTTCATTTATTATTTTTCATCATCTCATGTATTTTTCCTGGTTTCACCAAAAACCCTGGATTCTGCATATTTTCTCAGAATGTTGCTCAAATGCGCATCGCAAAATACTGAAACTCTCAGGACTGAGACACGAACACTATGGTGACACGAGCATATCCCCTTGACCGACCAAGGGTGGCTCTAAGACCTGCAAACAGCCGGTCACGCATGTTTTAATGATTTTAACCTAATTTGCTCAATTGCTCATATTAGGTTCAAACTTCTTCCAAACAATTAAGAGTTTGCTTGAACGACCATCCATTGGTCCCACGGCCACCAAGAGCCGGTCTCGTGACCTCTTGGTCGGTTCCTCATCTCTTCATGGCTAGGTTTTATTATTTTTCACTCACACGAGCATTATTTCAATAAATGATTAAACCAACATTTAATCATTCTTTCACCAACTGGTCCTCAAGAGACTTTGGTACTTTGCACATTCGAGCATCTGGGTGTTACATGGTGATCTCGTCATCCCATGTAGCTGTTCCCTGCTTCAGTCTGCAAATTGATTTGCAATAAATCATCATTTTGATAAAATAAAATTAGGGTTTTGAATCCAGAGCTCTGCAGAAACATGATTCTGAGCAGATTCAAATACTTTGATAATTTTATGTTGATTTTATGATCAACGTTTTTATTTATTTTACTTGACCCAGCAGTCAGTATCTTAAATTAATATTTATTTTGGTCCTGCTACCAACAATTCATCAAACGAGCAATATTTGCTCAAACCGGCAATATTTGCTCAAATTAGCAATATTCCTCAGACTAGCAATATTTGCTCGAACCAGCAATATTTGCTCAAATTCAAGAATATTGGTTCAACTATAAATATTATTCGACAATTCAGCAACACAGTTTGCTTGTCTTAGGTAATCAACATAATAATACCTCGTCTCAGCAGACATATTTGATTCATGAATTTCAGAACATTTGCAAAACATGTTCAATTCAACAATACATGGACTCATCGTCCCACAAAGTCAGCAACGGACTCCACAATCACGAGATATCAATCGTGTCACATGGGGGATATTAACTAGGGTTTTGGTCTGGCGGTTTACCGCACGTGTGGTCACCCACGATGAGAATGTGAGCAAGTCGTGCAATCAGTTGGAAGAGTCAGCAAAGTAGTGGGTGGAAAATTAACCAAGTCTCCGCACGATGAGCAACTGGTTTTAACACGATTTCCCACTCCCCACTCTCTGATTCCAGCAAACTGTCACACTTCATGGGATCATGGTGTTTTCAACTCTGGCATTATAAAATATCTCTGAATCATGATTGAAAGAACAAGATTCGAACATTCGACAAAAACGAGCAATTTCTCATCAAAGTTCATACAGACAATCTTTCGTCTACACGAACTCAGAGAAATCACTCTCAATTGAGCAAAATTCAATCATTCAGAGCGTTCTTACACTGAATTCACAACACACCTACAATCTCAGATCTCCATTGATCTCACGCATTTTCTCAGATTCCCTCCTACAGATCAACCCATCCTATCTTGTGACCGAATTGACTCTGGAACGGCCATTGTTCTTGGTTTAGGCCGGAGTCTTACAAATTGATCTCTCGAACTTAAAGCACTCCCTTCTTGCAGTGCATCTGTGTGAGGTTCAACATTTCGCTCGGTTCAAGGAGTCTCCACACGGTCGACTCTTCAATTCCGTAAAAACCAGCAAATCATTTTTCCCCATCTACACCTAATTAGGCGAAATCTTTTACGTCAGCTCTTTAAAGACTTCCGTGGGATCAAGAAGCATCTAGAAGTACCATTAGTGGGAAAATAGAATCATATTGTTATTTTAATTTTGATTATTGATTTTGTTGACTAACGATAGTTGAGCCTTGATATTCACCTAGTTAGATTATTCTGAGAGCCTTCTCTTCTGACATATAGATTAAGGATCAACAAAGTTCATATATGTATCTAAACATGACTTATTTACAAGTTTCTTACTTCTTATCTAAGTCATCTGGCTTGTCTAAATCTAAACATGACTAATTACATCATACTAAAAAATAAATAGTAAAGTTATAGAATTTTTTAAATCTAGTATGACCCAAATACCCCTTAGTCAGACCCTGAATAACACATAAAAAAACAAAAAAAAACAAAAAGCTTTAGCCAAGTCAAACCCAACCAAACAAGGTGTTGGTTGAGAGAATGCAAAAGGCTTGTGGTGGACATGACATGTCATGTCACATAGATTTTTATGGAGACATTATCAACACGCCTAGCATGAAAAGTGCATATACGAAAAGACTGGTACGCGTTACTGTATTAGCCCTTGCAGAAATGGAAATATTCATACTCCAATTTATGGTACATGAAAAAAAAAACTAAGAACACCACTCTCCACTAAACTTTTAATAACTATTATCTTCGAATTTACATAGTATTTATTTATTCTAACTCAGTCGATTCATCGGATCTGATCGTAATATCTGAATTTGATAATTATATCTGGCTAAAAAATTATTAGATAATTGGGTTATATTGAATGAATTTAGTCAAACACCTCCTAACGATCGAGCCAGAGCCATGTAGAAAAGTACACCATGCACAAATATTTTGGAGTTTAATGTATGAGACGATTAGAAAACCAAAAGACAAACGTTTTTAATTTTGAATCAGACCAAATCAGATGCAGATGCTAAGTCATATTCAGACTTGGGCTTGATATATCCAGCATCTTTTGGCGGGATGAGTCGTTACTACGCCACAAAATTTGGCGGGAAAACTGTTGGTAGGTCGGTCAAGGTCTAGATTAGGAAATCTAGTTGGTTAAGGAAACCAAGTACTTGTGTCCTAAGTATAACAGCTTAAGAGGTTTGTCTCTTAGAGCTAAGTTAGGAAACCCTATACTTGTAGGAAAGTAATCCTTGTTAAGGAATGTGTCCAGTCCTATTGATGTGTATAAATATCCATAGAGAGAACTAGAGAAAACACACCAGAACTAGTAAGAGTTCTCTTCTTCTCTGCTTAGGCTTTGTATATTCCAACCTATACGGTGATATATAAAATTGCTTATTCCTTCCCAAGGATTCAACCTCGTTAAATACTTGTTCTTCTTGTGTGTGTGATTGTGTTCTTGGCAATATTGAGATACCTCGTAGTAGTGCAAACCTAACGCTTCCGCGGGCTTTGGCGCAACAATTGATATCATAGCCAAGGAGACGCTCTTGGATACGGGTACTCGAATTGCAGTTGAAGTGAAGGTTCTGTTTTTTATCTATATTTGGTTATTTGTGAACAATGGTTGACGGGGATGAAGATCCGAAAAATCCTTTAGGAGAACATTCGGATCCCACAAATAAAGATAAAGAAACAAAAGAAGAAATACTTCATTCACATAGATCACAACTCAAGGTAGAAAAGTTTACAGGAACCAATAACTTTGGTTTATGGAGAACGGACGTAATGGATGCTCTTGTTCATCTTGACCTAGAAAAAGATCTAGAAGGTCATCCAGTGGAGATGTCTGACAAGCAGTGGAACAAGATGAATAAATTGTGTCTTGCTTCGATACGAGGGTGTTTAGCAACTGCAGTAAGAGTTAATTATCAGCACGAGACTTCATCTAAGGATCTCTGGGAAAATCTTGAGAAGTAATACCTTGTAAAGAACGTGGCCAATAGGATACATCTTAAAAGGAATTTGTATCGCTATAACATGAAGAGAGGTGCAACCTTAACATAGCACCTAGATTCATATAATAAACTTCTTGCTGCGTTGGTTAACTACGATGAGAAGATCAACGACGAGGAACAAGCTTTGTGTCTGATAAACTCTCTTCCTGAAAAGTATGAACCCGTGATAAAAGCATTAATGCACGACAAGGATAAGATGACATATGCAGAGGTCACTACAGCATTGCGTAGTGAGGAGTTCAGGAAGATGGATCGTGAATACCTTGAAAGTGAAGCTAACAATGACTTGCTTCTTGCAAGAGGTCGTTCAACAGACAGGAGAAAGAAGAATGGTGGTTATGGTAAAGTTAGAGGACGTTCTAAGAGTAAGACGCGACTGCAGAAAGATGAGTGTGCTTGGTGCCATGACTTTGGTCATTGGGCTAAGGATTGTACCAAGCGTAAGGCAAGAGAAGGAGATAATAGTAATACCAAGGTGAACATTGCAAAAGGTAATGAAGAATCAGATGATGCTTCTGATTTCTCGCTAACTGTGACACCATCAGCTTGTGCTATTACAGATGGTACATGGGTATTAGATACTGGAGCAACATATCATATATGTCCATATCGTGACTGATTCTCAAGTTTTGAAGAGCTTGATGGAGAAGTACGTATGGGAAACAATCATACCTGCAGGGTGATTGGGATTGGTGGTGTTCGTATCAAGATGCATGATGATATGGTTAGAGAGCTGAAGGAGGTAAGATTTGTACCTGCCATAAAAAAGAATCTGATTTCACTCGGAACTTTAGAAGCTAAGGGCTATAAGATAGTCGCTAAAAATGGTGTTCTAAAGGTAATCTCTGGATCTATGGTAATCATGAAGGGCACACGTCATCATAACTTTTACTACTTGATTGGGAGTACAACAACAGGAGATGTGTCTATTTCTGAACACATCGAAAGTGCAGCTACCGAGAAGACAAAGCTATGGCACATGAGACTTGCACATCCAGGTGAGAAGTCGTTGCATAGGTTGATTCAACAAGACTTGTTGAAAGGTGCTATTGCCTGCAAGTTAGCATTTTGTGAACATTGTGTTAAGGGCAAGAAAACAAGAACAAGCTTTGGCACAGCTATCCACAATACTAGTGGAGTTCTTGACTATGTTCACTCAGATGTTTGGGGTCCTTCCAAGAATGCAACATTGGGAGGGAAACATTGGTTTGTGTCGTTCATTGATGATTATTCTAGGCGTATGTACACCATGAGGCATAAGGATGAAGTCCTAGAAATCTTTGTGAGGTGGAAAAATGCAACTGAGACTCAAACTGGCAGAAAGATCAAAGTACTACGTTCGGATAATGGTGGAGAGTACAAGAGTGATCCGTTCTTGCAAGTATGTCAGGATGAGGGGATAAAGAGGCACTTCACAGTTAAGAAGACACCGCAACAGAATGGGGTAGCTAAACGCATGAATCGTACTTTGCTGGAGAAGGTACGATGTATGTTATCTAATCTTTGGATTAGGTAAAGCGTTTTGGGCTAAGGCGAGTTACATATGCGTGCTTCCTCATTAATAGGTTGCCATGTTTGCATTAGAAGGTAAAACTCCTATGGAGAAGTGGTTTGGTAAACCAGCTTATGATTATGACTCAATTCATATCTTTGGTTGTCTGCGTGGTATCATGTTAGTGAAAACAAGCTTGATAGCCGTCTTAGTGAAAGGAATCTTTGTGGGTATGAAAAGTGGAGTGAAAGGGTTCAAAATTTGGAATCCAGGTTGAGAAGAAGATAGTCATGAGTAGAGATGTCACATTTGATGAGATGTCTATGGTAAAGTCTTGGGGTTCTCGACGGTGGAGAAAGAAGCACCAATACTAATGAGCCTTTGCAGCAGGTGGAGATTGATGCAACTCCACCAAATCCGGTTAAGTATGTATCATTCGAGAATACCTCGAAGACATTGGGTCTGCAAGAGAGGTAACTACGAAGTTCCAAATGATAGTGACACTATTGAGGAAGAGGAACAAGAGTCAGTAGAAGATACGAAGCTACGGTCACGGAGACCATAGCAACCAGCAAACCGAGAAGATCAACTAGGAAGCCTGGTTGGATGAATGATTACATTGCTTATGCATTACCAGTTGTTGAAGATGGTACTCCTACTTCCTATTTAGAAGCTGTACGCAGTGCAGAGTGTAAAGAATGGGAAGGAGCAATGCAGGACGAGATGGAGTCTCTTTATAAGAATGGCACATGGATTCTTATGAAGCTTCCGAACGGTAAGAAGGCCATAGGGTGCAAGTGGGTATATGCTAAGAAAGAAGGATCTTCGGTGAATCAAGTACGCCACAAGGCAAGGTTAGTTGCAAAAGGTTATGCCCAAAGAGAAGGGATTGACTACAATGAGGTGTTCTCTCCGGTGGTAAAACACTCATCAATCCGTATTTTGTTGGCCTTGGTAGCACAATATGATTTAGACCTAGTTCAGCTAGATGTTAAGACGGCGTTCTTACATGGTGATCTAGAAGAGGAGATCTATATGACTCAGCCGAGTAGGTTCAAGGTTGCTGGAAAAGAAGATTGTGTATGTAAACTAAAGAGATCGTTGTACGGGCTGAAGCAGTCTCCAAGACAATGGTACAAGCAATTTGACCAGTTTATGATAGGCCAAACATACACAAGAAGTCACTATGACCATTGTGTATACTTCAAGAAGCTGCGTGATGGGTCTTTCATATATTTGCTCTTGTATGTCGATGATATGCTAATTGCATCAAATAACAAGAAATAGATTGATAATTTGAAGTGCAAGTTGTCATCTGAGTTTGAGATGAAAGATCTGGGAGAGGCTAAGAAGATTCTTGGTATGGAGATTCAACGTGAAAGAGAGAAGGGTAAGGTTTGTTTGTCTCAGAAGGCATATTTGAAGAAAGTGTTATAGAAGTTTGGTGTCTACGAAGGAACTAAATCCGTAAGTACTCCCCTTGCTGCTCATTTTAAGTTGAATGCTCGTATGTCTCCCACTACTAAAGAAGAGCGAAACTATATGGCCCAAGTCCCATATGCTGAGGCTGTTGGTAGCTTGATGTATATGATGGTATGTACAAGGCCGGACATTTCACATGCAGTTGTTAGTATGGTCAGCCGTTATATGCATTGTCCTGGTAAGGGACATTGGCATGATGTGAAATGGATTTTGAGGTATCTTTATGGTACAATTGATGTTGGCTTGGAGTTTGTGAAGGATATAAGAAACAATCGGTTGTGTGTTGGGTATGTGGATTCTGACTATGCTGGTGATTTGGACAAGAGACGTTCAACTACATGGTATGTATTTACCATAGCAGGAGCACCAGTTAGTTGGAGATCAATATTGCAGTCTACTGTGGCGCTTTCAACTATGGAGGCGGAGTATATGGAAGTGACATAGACATTTAAGGAGGCTATATGGTTACAAGGTTTGCTAGATGACTTAGGAGTTGTGCAAGACCAACTGCCTGTGCATTGTGATAGTCTAAGTGCAATTTATTTGGCTAAGAATCAAGTGCATCATGATAGAACCAAACATATAGACGTACGGTTTCACTTTGTGAGAGAAATTCTTGAAGAAGAAGACATTCTACTTGTGAAGATCGATACCAAAGACAATCCAACTGATATGTTGACTAAAGTAGTATCTGGGATCAAGTTTCGACATTGTTCGAAATTGATCCACATCCTTCCGGTTTGGTGAAAGGCCCTTTTGGGGTAGAGGTTCTTAGGAACCTGGTGGAGGTCTTTTAGCAAGGCCATTTGAGAGAACTACGGTCGGGTTTGATTCCTATTGAGGATACGTAGGCAGCCAGTGATGGTTCAATCGACGTTGGAAGATGGAGGTGATTTTATCTATTGATCGTCTCATGCATGAATGCATGATCCGAGGTGGAGAATTGTTGGTAGGTCGGTCAAGGTCTAGATTAGGAAATCTAGTTGGTTAAGGAAACCAAGTACTTGTGTCCTAAGTATAGCAACTTAAGAGGTTTGTCTCTTAGAGCTAAGTTAGGAAACCCTATACTTGTAGGAAAGTAATCCTTGTTAAGGAATGTGTCCGGTCCTATTGATGTGTATAAATAGTCATAAAGAGAACTAGAGAAAACACACCAGAACTAGTAAGAGTTCTCTTCTTCTCTGCTTAGGTTTTGTATTGTTACTCAAACATGAATCAAAGTAAATGGATTCGGATAGGAACTTACCCGCGGAAGATCCGAAAACCCCAGGATCGAGATTGCTGTTACGAGCCTTTTCTATAGAATCCTTCTACGTTCTTCAAGATGCGGTGAGGTCTTGAATATACTCTACTAGAGAATATACTGCTAGTTCACACCCTAATCTCCTAGAGAAGTAATGGAAGAGATACTGTTATCTGTAAACCCTAAGTTGTGCGGCAGTTTCACTTAACCTAGATAAGAGTAACTTATACTCTTATATATGCCGTTTAGGGAAGTGGAAGAAGTCCTCCTAGTACTTCTCAGTCAAAACTAATGAGAGAAACTGATTCTATCACTTTCAACCATTCTGTTCCAATATATGCGGGCACATGGGTGTATTTGGTCATGGGTCAAGGTACCTAACCTGACGGACCAAATACTAACATCTCCCACTTGCACGCATATAATATAATACTATCTTTATCACATTACCAAACTCTTCATACTGGATATAGGGTGTGCGACTTCACGAGCATTACACAAATGGCAGGAGCACAATGATTAAGTTTTTATCAAACTAACCAAAGTACATCACTTACTAACTTCTCGTTTTCACCTCAGATAATTTGACTACACCCGATGCAATACTCTTAATCCCGAAAAAGCAAGCGATTGTGCCCACACATATAAATTGTATTCATGATTTTCGACAGACGAAAAACGCTGGCCAGCAATGAATCACAATTTGTGGTGTATCATCAAATTTTCTTCCAAGAAATTCATATCAATCCAATTCAACTTAATAGCTTTCCTAGACATGTATCATATTACGGAAATATGCATCGTATTAGAAAACATGCTAAAGTAGCATCATTAAGTATCCTATTCATGACATAAACCCAAGTCAAATGGGTAAAAGAATTGGATATTAATCCTGTGGCTCACACAGCAATGAAGCAGGGAATTATTCATTGCTCCCACTTTCGGTCGACTTAGCACATACAGTATGTGTATGCTATGGTGTTCTCCCACTTAGGTGGGCATGTCTTATTTTTAAAAAAAATATACACCATACAGATCTTAGTCTAGTCGCTAAAAAGCGCCTAACCTGAATTTCTGAACCTAGTCATTCACATAGAGACTGTTCAGAAAATCACATCTGGCTTTATAACAGGCTTCATTAAGTGGTGGTCAAACTTAATGATTAATCTCTTTGAGATCTCATCTTAGACATACTAAGGCGACTTATACAGTTTAGAAAAGAATCAAAAAATTGTTACAAAAACAAGTAATTTTTGAAATACAAATTTCCAAAAACTTCTTTTCTCTTGTCTCATCTTTCTCGCTATACTAAGCGCCAAGGCGAATCACCTGTGTGAGTAGGCCGATTCTTGCCTGCAGACAACTTCAATTATATGTACACATGAATAGTATATTTGAATTCTATAAAACGTATTTAATCAAGAAAACAATCAATACTCATTCATTCACTCAAAAATAATAATAATGTCATCAAACAATAATCAAATGTTCTACATATCAAATCCTAGTCAATCCCATGTTCTCTACATGAGATTGGAAAACAACTCTCGGCATTGGCTTGGTCAAAGGGTCAGCCAACATCTTGTTCGTGGAGATATGTCTAAGAACAACCTTTCTTTGTGCAACTATATTACGTATGAAATGGAATCGCCTACCAATATGTTTGGTTTTTCCATGGTATTTGGGATCCTTCACATATGCAAGAGCTGATGTGCTATCACTATAAAGCACCACCGCATCCTTTGCATTTTCTGAGACACCAAGACTCTTAAGAAATCTCCTTAACCATACAGCTTCTTGGACAGCTGCTGAAAGTGCAACATACTCTGCTTCCATAGTGGAAAGAGAAACACACTTTTGTTTATTACTACACCAAGTGATCGCACCACCTCCTAGTTTAAACACATAACCTGAAGTAGACTTGTATTCATCTTTATCGTTGCCCCAATCGGCATCGCTAAATCCCTTAAGTCTAATATCATCACCATGGTAACAAAGGGGAAGATCAGCAGTCCCTTTAAGATAACGGAATATCCTTTTGACTGCTTTCCAGTGATCCGGTCCAGGGTTACTTTGGTAGCGGCTTACCATACCCACTGCGAAACTTATGTCAGGTCTAGTACACAACATAGCATACATTAGACTCCCAACTGCAGATGCATAAGGTACTTTGGACATATAATTCTTTTCTTCTTCATTCTTTGGGCATTGATCTTTACTTAGGACCAAAGTTTTATCCATAGGAGTGTCAATGGGTTTGCAATCATGCATTCGAAAACGTTCTAGAATCTTCTTTATGTAAGTCTCTTGTGACAAACTAAGAATCTTTCTTGAGCGATCTCGTGTGATCTTAACACCTAATACATAATTAGCTTCACCCATGTCCGTCATCTCAAAATTAGAGGACAACCACTTCTTAGTGGCGACAATACCTTCAAGATCATTACCAGCTAATAGAATATCATCGACATACAATGCTAGGATAAGAATACTTTCCTTGGATCGTTTAATATACACACAATGGTCTTCTTCAATCATCTCATAACCAGCAGAGGTGATAGACTGATGGAAACGCATATACCATTGTCTAGACGATTGCTTAAGGCCATAAATAGAACGTTTGAGACGACAAACTTTGCGCTCTTGTCCCTTGACCTCAAAACCCTTGGGTTGAGACATGTGAATCTCTTCGTCCAGTTCTCCATTGAAAAATGCAGTTTTAACATCCATTTGGTACAATTCTAAATCCAAATGTGCGACTATAGCAAGCATGAGACGAATTGAGGCAAACCTCACCACAGGGGAAAAAGTTTCCTCATAGTCAATACCCTCTTGTTGGGTATATCCCTTCGCTACTAGGCGAGCCTTGTATTTGTCAATTGAACCATCTGCCTTGCGTTTAATTTTAAAGACCCATTTGTTTCCAATAGTCTTTCGCCCAGGCGGAAGGTCAACATAATCCCAATCATCATTGTCTTTCATTGATATTATTTCATTCTCCATGCCAACAATCCATTTGCCGCTAGCAGGTGATGAAACCGCTTCTTCATAAGAAGTAGGTTCATCCTCAACACTCGCAGCACACATTAATATTCCCCCTTCAATCTCAAAACGACGACGGGGTACTTTTTGACGCTTACTTTTGCGTGTCTCAAGGTATTGGGGCTCTAGTGTGATACTCCCACTAGGATGAAGATCACTTTCACTATCTTCAGCGGGTATAGGTTGAGAAACTAATTCCATACCTTCGCTAGAAGATGGCAAGATGTCAACATTCTCTTCTATTTCAAAGAGTTCCAAGTCCTTGTTAATGTCACTGATGCGAGGAAAATCATCTTCAATGAAAACAATATCTCTGGACTCTACTTCAGTCATTCCTCCACTAGGATGTTCACCATACATCACATAACCTTTTGAGCAATCAGAATACCTTATAAAGACAAGCTTTCTTGCTCTAGGTCCTAGTTTCCCATACGCATGAGAAGTGTTGTGAACAAAACCAGCTGAACCCCATGGGCGCAAATTCCCTAAATTGGGTTTTTCGCCTTTCCATAGTTCATATGGTGTAGTAGGAACCGACCGTGATGGGACACGGATTCGAGAATGTAGGCGCAGATCATAATAGCATCCCCCGGAAGGAGATTGGGAGGTTGGATTGCGCCATCATTGATCTAACCATATCCAATAATGTTTTATTCCTTCTCTCAAGAACACCATTTTGTTGCGGAGTATAGGAATAGTAAGTCGCCTAGTTATACCCTTTGTCTCACAAAATTCTTTGAACATATCGAGATAAGTATTCGCGTCCACGGTCAGTACGGAGAGTCTTCAAACTCTTCCCAGTTTGATTCTCAACCTCTGCTACAAAGTGCTTGAAACAATCCAAGGCTTCGTAACGGTGAGCGATCAAATATACATAACCAAATCGCGTATAATCATCAATAAATGTAAGAAAATAGGAATAACCATGCCTAGCTTTAACATTCATAGGTTGATGAGTGCCAAATAGTGCATATTTATACACCTTTTTATTGGCATTTTACTCATCTTTTGCGCTTAGAAATCAGATATTATCCCAGATTCTGTGTTTTCTTTGTTTTCAAGAATAAATATTTGTATTAATTAATTTTGTGTTTTTAGGTAATAAATAAAGCTCGGGAGAATCGAGGAGCCAAAAGAGCGAGAAGAATTGGAGACAAGCGTCTATGGAGCGAGATAGCCCAAGCCGCGCGCGCAACAGCTTGCAACCCAACAAGTAGCAACTCATCTACAACATGGGCTTGAGCTAGACCCGACCCGCGACCCGGATCCGAGCCCGTCCACTCCAAGCCGTTGAGATTTCTATCTTCCGCATCCAACGGTCGCTGCCTCCACGCGCATCGAAGTTCGCTGCTCCCGTGCAACGCCAGATCACTCCAAATCACCCTGAGCCGTTAAGATCTTCACTCGCCACATCCTACGCTCGCTCCGTCCTTCCCATCAACTCCTGATGCACCCGCTCAACACCACAATACCTATATACCCTACCCTTTAACCAAACCCTACTTCATTTTCTCTTTCTTCCTCTCTTCCCCTCACCCGACAGAGCAGAGCTCTGCTCTTCTTCACCTCCTCCCTCTCCCTGACAGAGCCACCTTCGCCACCACCCTATCTCTGTCAACACCACCACCTCACCATCTCCATCATCACCTCTCCCGACATCGACCAACAACTCCAAAGCAGCCGCACCACTTCTCTAGGTTTAGTTTTCTCTCACTTAGCTTCTCCAACCCTATAAGCTAACTTAGAGAAAACTAAAACTAGGGTTTCACCAACTATGGAAGCATGGAGCGATTGACAGAAGAGAGAGCGGATTGAGCGACGTGGGTGAGAGATTTTTAATTTAATTTTTATTTTTAGGGTTTGAGGTTTTTGGGAATTTCTTGCATGTATAAATAGAATTGAGGGGTGTGCGAAAAACCTGATGCCTGGGCTATCCATAGCACCAATTAGGTTTAATTGTAGAATAATTTGTGTTTTATTATTTCCTCTGATGTTTTAAATAAATTTGCTAGGGTTGAGATGAAACCCATAATTTCTTCGCTAAGTTTGGTTCATCCTTTGATAATTGTTCTTGTTATGCTACAATGTTTAGGATAAATCTAATTTAAACACATCTGCATTTTACTTTCACAATTCATGCCATGTATGCATTGTAGTCAGACTATTTCTATGTTGAATGTGTGCAATTCATGCTTCATTGATCATTATTGATCTTTAGACTAATTGTGCCCTGAGAAGACAGTTAGTACTATAAAAAGATACTCTAATTTCAATTAGAATATCCATCTTAGGATATGTTTAATCACCTAAGTAATGAAGTTAATCTGTGACTAGTTGTACTATTACAAGACAGCTAGTACTAGGGGTTATTTAGTTGCTTTAGTTGATAAGAAACTATCCATTGAAACCCTGGATAAATGGCAGACTTGTATCTTGCCTGTTGTCCATTACAAGGGACAAGAATATTATTGAATGTGGACTGATTTAGCTAAGATTAGGTGGTGGATTCGACACCCTAGTGCTTTATAATCTAGTTGCATCTTAGCTCACTGTCACAACAATTTCACCTCAGTCGCTTCGACAACAAATCATAATTGTGTTACACTTGCTAGAAATTCAGTTTAGGAAGCCTTGATCAACTCCACAGCACCACAAGTCTCTGTGGTTCGACCCGTACTTGCCACGTCTCCGATAGACGCCGTGCACTTGCGGTTTATAACAAGTAGGCAAAATCAAACCCCTTTTAAGGCCTACCAAGTTTTTGGCGCCGTTGCCGGGGACTTGGCGTGTGCCCTGTCGATCATTTGCTTGCCTTTACTGAGTTCATTCAACCCTGTACATAGTCACTTTGAATTATTGCTTCTAACCCTGTATTAGTATAAATCAACTGAAGTTTGGCTTTTTCTGCATCTTTTACATTTTTGTTTGCATCTGCTCATTGCATCTGTAGTTAAACTTATCTTTATTTTCATAACTGCCATCTTTTGCATTGTAGTCATCTCATCTCAATTGCTTATCTGCACTTGCATTTTAGCCCTGTGTTTTTTTTGCTTATCCTTAGCTGCATATTGTGTTAGTCAAAATAAGCATAGCAGCTCTTCAGTTTTTCCTTTTTGCTGCTTGCACTGAATTGCCCTGAAAAACCAAATAGCATAACTCATTGTCATTATTCTCAGTTGCTTAGACTAATATTGATATTGCCTTAACATGCACATTTCTTGGAAACTGAAATTGCTCTGTTGAGATTGACAGGTACCTGTGTGCTGTGTGCTGCTGTGCAAGCCAACCCAAGGAGGAATAAAAGAAAAAAGGTGCAGAACTTGAGTTCACAAAGCCCCGAGAAACCCCCGCACTGTAAGTGGCCCCATGATATGTGAATACACCCGTTAGCCGAGTATGCCATGGTGTGTGCTGAAATATGTGGGTATATGCATGAAATTGTTTTCATATCTATGAGCTTAGCCAAACGTGTTATTGACCTGAGAAATCACCCCTGAGTTGATTGAAAACTGCTGCAACTCATGTGACCCAGTGAATCTTGCATACTCTAAGCATAACCCTGAGCATACCATAATCCCTTGCTGAGTCACTTTTATTGCATGAAATTGCTTACTCTGCCCTGCACCTGTGTGCATGCTCTGAACCGAGGTTAGCCAAATTTGTGTGAAGCTTGTACTTGTGTGACTTAGCTTGTGAAAAAAAAAATCTGAGTTGAAGTCAACTCAGACTGTGACATCAACTGAGTGAGTTGATGCCACAAATTATGCAAAGCCCTGTGCACATCACCCCGAATTGTTGCTTTTTCTTGCTGCTGTGTTGTTTCGTTTGCCTAGACGTGCACCTACCAACACCTTTGCATGACCTGTGTGCATATAACCTAGTCTCGAGCATAAGTTTCCCTGTGTTGTGCACACATTGCATTGAGCCGTGTCTTTGTGTACTTTGCAAAAGCAACATCAAGCTCCCCGTGATGTCAACTCGAACTTTGTGTGGCCTCGAGCATAAACTCGTGTGCATTTCCTGTCATTTGATCACTTGCCAAGCTAGTCACCTTGAGTTGCATACCCCGAGCATTACCCTGTCAACCCCGTTGCATCCGTGAAGTTGTAAACCGCATTTGAGCTGCCCTGTTAACCTGTGCTGTGAGTTGCACTTAGAATTGTGCTGTGCAAACTAGCCAAGCTGTGCTTGGGCTGCCAACCAGCACATTACTTGTGCTGTGCTGTGCCTATAACTGCCTGTGCATCTTACTTTGCTTGAGCTACCAACCTGTGTATAGCCTGACCTGCATACCAACTGAAGCCAACAACTGGGCTGTGTCTCTACACACAATCTGTGCAGACAACCTGGGCATAAGCTGCTCAGATCATCTTGTTTTCCTTGCTCTGTGCAAACCAGTGCTGTGTTGATAACACATCAGCTGGAGCTTCTGGGCTGCTAAATTGGCAACCTAAACCCACACAGCTGGGCTGAAACAAACCCTTGACAGTTAAGCCCACATCAGCAGATCTGCTGGGCTGTTTAAACATCATCTGGGCTTTACACATCCAAAGTGCAAACAACCTGGGCTCTGCAACAAACCAAACAAGGAGCCCACATAAGCTGAGCTGCTGGGCTACTTACAAACAAAAAGCCCACAAAACCAAACAACTAATCCCCATAAACCAAATGAAACCCAATAAACCAAATGAAACCCAATAAACCAAACTGAACCCACTACAACTGGGTTTTGAGTTCAATTTGAGTTACTAAATCATGTCAGGATTTTGGTCTGCAACTGGGGATGGAAACAAATCCATTAGAGAGCTTGCTTACGGGCATGCTTCACAATATGAACTCCCCACATACCATAGTGATTTTAGGGAATTTTATGAGCCTTCTCAAGGCCCTGACCTCACATACCCTAATCATTATGAGCACATGCATCATCCACCACAGGTTGAAAATGAACACTTTTCTCATACCCAGTCATCACTTTTAGATCAATTAGAAGCTCAAGTATCTGCTTTAGAAAGGCAATTACATGAGCAATCTGTCAAATCTAATCCCCCTAGGCACTATGAAATGTATGCTTGTACCCTATGTGGTAGCTTAGACCACCCTGCTGAGAACTGCTACATCTTACATGAGTTTAGGCAGTCTAGGGAGAGCCATGATAACCATGCACACATGCATCATCCATCACTGTGGGAAGTTGAACAATGTTATACTCCCCCAACTCCTTGTATGCAATCACTAATGGAAGAGCCCATAGAGCAAAACAATGATATACTTGGATGGAAAGCATTGCACGAGCATCCCTTCTCTAGTGAACCCTGTGCACAACCATGCAGTGATCATTCATATGAAACAAGGATACCCACTAGTGAAGACTCTCCTTCCATTGAACAATGTTACATGTTCTTAAAATGAACCTGATTCATTTAGAAAATGAAGAATGGAAGGAATCTCCTGATAAAATGTTTGTTGTCCCTAATAAAGAAAATTTTGAAAATAGTGTTTCTCTTCCTACTCATGTAACTAACACTGAATATGAACCTAATCTAGAGGTAAATGAGTGCACTAGAAATGCTACAAATTTGAATAGGAAAATACATTTTTGTTATGATGATGATGATGATGATTATGATATGTTAGAAGAGCATGTGTATACTGAAAATGTAGTAGAATCTTTTGGTTCAGAGACGTTAGGCGTCTCTTCTGTGAACCCTATGAATGATGCTTCTTCTAATATTCATGCATGTGATGCTGATTTTGGGTCTGAAAATGAGCATGCTACACAACCTGTTTATGACCTAGGAATAGCTGAATTGTCTGTTGACACAGATGATTCAATGCATGAGCCTAATTCCATGCCGAGGTTACAGCATGATATTTCTCCTGGTTATTTTGTGCGTGAGACTGATGATGATTATGACATGGAGATTGATGAATTGTTCTATGCAGGTGAACATGATTTACCCTCTTCTGACCTTAGGAAAATGTGTGATGGTACAAATGATTCTATACATGAAAACAACTTAGATGTACCTAATCTCTCTCCTAAGTCTGATTGAAACTCCTCCACCAAACCTAGGTGTAGTTTGTCACAAAATTGCAAAACCAACTTTTCTGAAAATGCCTAACTTAGGCCTAGAGCTTTGTGCTTCCCAAGTCCTCTTGGACTATTTTGCATCAAAGTATAACACTCTTAAGGAGCCACAGTTGGAATGTGTATGTACCCTGTTCTTAGCAATACTCACTTTGAGTTAGACCTTGTGCATGATGTACCTTTAAAATTGCAAGATTTTGTGCTCTCAAACACATCTATTGACAAGTTTAGGTTTGGGGGAAAATCCTTCTCATATGCAGCCTTACTTGCACTTTCATATTATATTTGTGTAAGGCTGTTGTTGTTTCTACACACCGTCTTTTGGGTTGATCCTCAACTCTTTAGATTGTTAGTATATGGTGAATTTTCATTGTATATAATCCAGTAGGACTTGTTAAATTTTTCTTTTCTTGAATCGGTTGAGTCTTCTTATGCATATATTGTGCTAATCCGATATGATCTCCACTGAGAATGTTGGATGCTAGCCTTGACTAGTGAAGCTCTAACCTTGCTCCCGCCGACATCCGGTAATCTCTTCCCTTTTCTCTACTCAACATAGTTCTCTTGGTATGTGACTGTTTAAATTTTTTCTATCTGTCGACACATTGAGGACAATGTTTGATTTCGGTTTGGGGGTGCATTTGCATATAGAGTTTTTAGTCTTTTATTAAAAAAAAAAAAAAAAAAAAATTCAAAACTTTTTGCAAATAAAAACCTCCAACTTTTAGAGATTTTAGAGTCACTAGCATGCTTCTAGCTATGTTTACATAGAGAGTCTGACCGAAATAACAGAATTTGGAAGTACTGGAGAACGCAATCGGGTTTCTTAGTTGATTAGAGCGTTAAAGTTGGATTTAACCATACCGGAGAGCAAATTAGGTGTTGTTTAGATATTCGGTAGTAGAATTGTGATCACCCATAGTGGAGACTACCCATTTTACATCAAGTGAGGCACCAACCTTCAATTTTTTGCAACTTTCTAGAAAAGTTTGTTAGAGTGTGTGTCACCGTACGTCAATTCCGGGTAGGAATGGTGAGCTACCCAACTTCGCACCACTTTCAGCACTACTTTTGATCTCTTGAGTGCTAGTTTTTGTCAATCATAAGGGTGACGTTTAAAGATGAAAACTACTTCTAAATATCGATTTGCCGTTAGCATCACTCTCTCTCTCTCAATCAGCAGACCCATAGAAACACATCATTGTCAGCAAACGGAGCATCATCAGAATATTTGAAGAAAAGTTGATATAGTCCAAGGTTACAAACAACAAAGAAAAGAAAAGAAGATGAGAATTAATGAAGTTTGTGAAAAATTGAGTTTTATTGTAATTGTCATGTTATGTACTTAAAAAAAAAAAAAAAAAAAAATGTTTGTCAAGTTTTTGTGAAGTTCAGAAGTTCATCATCAGCTATTGAAGACCGAAGACCGAAGAGTGAAGACGTTTCTATGGTTCCTATGAGAGTATGATGTTAATTGCCGATCGGGTGAGAAGGTAAGTGAGTACTCCCATCCTTGCTAATGGTTGATTTCCTTCCTTAGAGATCATCAGAAAAAGATTCTTTTTGTCCACACTTCTGTGGAGTCTCCAGAATTTATTTCGGAAGGTTATCCTTCTTACCTACAACGTGTGCAGGATTTCTCTCTTTATTCCTGCCTGCACACATGAGAGACTAAAAAGCGATCTTTTTGAGTGCAATTATCATAAAACCCTAATGGTGAGGCGAAGTCGAGGCTTATGATCACAATCGAATCCGAATTCTTTCATATGGTATGGTTACTTCTCGCTCAAAGACTTAAGGATGAGAGTGCGTTCTTTGGTAGTTCTAACTTCATGTTACTAGCATGCAGAAACTCTATGTCCTCATAGCTTCTTGGAGGCTTGAGACTCTTTTACACTCTGAAGTTGGAGAAGGTTTTGTGGGTACACCTCTTGTAAACCCTCACGAGACTACAACTCGTCCACTAGGGACACCTAGGGGTTTAAAGGCTTAGTGCATACGCTAAATGCATTCGAGAGACTGCGATAGGGGTATAGTTAGGATTTCTTCATTTCGTTTCACTTGAGGACAAGTAAAATTCAGGTTTGGGGGTATTTGATGAGTGCCAAATAGTGCATATTTATACACCTTTTATTGGCATTTTACTCATCTTTTGCGCTTAGAAATCGGATATTATCCTGCATTCTCGTGTTTTCTTTGTTTTCAAGAATAAATATTTGTATTAATTAATTTTGTGTTTTTAGGTAATAAATAAAGCTCAGAGAATCTGAGGAGCCAAAAGAGCAGAAGAATTGGAGACAAGCGTCTATGGAGCAGATAGCCCAAGCCCGCGCGCGCAACAGTTGCAACCCAACAAGTAGCAACTCATCTACAACATGGGCTTGAGCTAGACCCGACCCGCGACCCGGATCCGAGCCCGTCCACTCCAAGCCGTTGAGATTTCTATCTTCCGCATCCAACGGTCGCTGCCTCCACGCGCATCGAAGTTCGCTGCTCCCGTGCAACGCCAGATCACTCCAAATCACCCTGAGCCGTTAAGATCTTCACTCGCCACATCCTACGCTCGCTCCGTCCTTCCCATCAACTCCTGATGCACCCGCTCAACACCACAATACCTATATACCCTACCCTTTAACCAAACCCTACTTCATTTTCTCTTTCTTCCTCTCTTCCCCTCACCCGACAGAGCAGAGCTCTGCTCTTCTTCACCTCCTCCCTCTCCCTGACAGAGCCACCTTCGCCACCACCCTATCTCCTGTCAACACCACCACCTCACCATCTCCATCATCACCTCTCCCGACATGACCAACAACTCCAGCAGCCGCCCACTTCTCTAGGTTTAGTGTTCTCTCACTTAGCTTCTCCAACCCTAGAAGCTAACTTAGAGAAAACTAAAACTAGGGTTTCACCAACTATGGAAGCATGGAGCGATTGTGAAGAGAGAGCGGATTGAGCGACGTGGGTGAGAGATTTTTAATTTAATTTTTATTTTTAGGGTTTGAGGTTTTGGGAATTTCTTGCATGTATAAATAGAATTGAGGGGTGTGCGAAAAACCTGATGCCTGGGCTAGCCAGAGCACCAATTAGGTTTAATTGTAGAATAATTTGTGTTTTATTATTTCTCCGATGTTTTAAATAAATTTGCTAGGGTTGAGATGAAACCCATAATTTCTCGCTAAGTTTGGTTCATCCTTTGATAATTGTTCTTGTTATGCTACAATGTTTAGGATAAATCTAATTTAAACACATCTGCATTTTACTTTCACAATTCATGCCATGTATGCATTGTAGTCAGACTATTTCTATGTTGAATGTGTGCAATTCATGCTTCATTGATCATTATTGATCTTTAGACTAATTGTGCCCTGAGAAGACAGTTAGTACTATAGAAAGATACTCTAATTGCAATTAGAATATCCATCTTAGGATATGTTTAATCACCTAAGTAATGAAGTTAATCGGTGACTAGTTGTACTATTACAAGACAGCTAGTACTAGGGGTTATTTAGTTGCTTTAGTTGATAAGAAACTATCCATTGAAACCCTGGATAAATGGCAGACTTGTATCTTGCCTGTTGTCCATTACAAGGGACAAGAATATTATTGAATGTGGATTGATTTAGCTAAGATTAGGTGGTGGATTCGACATTGAGGTTAAGGGGCAACCCATTCGGAGGAATACTATAGACAAGCCAGCAGAGGTTAGGGGCTGGAAATTTGGCTAGCCCCTTATCGAAATGACCACTAATATAGGCACCCATATGGGGTGGCTCTTATGTTGGGCGTCTCCATCTCTTTTCATTACACAACCCTAGAATTCATCCCTTCTTCAATTATTTGCTCTGAAAATTAGAACGAGCAGGCACCTGAAACAATAAAATCAGATGAGATGAATTGAAAGAAGAGATCGGGGGAGGTAGGCGATGAGATTAGGGTTTGTTTGAGCACGATGGTGATGGTGAGATTCTCAGAGGAGAAATTCCAGCCGGTGTTGTTGAAATCGAGTAGAAGAAGAAATTGTGAAGCTGCTAGTGTCAAAGATCGAGAGGGGAAATTGAATGAGTTCCTGGCTTGCTATGGGTCCGAGATTGAGTTGAGATTTATTCGGAGATGGGTTCGATACGATGGTGGTATACGAAATGGGTTAAATCGATGTCGTACGCGATCGAGAGAAATTGAAGAGGAATTAGGGCTTGAGGAATTCACTGAGATGGAGGAATTGGTCTGTGGTTGTAGTGGCTCAGATTGGAATTGTAGGGATATGGTGGAGTGTTGTTGCCATTTCAGGTGATGGTAGTGCTGGTGGTTGCTCTGACTAGTCAATGTTGGAGCTATTTTATTGTGGAATTGGGATGGGTGTTGGTGGTTGAAAGAGAAGGAGCTTGAGTCTCGGTGAATGGTAGCTATCCGGAAGTGGGTAATGCGGGTGGTGGAATGTATGGCTTGGTTGAGATGAAGAAGAGGAAAGAATTAAAGTGGGAATCAATGAGTGATCTTTGTGTTCTTGAAGTTGGAGTGCCAAAGAATGAAATTGGTGATCTCTCCGGGAAAGTGTAGCGAGGTACATCTGGTGGTGTTTGCGGCAGCGGTAGTCATTTATGTGAGTCGTGGAGAGAATAAGCCTGCAAGCGGAAATAAGCGAGGTGGTAGTAGCTAGCGACGATGGCTTTGAGTTCTTGCCCGGTGAACAGAAGGGATCAGCTGGAAATTGAGAAATGGCAGAGCTGTGATAGGTGATGGCATTGAAGCTCAGCTGGAGTTGTAGATTGCAGGTGCTGGTGTTATCAAGAGTTTGTCGAATGCAGGCAAGAGCTGGTTAGCATTGGATGTTGATGGCTGGGGTTAAAGTGAGGTGCAATGATTGTAAAAAGGCAGGGCTGAGTTCTAGTGATGGCAGTGGTGGTTGAAACTCAGTATTGCAGAGCTGAAGGCAATGAAACTGCAGCTGGATGACTTAGCGAGAGATGGCTAGCACCGAGTGGGAATGGCAAGGCTAATGGAAATGGAGGCGAGATGAAGATGATGGCGGCTTGGGTGTGAGCAAAGAGTCATGTGCCATTGGTTAAAAGTTAAGATTTGAGCTCAAGGTTTGGTTTGTGGCTGTTGCTCGAATTAGCAGTGAGTGCAAATGGAGGGTCTTGTGTCGTGTGTGGTGGTAGCCGATGTATTGCAAGTATTCGAAGTGGCGTCATGGCTTGTAGCCGATTGCGAAGGCATTGGTCTTTGCTGTGTAGTTATGAACTGGAGCAAGTGATGGTGATGGCTGGCTTGAGCTGATGCTGAGAATTGTGCAGGCCATTATGGCTGGAAGAAATGGAATCATGGTATTTTTACCAGTGGGAGTTGTGGTTGTGAAGGGCCATCATGACTGGCAGTGAAGACTTGAAGCACAATGATAGTGCAAAGCGAGATATGGCTGTCTGTGCAATGGCCTAGCGGCCAAGGCAACTCGAGACCACTCGGCCTTGACTAAGAAGTCGACTTGGTTACCCGACAGCACCACGACTCAATGACCCTCCGACTCGGTGCTTGACCCAGTTGACCCGCCGAGCTGACCAGTTGACCCGCCCGATCCAACCCGTTGACCGGTGACCGGTTTGACTTTGCCAGTCACCGGAGACGATTTCCGACGACTTTTCCGGCGGGATTCCGGCCACAATCCCAGTTTTCCGGCGAGAAAAAAATCCGAAATTTTCTATGGACTCCTCTCATGGGTGTGAAGACTTGGGCTAGGAATTGGATGGAGAATTGGACTCAAATTTGGAAAGAGAAGGTGGAAGAGTTGAGAAAAGCTTGGATTTGGAAATTGAATTGCAAAAGAAAAAGGATTCTATTCCTTGGAAGATTTGGAGAATATTGAAGCCTATAAATAGAGAAGTTTTCTACAACTTCTACACACCTCTCTACACATCTTTTACACACACATCTCTACACACACAACACTTTTCTTTTCTTATTCTTTGTGTGAACTCTTTAACATGAGTAGTTAATTTATTGATTGAGGATGAATTCTAGTTCTTAACATGATTTGAGTTTTTGTTTCAATTCTATCTTGAGATTTTTCACATGATTATCGATTGTTTTTACTAATAGGAGTGATCTTAAAGACATTCATGATTGATTGATAGATTGTTTGAGTGCACGCTAAATTGATTTGTTAATTGATCTATATCTAGTATAAGTTAAAATACGTAATCGTTCTCGACACTTTACACAAGTAGAAAACACGAGACCTTGCGGAGGGATTCCGTGGAGCAATTGTGTGTAGAAACAACGCTAGAAAGTGGACCAAGCGAACCGAGTTTAACTACTAGTACTAAACCTAAATTCATAAATCTTAATGCATTCGGGAATTACATCTTGTAAGCGAACCTCAAGGTGGTTCTTTTGAATAGAATCTGATAACTAAGCGGACTGTTACTCGGTGAAATTAGGGATTTTGGGGCTAGCTAAGCGGACCTCTGCTATCCTACGGTTGGTGATAATCTGTGACTAATAACAAGTAGAAAAGAACATAACTTTAATCATTGTTTTAAATGTAAGAAGGATTCCTTGGTCTTGTCTCTCTTATTGTTTTCAACTTTACCTTATTAATTGCTTTGTTTATTTTTATTTTGCTTTTTACACCCCCTTTCGTGACAATTTTTACAACTAGAATCTCGTGCTCCTCGTGGGATCGACCTTGACTACCCTATATTACTTGTTAATTAGGTAGTAAAGTATTAATTAATTTGTTGTGGTACGACACGCATCAAATTTTTGCGCCGTTGCCGGGGAGCAGCGGATGTTTTTAGTTGTTTTTATTTTCTTTTTGCTTTATTCTTGCTTTGTTGGATTTATTAGTATCTAACTTGGTTTTTGAATCTTATTCGGTCTTAGGTTTTCCATGTACGGTGGACAAGAGCAAGCATATTACAACAATCAATACGGTTTTCAACCTCAACATTATGACAACTTCCAACCATCCTTAGTATACAATCAAAACCAATCTTTTGGCTATGATCAATTTCCTATGGAACATTATGGATATTCTCATACATATCAACAACCTTATGACGGGTATGTAAGTGAACAATCACAAGGATGGGAGGATAGTGTTTATGATCAGAAATTCTCTAGTTTTGTAGATAAGATGACTGCCATGATTGAGGATCTTCAACAAAAGTTTCAAGAATCACATCGAGAAATTCAAAGGAATTCGGAGAAAATATACGAACAAATTAACAAACCTTTGGAGACTTTTGATGACGCTAGTGTAGATTACTCGAGCCTTGATCTTAATAATGATCAATCACCTATTCAAAAGGACAAGCTTGAGGAAGATGCATTTATTGCTTGGAAAAAATTTCTTAGGGAAAGATGGGAGTCCGCGGAAGTGTATGAATGTTCCGACAATGAGGAAGTTATTCCAACTCCGGATCATAATAACGATCCTTCACCTATTCCAAAGGAGGAGATTGGGTGTGACTTACCTATTGTTATAAACGGTGTAACACCCGCACATGAAGATTTTACAATCTATACCGATGAAAATCATTTTAGTGAAAGGCCCGATTCGATGATGAGAATGTTGAAGAGATGATACTAGAGGATGAAACCACATTCATTGATTTTGTGGAAGACCCAATTGAACTTGCGAATGATTATGATGATACCGAGACTTTGGTTAAGGTAGAAAACGACGAAGAATGGTTTCAAGGTTTAATAGAGGACCACGATATACAAGAGGTAAGTAATTCACTTGAATTTTTAAGGATGAAGAGGATTCTATAATACAAGAGATTGTGCAAGGTTTGTCTAACCCTTTGCCTATTGATTCTTCTCCTTTACCTCTTATTGGTTTGAATGTATGTGCTTCGAAAGTATTTTTGGATGATTTTGTTTCTAGATATCCACCATTGGAAACACTTGATGCTAACACTATGCAGGTTTGCCAAGAGGAATACATGGAAGTTCCGAATTCTATGTTCTTTATACACTTCCGAGTGTGGACGAGAATAAGTGTGGGGAAATTTCTATCGAGCGATAATTTCACTATTGTTTTCTTGTGCTAATATTTGTATGGAGTTATTGTTTGCAAAACAGGTATTATGGGTGGATCCTCAAATTTTCCGATTGTTAGTATATGGGGAATGAATCTTGCAAGAGCCAAGTCGGGCCGTCGACTTTAAAACAAGCGCTTCATGGGAGGCAACCCATAGGTTTTGTATTTCTATCCTTTTGCTTTTTATTTGTTATTTCTTTTTTCTTATCATGTTAAAATTTCCCACCTTGACTTTACTAGGAGGATTCAATTACATTGAGGACAATGTAAGGTTTAAGTGTGGGGGAGTGGTTAAGCATGTTTTTAAACCAAAAATTACAAAAAAATGAAAAAATTTAAAAAAAAAAAAAAAAAGTTTTACTTAAAACTTTCAACTTTTAGAGATTTTAGAGTCACTAGCATACTTCTAGGTATGTTTACATAGAGATTTTGACCGACATAATTGAACTTGGAAGTGATAGAGAACTACGTTCGGATTTCTTGTTTGTTTGAGTGTTAAATAATGGATTTAATCATGCCGGTGATGCGAATTTGGTGCAGGGAGAAGTGCATTATTAGAGTTGCTGATCAATCATTAGTGGAGACTACCCTTATTCATATCATGTGAGGCACCGACCAGAAATCTTCCATCTACTAAAGAGCTTTTTTTGAGTGTGTGTCACCGTAAGTTAATTCCGGGTAGAATGGTGAGCTACCCAACCTCCCACCAATAGAAGCACTACTCTTTGATCTCTTGAGTGCTAATTTTGTCAATCATGAGGGTGATGTCCATGGATGAAAGCTTCCTTCTTGTAGTTCGATTTGCGGTTAGCACCATTCTCTCTCGCGACAACAACGGATCCATAGAAACACATTCATCATCAACAAGGAGCGACATCAAAATCTACAAGGAAAGTTGGAAAAGTTTAAGGTTTATAAGCAACGGAATGAAAAAAGGAGCAAATTTCAAATACAAGTAAAGCAACATACAAAGAGCGGATTTTTACATATATGTTGAAGACTTACAATATAATGAGGTAATTTTATATTCAAGTATGAAGACTTATTCATGAAAGCGAAGAAAATCAAAAGGTGAGAATTTTTGAAGTTTATGATTTCAAAGACGATACAAGTTGTGAAGAATCAAGTGGTAAAATACTTCTTCCACGGCCATGGTTTATTTTGTATTTAATTTCTCTTGTTTTCAAAAGAAAAAAAAAAAAAAAAATTGAAAAAAAAAAAAAAAAAAGAAAGAAAGAAAAAAAAACAAGAGAAATATTTGTTTTGTTAATGAGCCGTGGGGAAGGAAAATTTATAAGGAAGTTTCAAGCGACAAGGATTTCAAGGTAAAGAGTTAAGAATTGTTAAGGATTTATGAAATTCAAGGGTTTATCATCAATAGTTGAAACCGAAGACGAAGACGAAGAAGATCAAGACAAGGAGCGGAAGACGTTTCTATTGGATGCCGTGAGAGTGGTGTTATCATAATTGGCGATCGGATGTGAAGGTGAGTAAGTAATCTCATCCTCGATAATAATGGTTGATTTCCTTTCGTAGAGATCGTCCAGAAAAATGGTTTTTCAAAATATTAAAAGATGTGGGTTTTTAAAAATATTTCGGAAGTTGTCCTTCCCACCATTCAACGTGTTGCGGGATTTCTCTCTTCATTCCTACCGCACACATGTGAGAACCATAAAAAAGCTGTCTTTTTGAGTGCAATTATCATAAAATCCTTTTTGGTGAGGCGAGTCGAGGCGAAATGCTTATTGATCGTTTCTCAAACACGCATTCTCTCATTATGGTGTGGTTATTTCTCACTCAACAATTAAGAACGAGAATATGTTCTTTAGTATTTCTAACTTCTTATTACTAGCATGCAGAAACTCTATGTCCTCATAGCTCTTTGGATGCTTGGGACGCTTGAACACTTTGAAGTTGTGAGTTTTTAGTTTGATTTGCTCGAGGACTAGCAAAGTCTAAGTGTGGGGGAATTTGATAGGTGTAGAATACACCTAATTTACTATCTAGTAGTTTATGCTTTCTTTGCTATTTTTCTTGTAAATTATGTATTTTAAGTTTGTTTTGAGTTTTGTAGCTACTTTGGAGTCGCACGGGAGAAAAGAAGAAGAAATCACTCAATTTGAACCAAAAGGGCAAAAAGGTCATTTTACAGGCGATTGATATATGGAGCCCAGTTGAGGTTAGGGGCAACCCAATCTGGAGGAATACTATAGACAAGCCAGCAGAGGTTAAGGGGCTGGAAATTTGGCTAGCCCTTATCAGAAATGACCACCTAATATAGGCACCCATATGGGGTGGCTCTTATGTTGGGCGTCTCCATCTCTTTTCATTACACAACCCTAGAATTCATCCCTTCTTCAATTATTTGCTCGAAAATTAGAACGAGAGTTTTTTTTTTGAAACAATAAAATCAGATGAGATGAATTGAAAGAAGAGATCGGGAGGTAGCTGATGAGATTAGGGTTTGTTTGAGCACGATGAACTGATGGTGAGATTCTCAGAGGAGAAATTCCAGCCGGTGTTGTTGAAATCGAGTAGAAGAAGAAATTGTGAAGCTGCTAGTGTCAAAGATCGAGAGGGGAAATTGAATGAGTTCCGCTTTGCTATGGGTGTCCGAGATTGAGTTGAGATTTATTCGAGAGATGGGTTCGATCGATGGTGGTATCTGAAATGGGTTCGATGCTGTTGCTGCTGATACGAGAGAAATTGAAGAGGAATTAGGGCTTGAGGAATTCACTGAGATGGAGGAATTGGTCTGTGGTTGTAGTGGCTCAGATTGGAATTGTAGGGATATGGTGGAGTGTTGTTGCCATTTCAGGTGATGGTAGTGCTGGTGGTTGCTCTGACTAGTCAATGTTGGAGCTGTTTATTGTGGAATTCAGATGGGTGTTGGTGGTTGAAGAGAAGGAGCTTGAGTCTCTGGTGAATGGTAGCTATGCTGGAAGTGGGTAATGCAGGTGGTGGAATGTATGGCTTGGTTGAGATGAAGAAGAGGAAAGAATTAAAGTGGGAATCAATGAGTGATGCTGTGTTGCTGAAGTTGGAGTGCCAAAGAACTGAAATTGGTGATCTCTGGGAAAGTGTAGCAGGGTACATCTGGTGGTGTTTGCAGTGTAGCTGTTATGTGAGTCAGGGAGAGAATAAGCTGCAACTGAGCTGAAGCAGGTGGTAGTAGCTAGCGTACGATGGCTTTGAGTTGCTGCCAGTGAACAGAAGGGATCAGCTGGAAATTGAGAAATGGCAGAGCTGTGATAGGTGATGGCATTGAAGCTCAGCTGGAGTTGTAGATTGCAGGTGCTGGTGTTATCAAGAGTTTGTCGAATGCAGGCAAGAGCTGGTTAGCATTGGATGTTGATGGCTGGGGTTAAAGTGAGGTGCAATGATTGTAAAAAGGCAGGGCTGAGTTCTAGTGATGGCAGTGGTGGTTGAAACTCGGTATTGCGAGCTGGAAGGCAATGAAGCTAATTTGGATGACTTGGCGAGAGATGGCTAGCGAGTGGGAATGGCAGGCTAATGGAAATGGAGACTGAGATGAAGATGATGGCAGCTTGGGTGTGAGCAAGACAGCTGTGCCATTGGTTGCAGGAGTTAAGATTTGAGCTCAAGGTTTGTTGTGTTGTTGCTCGAATTGGCAGCTGAGTGCAAATGGAGGGTCTGGTGTCGTGTGTGGTGGTAGCGGTGTATTCTGATATTCGAAGTGGCGTCATGGCTTGTAGCCGAGTTAGCGTGAAGGCATTGGTCTTTGTGTAGTTATGAATCGGAGCAAGTGATGGTGATGGCTGGCTTGAGGCGATCTTTTGAGAATTGTGCAGCCATTATGGTGGAAGAAATGGAATCATGGTATTTTTACCGAGTGGGAGTTGTGGTTGTGAAGGGCCATCATGGCGCGGTGAAGACTTGAAGCACAATGATAGTGCGGCGAGATATGGCTTTGCAATGGCCTAGCTGGCCAAGGCAACTCGGACCACTCAGCCTTGACTAAGAAGCCGACTTGGTTACCCTGAACCAGACCACGACTCAATGACCCGACTCGGTGCTTGACCCCGATTGGACCGCCGAGTCGGCCATTGACCCGACCGATCCAACCCGTTGACCTCGGGTGACCAGGTTTGACTTTGCTGCCGATCATGGAGACGATTTCCGACGACTTTTTCCGGGGATTCCGGCCACAATCTGTTTTCCGGAGAAAAAATTCGGATTTTTCTATGGACTCCTCTCATGGGTGTGAAGACTTGGGCTAGGAATTGGATGGAGAATTGGACTCAAATTTGGAAAGAGAAGGTGGAAGAGTTGAGAAAAGCTTGGATTTGGAAATTGAATTGCAAAAGAAAAAGGATTCTATTCCTTGGAAGATTTGGAGAATATTGAAGCCTATAAATAGAGAAGTTTTCTACAACTTCTACACACCTCTCTACACATCTTTTACACACACATCTCTACACACACAACACTTTTCTTTTCTTATTCTTTGTGTGAACTCTTTAACATGAGTAGTTAATTTATTGATTGAGGATGAATTCCTAGTTCTTAACATGATTTGAGTTTTTGTTTCAATTCTATCTTGAGATTTTTCACATGATTATCGATTGTTTTTACTAATAGGAGTGATCTTAAAGACATTCATGATTGATTGATAGATTGTTTGGAGTGCACGCTAAATTGATTTGTTAATTGATCTATATCTAGTATAAGTTAGGGAATACGTAATCGTTCTCGACACTTTACACAAGTAGAAAACACTAGACCTTGCGGAGGGATTCCGTGGAGCAATTGTGTGTAGAAACAACGCTAGAAAGTGGACCAAGCGAACCGAGTTTAACTACTAGTACTAAACCTAAATTCATAAATCTTAATGCATTATGGGAATTACATCTTGTAAGCGAACCTCAAGGTGGTTCTTTTGAATAGAATCGATAACTAAGCGGACTGTTACTCGGTGAAATTAGGGATTTTGGGGCTAGCTAAGCGGACTGCTATCCTACGGTTGGTGATAATCTGTGACTAATAACAAGTAGAAAAGAACATAACTTTAATCATTGTTTCGTAACGAAGAAGGATTCCTTGGTCTTGTCTCTCTTATTGTTTTCAACTTTCGATTTTAATTGCTTTGTTTATTTTTATTTTGCTTTTTACACCCCCCTTTCGTGACAATTTTTACAACTAGAATCTCGTGCTCCTCGTGGGATCGACCTTGACTACCCTATATTACTTGTTAATTAGGTAGTAAAGTATTAATTAATTTGTTGTGGTACGACACGCATCAGACACCCTAGTGCTTTACAATCTAGTTGCATCTTAGCTCACTGTCACAACAATTTCACCTCAGTCGCTTCGACAACAAATCATAATTGTGTTACACTTGCTAGAAATTCAGTTTAGGAAGCCTTGATCAACTCCACAGCACCACAAGTCTCTGTGGTTCGACCCGTACTTGCCACGTCTCCGATAGACGCCGTGCACTTGCGGTATAACATGTAGGCGTAGAAATAAACACTTTATCGAGCCTACCAGTGGTCTGACTATAGGGGAAGATGTAAGGAGAGCCTTCAATTGCTCCCATGCTTCCTTATAAGCATCATCAAAGACAAATGCAACATCTTTTGCAAGAAGATTACACAAAGGTCTTGAAATTTTACTAAAGTCTTTGATGAATCGGTGGTAAAAACCCGCATGGCCTAAGAATGATCTTATGTCCCTCACAGAACGAGGTTGAGGCAAGTGTTGAATGAGATTAACCTTGGCTTTATCTATTTCTATGCCTTTTTCCGAGATGATATGCCCTAGAACAATGCCTGAGTTAACCATGAAATGACATTTTTCCCAGTTCAAAACCAAATTGTTTTCCTTACACCGAATCAACACACGAGTAAGATGATGCAAACATTCATCAAAAGAAGACCCAAAGACAGAAAAATCATCCATGAAAATTTCAAGAAATTTATCTACCATGTCAGAAAATATGCTCATCATGCAACGTTGAAAAGTAGCGGGTGCATTACACAACCCAAAAGGCATACGACGATAAGCAAATGTTCCATAAGGAAAGGAAAATGTGGTCTTTTGTTGGTCTTCGGGTGCTATGTGAATTTGGTTGTATCCCGAATAGCCATCTAAGAAACAATAGTGACTATGTCTCGACAACCTTTCCAGCATTTGGTCAATGAAGGGAAGGGGAAAATGGTCTTTCTTTGTCACTGTGTTCAATTTTATATAATCAATACAAACTCGCCACCCCGTGGTCACAAGGGTGGGGACAAGCTCATTCATTTCATTTTGAACTACAGTAATGCCAGACTTTTTGGGTACCACTTGAATGGGACTGACCCACTGGCTATCTGGAACTGGGTATATAATACCCGCATCAAGCAATTTCAAAATCTCACCTTTGACAACATCTCTCATATTGGGGTTAAGTCTCCTTTGCATTTCCCTAGATGGTTTAGTATTCTCTTCAAGATTTATGTGATGCATGCAAATTGTGGGACTTATACCTTTAAGATCTGAGATGGTCCAACCTAAGGCTCCTTTATGTTCTTTAAGCACTTCTAAAAGTTGACTTTCCTGTTCTGTGTCTAAACATGATGCAATAATCACAGGTAAAGTATCAGAAGGACCTAAGAAAGCATACTTCAAAGTATCAGGTAGTGGTTTCAAATCAAGCTTAGGTGGTTCATCAAGAGGTGAGGCAGATTTGGAATCAGAGAGTGGAAGTGGTTCCACTGCAGTCTGCCATTTAGCAATATCCATGGGTGGAACAGATTCAAGCAAAGAGTGAATTTCACCAATGTACTTAGACTCAAAGAGATCTAAGTCAAAGTTATCTAAACATGCTTGCAAAGGGTCCACTGACAAAATGTCAGGCAATGAGTCTTGGATCAGACTCTCAATCATGTTAATCTCATGCAAATCAGTATCATCACAATCAATGGGTTGTTGACTAGTGTTAAAAACATTCAGTTCTACGGTCATGTTACCAAAAGACAATTTCAACACTCTATTACGACAATTTATGATAGCATTGGACGTCGCCAGGAAAGGACGTCCTAAAATAACAGGAATGTGACTATCTGGGTTTTGCACAGGTTGAGTATCTAAGACGATGAAGTCCACAGGATAAAAATATTTTAATCACCTTGATTAACACATCTTCAACAATGCCACGAGGGATTTTCACAGATCTGTCCGCTAATTGTAGCATAACTAGAGTGGGTTTCATCTCCCCAAGACCCAGCTGCACATACACAAAGTATGGCAATAGATTCACACTTGCTCCTAAGTCTAGTAACGCCTTTTCGACCACATGGTCACCTATGGTGCATGTAATTGTTGGACTACCTGGGTCTCTAAACTTAGTTGGAATCTTGTTTTAAATTATTGAGCTCACCTGCTCAGTGAGAAAAGCACGCTTATGCACATGAAGCTTTCGCTTTTGTGTGCACAGATCCTTCAAAAACTTAGCATAGGTGGGTATCTGCCTGATTGCTTCGAGAAATGGAATGTTTATGTTAACTCGTTTGAACATTTCCAAAATCTCGTTGTACTGGTTACCCCCTTTCTGCTGCACCAACCTTTGTGGGAATGGAGCAACAGGCACATGACTTGGCAAAGAAACATCTATATCAGTAGGACTTTTAGGTTTATCAACATGCTCAGATTCTTTTTCTACAGTAGATGTTTTCTGCGGTGTTGTGTGTACTGGTGAGTCTGATTTAGACTCGCTTGACTGTGGTACACCTACATTTTTCTCAAAAACTTTACCACTACGAAGAGTGGTGACATCATTCACATGACTATGTGAAGTTTCATTACAGGTTGAAGTACCTGCCTGAAACACATTCTTTGGATTTTGTTGGGGTTGACTAGGAAGTTTGCCTTTTTCTCTCTCATTCAATGCATCACAAATTTGACCCATTTTAAGTTCTATACTTGTGAAACGTTGGTCGGTGGTCTTCTGAAGTTGTAAAAGATTTTGGGTCAACAGACCGACACTGTCTTCAAAGCTAGGCTTTTTCTCTACAGGGTACTGAGTGTGTGGTTGTACTTGGGGGTTTCTAGGATATGAGTATCCTTGGTTATTATTTGTTGTTCCCCCTTGTACAGGCCCTTTAGACCATGAGAAGTTAGGGTGATTCCTCCACCCTGGGTTGTAGGTTTGAGAATAAGGGTTGTTCTCTTGCCTATGGTACAACGCATTGGCTTGATCGGTTTTAGACTCTTGAAATGCATGTAGGTCTGGACAACTGTCCACTAAGTGGTCTGAACTATGGCATGCGGCACAAGTGGCCATTTCAATTTGGTCACGGAGAGTAGGGGCATTAGTTTTTATATTCTTCTGCAACTCTAGCACTTCTATTCCCCTAGCCAAAGATGCCATCTTTGCATTTCCCTCAAAGTCGGACTCAATTCTATGAACATTAGTTACAGGGGTAGTCCTTTTTGGTTCACGGATGGACTCCCACTGCTGAGTCTTTTCAGCGACTTCGATTAAGAAAGTCCAGCCTCATCAGCACTTTTGTCAATAAATGCACCATTGCACATTGACTCAACTGTGGTTCGGGTCCTGACATCTAGGCCTTCATACAAAATTTGCACAAGTCTCCATTTTTCAAAACCATGGTGGGGACATTGGAGCAATAATTCATTGAATCTCTCCAAATATTTTGCTAGAGTCTCTTCTTCTAATTGCACAAAACCATTTATACTTTGACAAATTGTCGCAGTCTTATGGTTAGGGAAAAACTTTTTGAAAAATTCTTTTGTGAGATCATCCCATGTTCTAATGGACTGTGGTTGTAGGGCATGAAGCCATGACTTGGCTTTTTCTTTTAAAGAGAAAGGGAACAATCTCAGCTTGAGGGACTCTTCCGGCATTTGGTTAAAACGCAGAGTCCCACAGATGTCTTCAAAATCTCTCACATGGTGATAATGGTTTTCAGCATCAACCCCTTTAAACACGGGCAACATGTGAATTGTGCTTGCTTTCAGTTCAAACTGGCCAGCATCAGCTGGTAGAATGATGCAAGAGGGCTGGCTTGCCCTGGTTGGGTACATGTAGTTTTTGAGACTACGGGGTTGGTTCGGTTCATCACCCATTGTCTCAGACTGGTCTGGGCTTTCTGTTGAAGAACTGAGTATGTTGACAATGTCGTCTGGGCGGATTCTAACTAGTCGATTTGTTTGGTCTCTAAAAGACACAATCATAGCCTAGCTAGCACATCAAGCATGTTAAACATTCACACAACCAATCGATTTTCAAAACAGGGAGGCAAAGCTCATAAGAATCAAACACTAGTTCTCGGGATTAATCACACAGGATTGATGTCTGCTGCTGTTAAGAAATGCACAGCAAAAACTTGATTGCAGGTTGAACAAAAACAGAATATGTGCACAGTTTTGAGGGCAGCTGGATTATGCTCACTCAAGGTGAAGCATGTGCTGTGTGATTGTGAAAAACAACAACAGTTTGGCAAGTGAATATGGTTCACAGGGTATCAACAGATCTGGCAAACCTCAAATTTCACAGATCATGCACAAGTATGATACTCAACTAGCGCAGCAGCATGCACACATATACCATATGCTCAGCAAGCACTCATTTAGTTATCAAAAATTCAGAGATTGAGAGAAGCATACACATTGAGATGACAATCTCAGCAGGTAAAAATTGTCACTCAGATGTCACAGGATTATGCCAATATAGATATCCTAGTTCAGTGAGAGGTATTCCGCAGTCACGACAAAGATTTAGGGCAGAATTCGAGTTTGAGAATACAATACCGCCAGTATAAAACTGGGTTTAGGCACTTCCACAAATTATGTTCTGCTCGTTTTTCTTTTCTTCCTGTGTTTAATTCAGCTCCAAAAGTACCTGGTAACTCAGAGGAGAACTTCAGTACATAGAAGTGTGCAAATCATGCAAAGAAATACTAAAATAGTGAATTTTTACCACTACCAGCAAGACAGGAACTGTAAACTATACAGATGTATCAACTGAGAAACTAAGCTGTCTCCAATTGAAAAATTTGCACAGGAGAGAATGGAGCAGAAAGTGTGGACAAGCTTCAAATGGAAGATGAATAGAAGACAATGCAGAATGCTTGGATATATTACAGGGGAATGAAATCTAATTTAATGATTTTCTTAACTCCTACAGATGTTTGACCTACAGATGCAAATGTTATGATAAATCTAAGTTATGCTAAATTATTCACAGCTACAGAAATGATTTGTGTAAACTTGGAAGCTACAGTTTCAAAACATTCTTAAATGCGACTCATAACAAATACAGATGCAGTATCCTACAGGTTGAAAGAGTTATAACCAACTGAAAATTTAACACAAAAACAAACTAAACTACAGAATGTATTAACTACAGATTAAACTGACTCGAACAGATACAAGCCAATGATAGTACACAAAAAATGTAAAGATGCAGTCCTAACAAATTTACAACCTGAACTATAACAGAACTAGCTACAAGAACAGACAACTTAAACATGTGCAAATGGATTAATTATGATAGGATACAGCAGCAGGGTTACAGGCTGAAACTACAGGAACAGAAACTAAAGATGCAGCTGGATATCATAGATGCAAGTTATACAACAGATGGAGTACACGATAGAAATGGTATGTTACAGAATAATGATGCAGGTGACTATGACTAAATCTAACTTATGCTAATGATGCAGTTTATACAGATGGATTTAAACAGCTAAACTATAATGGCAGGCTACAAATTTCCTAAACTAATTAGCACAGTTCAACAAGAATTTTTTTTTTTTTTTTTTTTAGAACAACAACTATAGAATACACTAAACAGATGTGAAGGAAACTACACAGATGATTGAAACACTAAGCTATCTTAAGGACAGATACGCTACAATATGTACAGAAAGATGGTTTGAATGTAGTCTCCAAATGCAATGACCAAATGCAAGATTCAACTAGCCTAACAATAAGATGCAGATACAGATGAAGATATGAAAATGAAGTTATACTAACAACAGCAGACAAACAAAATAAAATCTAACACATATATACAAAACTACAATAAAAACCAGTAAAGTTAACAATAGAACAGCTATACCACTACCAAATCCCCGGCAGCGGCGCCAAAAACTTGGTGGGCTTAGGAATGTTACCTACAAATGTAAACTGCAAGTGCACAGTGTCGACAAGCAACACAGGGCAAGCACAGGTCGAACCACAGGGATTTGGAGGATGTAATGTTGAGCTTTATGGTTTATCTAAACTGATTCAAAGCACAAAAGTAGTAACAAGGAGGTTTTGAGTGTGTCGAAACGACAAGGTGTTGTTGTGATTGTAATTCTAAGGTAGAAAGTATGCAAGAGAGGTTGTAAACAAAAGTTGGAGAGCACTAGGATGATTGAATTCACCTTCTAACCCTATGCTAAGGCAATTTAACTCAAATTATGTTCTTGTACCTTCCCTTGAAGGTCTCAGGTGGATGTTTATTAACTAACTTTCACTAACTCACCCCTAGTATGAGTTGTCTTCTTACAGTACAACTCATCACAGGTTCATTTGTTCAAACAGTTAACTACTAATCCTAACACAATCTAACACAACAAGAACAATAATCAGAGGATGATTAACTTAACATCAAATTAGGGGTTTCATCTACACCCTAGCAAAGTAAATTAGAACATGATGAAAGTTGTTAAAACACAATTGAATCTAAGCTAACAAAAATAAAACCCTAAAAATTCCCGGCTTTTCTTACATAGAGAAGAAATCTATTTATACTAAAACTTCTTCTCTAACCCTAAAAATCAAAATTAAATGCAAACCATGTTCGTCCAATTATCTGAATCGATTGTTCCCTCTTCCAATTCGGCTCTGCAACTTCATTAATTCGCTGTTGGAGAAACCCTAACTTTATCTATCTCAAACCTAGCTTCTAGGGTTGAGAAGAAGCTATGAAGGAGATAGATAAGAGCTAGGAGGTGGTAAAAGCGGCTGTGCTGGTGGCTGTGGTGGTGGTTACTCAGAGACGGTCGGGGAAAGAAGATGAGGGTTCTCTGGTTTTTCTGTCGGGAGAGAAAGAGAGAAAAGATGAAGGGAGTGTTTGGGTGTTCGGCTAGGTGAAGAGGGTAGGTGGCTAAGGTGTAAAGCGGGAGCAGCGAACGCTGATGCGCGGGTTGAAGCGACCGTTGGATGCAGCTGATAGATCAAATCTTACGGCTCGGGATGGAGCGGGCTTGGATTCGGGTCATGGGTAGGATCCTAGATAGCTCAAGCCCATATCTTTGTAACCGGGTTGCTACTGATGCGCAAGCGGGTTGCAACTTCTCTTCCATAGTCGCTAGGCTCCAACTTTCTGCTATTTTGGATCCTCAATTCATCCAAGCTTTATTTACTACCTAAAAACACAAAATTAATTAGTACAAGTATTTATTCTTGAAAACAAAGAAAATACAGAATTTGGGATAATATATGATTTTAAAGCACAAAAGATGAGTTAAATGCCAATAACAAGGTGTAGAAATATGCAATATTTGGTACTCATCAATGCCCACCTTTGTGTACATTGAACCCCAAATGGTTTTTCATTCCATCATTATACGTTGCACATGAAAGGTTCCAGAACACACATGGACAACAAATTCCTAAGCATTTATCATATTGCACCCAATGGACCTAAATTGTAAAATAGTGACACTGAAACTAAATATCCTAATTACAGTGAAATACAATCAGTAATGTTACCCGAATATGCAACAGAGAGAGGCCTCCAGTGAACCAAATCAAACAATATAATAAAAAAAAGAGTAAAAAATATAGGATACAACAGCAACATACTGAGCGAAGTTCTTTTCTCCGCTGACTAACATGCATAATGTGGTTTGAACTGCTAGATATAAAGATAGCCATCGAATTTAAAACTATTAAAAGGAGGGCAGAATTAATATCTGAGATCAGCACTGATTGACCGACCAATGTGAACTATTTAGCTCCTAATTACACATCCAGGTCCATTCAGTTAAGCCTCGTCAATTACTGGTAATAGGCATAGATACTATGATTTATTAGGACTACCTAATAAGGCTAGTCAAAGTCTAAAACCTGCAAAATAGAATAGGTTCAAAAATAACAGAATAACAAATCCTGGTGATTTATCACTATTGTTGGAGCTCATACATGAGGTCTCAAAGAAAGAGTTAGTTCATCAACAGTCCATGCCTTAAACAAAAGCTTGGATGCAAACCGGGCTCCTCAAATCTATCCTACGTGTTTTGAAGATTGTATTTAGCAATTATTACGTTTTAATCTAATTAGAAGAGAAAACCTTAGTACCATAAAGTTCTTAGATTGGTTGGTTAAAATTGTACTCTCTAATCACCAATTTGAAAAACAAAAGTACTATCTTTGATCTTTTTAAACCAACTTTCTTCTTGTTCCGCTTTGTTGACCTGCAATTAGACTATATAACAACTTGGTGAGCATGAGTCCACAGTACAATATGCATCCATCTAAACATATGATTCATACCAATACCCCATACCTCGCAGCAGTGTTCCATGTACCTTACATGCTCATCAGCGGTGCACCTCATCAACTTTTCCGCCGTATTTCGCATCAAAACAAATATATCTCAGTGAATTACTCCTGCATCAAAATCTGCAAATTTAAATTTACCATGGCACTTCTTCTTTAAAATCTCTATTGCACTTGCTGCATAAGGGCTCATTACCTTCATATACAACTTTACTAGTGCATTTCTTGCATGAGAACCACTCTCTACCCAACTAAGCCCAAGAATATTGCTTCACGGGTGAATATTTTATCATATTCCATGGATAAATTAAATTAAATACATGCTTACCTTGTTATCATCGTACTGCATCATATCAGTCGCTTCCTGTATAGTCTTTATATTCTCGGAGGGATCATCTTGCAGGGCCAGGTCGATCTTTTGAAATCTCATTGTCTTTCTGGAGCAAGCCTAAATAAATTAATTGTCCATTTGCAGTGTGCATTTATTAATAATTCCACTGTCCACTTCAGATGATGCATACTTACATTTTTCTGAATTCATTGACCTCAGATGTGGCCAGATTGACCAATACCTTGAACGCAGTGTTTGTGGCCAATCCAAGTGTACCTACAATTAAATTCGGTTGTCAGTTGAGCAGATCACTAAACATCTCTTTATGTTGTGTTATGGTGGAATGGGATCAGATCACTAACCTCGAAACTCGCTTACGAACGCTGCAGTTATTATAACAATTACTGGCACATTTCCATATTCATCTCCCCCACTAATGATATGCACCATTCTCCCCACAAAGTTACTTTCATGTCGATCCATTTACCTCAGCAAAAAGCAAAAGAAGCTTCTATAGATAAACAACGTGATTATCTAGTACCTTCATCCCAAAATACCGACTTACTTTGTATCTTGGATTGTTATTTCCCTCTTTGGCACTTCGCTAATCCTATCCTGGGTATCAAACAATACCATGGTAACATCTGAGACGGATTCCAATTTTCCTAAAGCACTTGCACGAAATAATTCTGTCAGGCACGCATATCTTATCTTAATTACATAAGTAAAGTAACTGAAAGGCAATGTAATCCGTGATTTAAATAGAATGTGGTGCCGTCCACTTTGCTAAATTGTCTAGGTGGAAATTGCATTAGTAAACACCGATTAGCTCAGTCAAATAATGGGACCACCAACATGGCTATTTTGACAACTAAGGTAGTGAGCCTAGAATAACAACAAAATTAGCCATTAATAGAGATTTTCCAACATCCCCTACCTCGCCACTAAGAGCGTCTTCTAAACCCCAACCGTTTGATTGAATTCTCATTCAACTTAGTGTGGCGTACAGAGAATGACCGCGGTTTTTGCTACTCTCTGATTCCAAAATACTCTCCGTGCTTGAGAAGTTATCCATTGAGAACTAAACATTGGTGGTTAAATGCTTGAAAGGTACTGGCAACTGCAACAACATAAATAAAATTAGCAACACGACGAACCACAAAAACAATTGCAAGTAAACATTCCAACTCAGGTTCACGCTTAAGACTCTGCAGTTCCACTTACATCTTATAATTTTTGTAGTTGTTATAGAAATTCATAAAATATCTTTACTAACAGTTTCACATGTACACCCGCCACTAAAACCACTGTCACCTCAACCGCCTATATCCACCCACCAATGAAGCAGCCCCCATCAATTCTACCTAATAAGTGTTATATACAACCACAACACCACCTCCGTGACACTATAAACCCCACCACGACCACCATGTTTTATATAACCTCTACGCTCACCACCAGTACTATCAAAAGAATGATCTAAAACCAAAACCCAAATATCAACATTAGAAATCAGATCCCCTCTATTTCGATTCCATGTCTATATTATGAATCTTATTAAAACCCATAAGAGGAACTCTATAATTCAAAATAACAATGAATCAAAAACCGTAGATGTCATATAAGAAATTGAAAAACTAAAGGTTCAAAAGGAACAATGTTTTCTCTAGATTATCTAATGAGAAGGACTTGTATGTGAAAATGATAACAACCGAACCCCATTAAACTAATGAGATCGAGGAATCAAACAGAAATTACATAAATCTGGTTGAAGTGTTTTTAGGGAGAAGAAATAAGGGGCAGAGAGAGTTTTTAGAAACCTGTATTGTGTTTCAACTTTGTTGAATCGTGAAATAACTCATATAGCCTGAACCGGCGCCCACCCCTGTTCACCCACGTCGACCAACTTCATATTACTCGAAGTTTCCTACCCGTCCAGTGAAAAACTCCATCCGGAGTTTCATGACCGCCGGATGATGGCCCCCGTCAAACAACGTCCGTCCGATAGCCCTGGCTATCATGGAGACAAACCTCATACCTTTTCATAACAATGATGTCTTCAAAATGCCTTATCAACTAATTCTAAATTGTTTGGAAAAGTAACAGATGCCCTTACTGTACAATATGTGGAACTAAAGCAGAAACTACAGAACACCTGTTATTACATTGCCCCTATGCCAAAGAAGTTTGGAACTCAGACCCAAATCCCATCTCACATAATATAGATAGCTCAATTACCTTCTTAGAACTTGTAGGAATTGGATACCAAACCAAAAATAAATTTCCCTTTAGAAGTAATACTCACCAAAATGTGGTTCATTTGGAAGGAAAGATGTAATAGGGTTTTTGAAAACAAAACTACTTCAGCTAGGAATTTAGCAATGGAAATTCAATATCATATAGCTTTCTGGGCTAAGAGAAGTAGTTCCCAGAAATAACGTAAAAAACAGAAGCAGAAAAGAAAAACTCCTTCTTGGCAAGCCCCTCTTAAGAACACTCTTAAGATTAATGTAGATGCGGCCTGGATTTCTGACAGTTTACCCTCAAGTTATGCCATAATCTTGAGAGATGATGCAGGTATCTCAGGAGGAGGAGCATCAGGACAAGCAGCAACCCCAGACCCACAAGAAGCGGAGGCTTTAGGCGTGTTGCAGGCAGCTTTTTGGGCGCATGAGAAAGGCCTGGAGACTTTTAGCATTGAAGGAGACTGTGAAAGCATCTTCAAATATTTACAAGGAAAGACTTCGACATTTCTTGGCGTTCAAAAGCTTACCTAGACGAAGCAGACATATTAACTAAATTATGCAACAATTTTTTGGGTTTTTATTTTGTCCCAAGGTCCGGAAATATGGTAGCAGATATTCTAGCAAAATTTGCAAGACCTTTAATTTCAAATGTATGTTGGGATAATATCCCTCCTCATGTATTCTTCATCAACTTTCAGTAGATAAATCTAATATCCAACAATCCTCTTGTGGATCGATATTATATGGCTCTACTCCTTTTGTAATTCATGCCTCCCCGAGGCCTAAAAGCAGTTCCTATGGAATGAACAAACTTAGAGTTTGTTCATTTTGCTTCCACTATGGAATGAACAAACATGAAAAATGGATGTTCAAATCAACAAATCTGTTGATTTAAACATTGAGTCGGAACATCCAGCGCGCGTCTGTGTTAAAGACGGGCGTCCTTGCTACCAATGCTGGTGTCGGAAGAAATAACGCCAGTGTATGTACTTACGTAGATGGTGGATTTTCGACAAAGGCAAAAATCGTAAACCCATAATTATACAAACTTCTGATCCAGCAATCAGACGTGAGTATTGAGACACGGGTCTTTCTTCAAATCTCTAACTGAGAATACTGTCTCTCAGAGAACATGCAGATGTGTAGTCTCTCGGCTGGACAACGGCATATCTTATGAATACTGGACACTTCAGTAATTATTTCTATATAGAATCACGAGATTGACGGCTCCTAGACAGCTTGCTACACTAGTATAGAGCAATAACGTCTTCAGGATGTAACAATGTTTTCCCTGACTATATGAAAGAAAATATGACGCTTCAAAAAGCTCATATCACTCAATTTTTGAATAATTAATGCTCCTAGATGATCGTGCTAGTATAGAGCCATTAATTAATTATTCTCGAAATCAATAGATTCATTAACTGAATCCCTGGAAAATATTCAATATTTTCATAATATTTCGTTACTTCAATTTATGGTTCTTCTCAGCAGAATTCCATGGGTTAATAATAAATATTCAACACACGGGCATCTGATCTACCTTTGAGTAAGCCCCGACCAAAATGGTGTAAGTGTACTCAACGATGATGCATTAACAATCACCACACGAACAAGTATTTCAAAATACGACGAGACGATGAACCTATGCAAATAGGAAAGAAAATAATAGTCAAGGCGCTAGGGGACTGGCTCACCGGCCGTCCAGTCATGCCGTGACCAGTCCCACGCCCAAATTCTATATTTTATCATATTTTATTATTTTGCTTGATCTCATGAAAATCCTTTCATTTGAACAAATATCCTTCGTTTTGAGGAAACTCCTCAGTTTCATGGTGTTTCCTTCACACTGAGGAAATAATATAAAATTAGGGAAAATATTGTGGGGCTGTGATTATTGGCCAACCGGCCATGCCTTGATCCCGGCGGCCCCACACCCCATGGTTCCTTATTATTTTATTATTATTATTCTAATCTCATGAAAACTCCTTAATCTCATGGTATTTTCATAAACCCATGAAAACTATAATATAAAATTAGGAAAACCCGTGGGACCGGGCCCAAGCCGGCAGGCCATGCCCTAGCCGGTCCCACACGTCCCTTTATTTTATTATTATTATTTTAAGGATTCCTTGATCTCATGAAATTCCTTGATTTCATGATATTTCCTTCAAATTATGAAAATTCCTTCAAATCATGGAAAAATATATCAGAAAATACATAAAATTAAGGAAAACTCGTGGGACCGGGCCCAAGCCGGCCGGCCATGCCTTAGCCGGTCCCACACACCCTTATTTTTATTATTTGCTTCCTTGATCCCATAGAAACTCCTTCCCTTCAAGGAAACTCCTTGATTTCAACAAATTCCCTAAATTCATGATATTTTCATAAATTCATGAAAAATAATATAAAATTAGGAAAGGCACCACGGGACCATGGTCACTGGCCGGCCGGCCATGCGTTGGCCTAAGCGGTCCCACGCCTCATCATTCCTTTATTTTATAATTATTTTCCTTCATCTCATGAAGTTTTCACGGTTTCAGCAAAAATCCCTGATTTCTTTATATTTTCTCAAATGATTGCTCAAACCACATCAGAAAATATCGAAATTCTCAGGACTAAGACACGAACACTTTGGTGACATGAGCATGTTACCTTGACCGACCAAGGTTGGCTCTTTGGCTTGCAAGGAGCCGGTCCCTCGTATTTTCACAATTTGACCTAATTTGCGCAATCACTCATATTGGGTCTCCTAGTGTCCCTCTTGAATTCTTCCTGAGTTTTACTCTCGGGCTGTTTTCACCTCCCGAACGAGCTTAAAACCTAAATATTCCCTCGAAGGGAGATAGGAAATTCTTTTCCGCATAGAATGGAGGGGCAGACCATCAAAATCCGAGTCTGTACGAGAATTCTACATCGATTCTAGTAAAGGCGCTAATTAGGGTTTCAACTAATCTGGGGATTGCTCAAACGATCAATATTTGATCCCGTGACCACCCAGGGCCGGTTTCATGACCCCTTGGTAGGTCCCTCATCTCTTCATAATTAATTAGGTTTTATCACCTAAGGTTCAGACGAGCATTATCTTAATAAATGATTAAACCAGCATTTAATCATCCTTTCATCAAATCAACTAGTCTTCATGAGACCTTGATATTTGCTCACGTGAGCATCTAGGCGCTACATGGTCAACCCATAATCTCATGTAGCCGGTCCTCTTCACTCCATGGTTAATAAACCGTCAGTAAATCATTAATTGATTAAATTAGGGTTTTGAGTCCAAGGTTAATGATTCCAGATTCAAACGCTAATAATTTTACGTTGATCCCGTGATCAACATTTTATTTATCATACTTGGTTCAATTTCCAGTATTCTGATTTAATATTTTATTTGGTCATGCTACCATAATTCATCAAACGAGCAATATTTGCTGAGCAATACTTGCTCAAACCAAAGAATATTGGTTCAACTATCAATATTCAACAATTCATCGAATGAGCAGTATTTGCTCACGTTAACTTATTCACACATCATATCTCTGTCTCAACAGACATGTTCAATTCATGAGTCTCAGAACATTTCCAAACCACGTTCGACTCAACAATACAAGGACTCATCGTCCCATGAAGTCATGAAGTCAACAACTGACTAATTAAATACACGTCTGCCTTGCAGACTCCACAATCACACGAGACATCAATCGTGTTACATGGGGGGATATTAACTAGGGTTTTGGTCTGGCGGTCTACGGCACGTGTGTTCATACACACGATGGAATGTGAGAAAGTCATGCAATCAGTTGAAGGAGTTAACAAAGTAGTGGAAGTCTCCGCACGATGAGAAACTGGTTTCAAACACGATTTACATTTCCCCACTCTTTGATTCCATCAACTGTTACACTTCATGGGATCATGGTGTCTATAATTCCAGCAATATAAATAAGTATCTGAATCATGATTGAAGATACAACGATTTCACGTCTCACAGACAACAAGAGATCAACAACTCATCAATTGAGCAATTACTCTCAACTGAACAATTTCAATCATTCAGAACTTATCATATTCAGAATTCTCAACACACCTACAATCTTTGATTACTATTGATTCCACACATTTCTAAGCTTCCCTCCTACAGATCGACCCATCCTCTCTTGTGACCGAATTTACTCTGGAACGACCATTGTCTTGGTTTAGGCCGGAAAACTACAGATTAATCTCTCGAATTCAAAGCACTCCCTTCTTGCAGTGCATCTGTGTGAGGTTGAACATTTTTCTCGGTTCAAGGAGTCTCCTCAGTACGGTCGTCCTCAATTCCGTAAAAACCAGCAAATCGTTTTGCCCCATCTACAGATTGGCGACCACAGTGGGAGATCATTCTCTCGGTTGCAATTCACAATTTTATCAAAGATGGTCGATTATGGGGAGGTCTCAGAAACATCCAATCTCAATTTATTATCTCTTATTGGCGAATTTCTTCCAATTACTACTAAACTCGGCTGGCCTGGTCAAGCTCCCACAGAGGGTATAAACACTCAAAGCTCAACCACCAATGCTAATCTGATAAAAATCCTAAATGATATAGTAACAAATCAAGCGGAAATTGTTATGGTACAAAACGAGGTGTTCGTCCTTTTGAAAGTTAATACAGATCAGTTATCAAGGGAACCAACATATGATCGCTCTAAAAAGAATGATGCTGGTAATCCTTCCTATGTTACCAATGGTGTTGATTTCTCTTCTAAGATCCGTACCTCGACCAGCGACGACGAAGAAAAAGTCCACACCCATTCTAAGCGCAAAAGGCTCCACCAATCTAGCTTGGACGTTCGTGAAAGCTCGGAACAATTCTCACGGATTCATAAAGAAGACCCGTCCATTTTGGCACGCTTCAATCAAGACTCTTACGATGAAGGGATAATGTCATTTTATAAATCCCTTTTGGAGGATTTACATTCTCGGATCGTAGCCGAAGCAACTGATCGATCGGCTTCTGATCTACTCAGCAAATCCGAGCCATTCCAGAATAAAGAAGTTTGCAAGGGTATAAGAAAAAACGGGTATTCTTCCAATCCGAAGCTCAACCTCCATCCTCCCATGAACGTTGTTGCTGAAAGAAGTAAAAGGAAAACCGAGGCACATCAACACAGGCATGCTTCTCCAGTATCCCAGGCTCTTCCACAAAGGAAGGATAATCAAACCCGAAATGCACAAATGTCGACTCAGCGTCATCCAAATGACCAGACAGATCCAGACTTCCCTCTTCCCATTGAAAAATTGATCGAGTTGCTAGAAGGCTGGATCCAAGATGGAGCAATCAAATTTCCATACGTCAGGAAAAAGCCTACTGAAGAAGAAATGAAGAATCCTCGTTATTGTCGCTTTCATAGGTTCGTCAATCATCCAACAAGCGACTGCAAGGTTTTGAAGCGCATCTTCAAGGAAAAGGTCGAATCGGGAGAACTTAACTTGGGGACTAAAGGGGTGCACATGGATCCTCTCTCAGTCAGGACTTTCTCTCTCTGAATAACCTGTCAAAGAAGCGGTTCATGGTCGAACATATATGTGAAATATTCTATCCGTCGAAGGCACAAAGGAAAGACATGTTCACAACACTGAATCACATCATGCCATGGAGAAGACTGTCCATTTAAAAAAAAATACTCCCTGGGCCTTCAGCCACAGACAAGGAGATGCACGACCGTGGACTGCTTACCAAAGTCGATCCCAAAGGAAACAAATTTGGAAGAACGTTGATCCTCCATCAACATAATTCCACTGAAGACTCTTAGATCCGCGGGAATCACTCGAAAAGAAGCTACTCATGTTCCATCTCAATCAAGAATCATGAAGGAACGCTCTGAGATGCCTATGGCTACATTTCTCTCAAGATGAAAATAGACAACAGCCAAGTTTTCGTAGTCAAGGAAGATCCGAGATATGACATGATCCTCGGACGAACATGGATCCATGCTGAAAATATAGCTACTGACAAAACGCCTTTGTTTTCACATCTCTCCAACGAAGAAGGTTCGATCCAGGGGATTTGGTGAGCGCTTCGTCGTCATGGCACTGGGAGGAATTTCTAATGAGGTTGAAATAAGAACCTGAAGAAGATGCATTGACATTTCTCAAAACATTCTGCACTCGGGCAAGTCTTATTCCTCCTCTGTCCATATCATATATTCTCCTACATGCTCTCCTAGCATGGGGACTCAATTCCGCTAACAACTTAGCCGCTGCAAGATGTCATGGATATCTTCACCACAAAAATATTTTACCAAGTGGTCGCACCTATTCGAATCGAGCATCTCACTGGAATGTTCATTTTAGAGACGATATGCAATCATGACAAGGAATGTCTTGGATGTACTCCTGTTCCGCATTCAGGAATTTCCACCGCCGAATTATGGAAAAGTGCTGATGCCTGTACAAGCATGAATATTCACATGTTAGAGGACTGATGAAGGAAAAGTCGAACAGAAGATATTCAGGGCCAACACGATCATGCCTAAGAAGTTCTCTCAAGGGGTCTGATGCTTTGACCCTCAAGTATCTGAATTTTGAAGCAGGATTTTCTTAATTTATTCGTGTTTTGATCAATCCCTCCAAAGCATATGCAGTACTTGCATTCAGTAGTTGAATCTCTTTCAGCAATCAACATCAGTTTATTTAAATGAAAATCTTCATCAAACCAAAAGAAAATACCTACAACTATCAATCGCCTACTTTTCCAAGGCCAACTGAAAATCAAAACCTCTCATCTCGAGTGTTATATTCTTGAAGCCTTGATTGTACTCCCAATCAAAGAGTACACCTTCTATAATGACGCCTCTAGCTTCAGCACAAATATCTCGACGATGACATATTGATTCACCATCGACACGATCAAAGTGAAACTGAACTACAATCGCTGAGTCCTCCATGGCAAGACTTCTGAAGAAGATGCAACATGATTCATCCATCGATGGCACGAATTCCTTCAACATGCACTAGGGACTTGATCTTATTGGACAAGATTCAAGACATAGCAAGTCATAGCAACCTGATGCGATTCCATGAAAACTTTATCAACGGAATCTCTCTACATCACAAGCCCCCTGCACGTCTGAGGAACTTCTTATCTTCACCGATCACACCCAGAATGGAGACCGCTGCTGCTATCTGCCACAACAACGTCGACTCACTGACGAAGCCAGTTCACAGTAAAGTCATATTGATCAGGAAAATTCGGGTTGTACTCCCAGTACACCTACATCTTAGGGATTCGCAAACCTCCAACTAGTTCGTGAATGTAAAGGCTCACTGGATGGAGGAGTAAAGGCTATGTCGATAAATCATGATTCTAACCTTTTCAATCTCTGAAGTAACTTAGACCATAGTATCGGCATCAACAAGGATATGTGGAGGAACTCCATTCATGGTCTCAGCATCAACAAGAATTTCTGGAGAGAATTCAATCGTGATCCCAGCATCAACAACAGTCTCAGGTGCAACATCCGGCTTCATCAACTAACCATTCTCTGAAGTGTTACACATGAAGCGGACTTCTCCAATAACTAATGATTCATATGAAGATGTGTAGAACTGATAAAATGCTCACATGAAAGTCTTCCCAAAGCTTGCACGACTGGTGGGCATAATCCAAAGTCTTCAACAAGATGTTCTCATCACCTCCACAAATGAGATACAACACACTTCAGTCCATGGGTTTACAAAAACGTACCAATGGGTGAGGAATGGGACAATTCTTCCTCAACAAAAGATGTTCCTTTACATCTCTTCTACAACATACCAAAAGTGTGCATCAATCGGACATACGAGCTGAAATATACGGCCTTTACCGTCAGGTCTACGAAATCTGAAAAATTTATACGGGATTACAAATTACAAATGTGCACGCTTCGTTGGCTGACCTCTACAACTCCAAATTGAGTGATTCTTTTCTCATGTGATAACTCAGTCTCTTAGATTCAAAAGTTGGGGTCAAGCATCGAATTCCGACGTCGTATGAGGTTCCTACAGCTTCCAGAACGTACGACATGCAAGCAGCAATTCTTAGACGGGATTCATAACTTCCACAGTCGATCGGTGTCCACGAGGTCTTTCCACTAAGTACTTCATCAAGGTACCTCCAACTTCGACCACCTAGGTCTTTACATCAATTTTCTACCTGGGTCCTCTATCTAAGTCCTGCCAGAAGAAGAGAAAACGAAAATGAGAGATTTAACAAAATACTGGGGACTGACGGTCCACTGATCATGACGATCAGTTTCACAGTCCAAGACCCGTGGCACCAGACTCTCATGTGCTAATCATTCATCATAAAAGGAATGCTACCACCGGGACATGAAACCATGGTCATTACATCACCTCTCTTGAAAGCAACCTCATGTTATGGTCCCGTGACCAGGGTTTCAGAAGTGATGTTTCTACTACTGACAGAAGATGGCACTGCAATCACCACCATGCTCATGTATCAATCAAGGGTTCCTGATCTCAAATGAATCAATGACATTAAAATCCTTCAACAGTCGTTCAAGACACAAGCGAATGGTCTAAAGATACAAAAGGAGTGTTTTACAACAAGCTTGTCTGAGAAGATTTTACTCTGCCCTGTACAAAACGACGAACTGGGAGAAATTGGTGAATAATCAAGGGTTGAGTTATATACCATTTTCTTTGTATGGATGTTACCTACAACATATCAAAATTTCATAGCAATTGGAGGAACGAGCAAAGAGATGTGGCTGAAACATTGGACTACATGCCAGCTGAAAATTTTCTGAAGGTCTCCTGGAAGTTTACTGATTCGCTGATTTCGGCCCTTAAACATGCTCAAAACTCAAAAAGATTCTTTGATAAAGCTTGGAAATTTCCTGGGCATGAGAAAGCATGGGTGAATCACGAAAATCCGACATCAGACGAAGATTCTACAGCGTTTTCATTAAAAGGCGAGTTCTGAATTTTCTGGTGACGTATTTCGGCAAAATTTTCATTCATTCATATGGGTCCTCGTTCATTCATTCACAAATTAGCAACCTCGTACTTCTATGAAGAAAATATACGATGGGTACTTACCGGAGTGGTCCCTAAAGTGCTCAAAAGACCGGAATTGCCAACATCATCATTGGAGACATCATTGCTTTCATTCGGTTTCGAAATCCGTGGTTTTCTTCTTCACCATCCTCCGAAGATGAATGGGCATCATCAGTACTCCCTCGTTCCATGGAAATATCCTCCTGAATACATCAACAACAATTAGTGAGAATTGAAGACCATCAAGGCTCGATGAAGCAAAATTCTGAAAGGAAATTACAAACCTTGTTTTCATGATCCTAATTGCACGGACAAGAAAAGTCATGATGTGAGAAGCGTTAACAACTCACCGAAGAAGCGACTGGGGACTGCACCTTGTTCGGTATCATCCTATAATTCCTCCGCTTCTGCCTTCTCCACCCTGGAGACTGTCTTGCACGTCTGAGAAGTCTACATGGATTCGAGATCTCACATCAGCGTCTACAAAAATGGTAATCCTCAACTCTTACCTATTTACGGTTTCACGAACTTAGTGATAATAACGTAAAAATTCCGAAAATCTTGCTCGCTCCTTCAAACCTGCAAAGACGAGCAAAACTCATTATTCAAAATCATAACTTGATTTTCATAAAACCGTGAACAACCCACGCGAATTTTAACATCCACTGGTTTTTCAGAAATTGGATAGACGTCCATTCTACAATTGTGAAAACTCACATACAGACATTATTTCACCATGTATAATTGTCTACTTTCAACAGTTGTTCAAAATCAAAACATTGATTTTACAAAAATATGTTTTAACGTGAAACTCACGCCTATATATATTTTTGCTCCCTCGAGAGTATATTTTCAAAAATTTGTGAAAGCTTACATATCGAAAATAAAAAATTTCATGAAAGCTCATAAACAAATTTTTTAACAGACGCACGTCTATTTAAAAAAAAAAAAAAAAAAACTTTTTCTCTCATATAAGCATCCACCTTTGAAACGAGAGTTTATTAAAATCTCACATATTTATAAAAAAAAAAAAAAAATCTCTCATACATTAAGGATTATTGCTAGTTTCTTAAACTAACGATCAAACGAACGTTCGTTCCTAAAACAAAGGTTTTTACAAAACTCACGTCTATACATGCATATGTATATATAATTTTAACACGAACAAGTTATCAACTTCTGAAAAAGAAAGCGGTGCAGCACCAATTTACGCTTGTCAGACGATGCTCTATCATTCCACTGGGATCTTTGTTCAAGTCGTGGTTTGCTCGCGCAATCGAAAATCCGGTAATGTCTTAACTTACGACTAAGTTCAATTACTTGCACTGTTCATAACCATAAAATCACCATTCAATGCTCACTGAGGAACACGGCTTTCCTCACTAAGCAGTGGACTTAATGTAGATGGTGAATTTTCGACAAAGGCTAAAATCGTAAACCCATAATTATACGAACTTCGATCCAAAGAATCGACGTGAGTATTGAGACACGAGAGTCTCTCATCAAATCTCTCGACTGAGAATATTGTCTCTCAGAGTACATGCAGATATGTACTCTCTCGGCTGGACAACTGCATATCTCATGAATACTGGACACTTCAGTAATTATTTCTATATAGAATCACGAGATTGACGGCTCCTAGACAGCTTGCTACACTAGTATAGAGCAATAATGTCTTCAGGATGTAACAATGTTTTCCCTGACTATATGAAAGAAAATATGACGCTTCAACAAGCTCATATCACTCAATTTCTGAATAATTAATGCTCCTAGATGATCGTGCTAGTATAGAGCCATTAATTAATTATTCTCGAAATCAATAGATTCATTAATCAATCCCCGGAAAATATTGAATATTTTCATAATATTTCGTTACTTCAATTTATGGTTCTTCTCAGCAGAATTCCATGGGTTAGTAATAAATATTCAACACACGGGCATCTGAGCTACCTTTGAGTAAGCACCGACCAAAATGGTGTAAGTGTACTCAACGATGATGCACTAACAATCACCACACGAACAAGTATTTCAAAATGCGACGAGACGATGAACCTATGCAAATATGAAAGAAAATAATAGTCAAGGAGCTAGGGGACTGGCTCACCGGCCGGCCAGTCATGCCGTGACCAGTCCCACGCCCAAATTCTATATTATATCATATTTTATTATTTTCCTTGATCTCATGAAAATCCTTTCATTTGAACAAATATCCTTTGTTTTGAGGAAACTCCTCAGTTTCGTGGTGTTTCCTTCACACTGAGGAAATAATATAAAATTAGGGAAAATTTGTAGAACCGTGATTATTGGCCAACCGGCCATGCCTTGATCCCGACAGCCCCACACCCCATGGTTCCTCATTATTTTATTATTATTTCCCTAATCTCATGAAAACTCCTTAATCTCATGGTATTTTCATAAACCCATGAAAACTATAATATAAAATTAGGAAAACCCGTGGGACCGGGCCCTAGCCGGTCCCACATGTCCCTTTATTTTTGTTATTATTATTTTAAGGTTTCCTTGATCTCATGAAATTCCTTGATTTCATGATATTTCCTTCAAATTATGAAAATTCCTTCAAATCATGGAAAAATATATCAAAAATACATAAAATTAAGGAAAACTAGTGGGACCGGGCCCAAGCCGGCCGGCCATGCCCTAGCCGGTCCCACACACCCTTATTTTTATTATTTGCTTCCTTGATCCCATGGAAACTCCTTGATTTCAACAAATTCCCTAAATTCATGATATTTTCATAAATTCATGAAAAATAATATAAAATTAGGAAAGGCACCACGGGACCATGGTCACTGGCCGGCCGGCCATGCCTTGGCCTAAGCGGTCCCACGCCTCATCATTCCTTTATTTTATAATTATTTTCCTTCATCTCATGAAGTTTTCACGGTTTCAGCAAAAATCCTTGATTTCTTCATATTTTCTCAAATGATTGCTCAAACCACATCAGAAAATATTGAAATTCTCAGGACTAAGACACGAACACTTTGGTGACGTGGGCATGTTACCTTGACCGACCAAGGTTGGCTCTTTGGCTTGCAAGGAGCCGGTCCCTCATATTTTCACAATTTGACCTAATTTGCGCAATCCTTCATATTGGGCCCAAACTCTCTCCTACCGTCCCTCTTAAATTCTTCCTGTGGTTTACTCTCGGGCTGTTTTCACCTCCCGAACGAGCTTAAAACCTAAATATTCCCGCGATGGGAGATAGGAAATTCTTTTCCGTACAGAATGGAGGGGCGTACGATCAAAATCCGAGTCCGTATGAGAATTCTACATCGATTCTAGTAAAGGCGCTAATTAGGGTTTCAACCAATCTGGGGATTGCTCAAACGATCAATATTTGATCCCATGACCACCCAGGGCCGGTTTCATGACCCCTTGGTCGGTCCCTCATCTCTTCATAATTAATTAGGTTTTATCACCTAAGGTTCATACGAGCATTATCTTAATAAATGATTAAACCAGCATTTAATCATCCTTTCATCAAATCATCTGGTCTTCATGAGACCTTGATATTTGCTCACGTGAGCATCTAGGCGCTACAAGGTCAACCCATAATCTCATGTAGCCGGTCCTCTTCACTCCATGGTTAATTTTCAATAAACCGTCAGTAAATCAGTAATTGATTAAATTAGGGTTTTGAGTCCAAGGTTAATGATTCCAGATTCAAACGCTAATAATTTTACGTTGATCCCGTGATCAACATTTTATTTATCATACTTGGTTCAATTGCCAGTATTCTGATTTAATATTTTATTTGGTCATGCTACCATAATTCATCAAACGAGCAATATTTGCTGAGCAATACTTGCTCAAACCAAAGAATATTGGTTCAACAATTCATCGAATGAGCAGTATTTGCTCACGTTAACTTATTCACACATCATATCTCTGTCTCAACAGACATGTTCAATTCATGATTCTCAGAACATTTCCAAACCACGTTCGACTCAACAATACAAGGACTCATCGTCCCATGAAGTCATGAAGTCAACAACTACTAACTAAATACATGTCTGCCTTGCAGACTCCACAATCACACGAGACATCAATCGTGTTACATGGGGGATATTAACTAGGTTTTGGTCTGGCGGTCACGCACGTGTGTTCATACACACGATGGAATGTGAGCAAGTCATGCAATCAGTTGAAGGAGTTAACAAAGTAGTGGATGGAAAATCAACAAAGTCTCTCGCACGATGAGCAATCGGTTTCAAACACGATTTCCATTTCCCCACTCTTTGATTCCATCAACTGTTACACTTCATGGGATCATGGTGTCTATAATTCCAGCAATATAAATAAGTCTCTGAATCATGATTGAAGATACAACGATTTCACGTCTCACAGACAACACGAGATCAACAACTCATCAATTGAGCAATTATTCTCAACTGAACAATTTCAATCATTCAGAACTTATCATATTCAGAATTCTCAACACACCTACAATCTTTGATTACTATTGATTCCACACATTTCTAAGCTTCCCTCCTATAGATCGACCCATCCTCTCTTGTGACCGAATTTACTCTGGAACGGCCATTGTCTTGGTATAGGCCGGAGTACTACAAATTGATCTCTCGAATTCAAAGCACTCCCTTCTTGCAGTGCATCTGTGTGAGGTTGAATATTTCGCTCGGTTCATGGAGTCTCCTCCGTACGGTCGTCTCCTCAATTCCGTAAAAACCAGCAAATCGTTTTGCCCCATCTACAACTTCAACGCGCATTTTTACTTATAACGCCCGCGTCCGTATCAAAAATGCCAGAGTCTGACCCAATGGCGCCAACGGCTCAATCTGAACGGCTGCAAAAACCTTTGAACCAACGGCTACATTTTTTGAAATCTATAAATACTCCTCATTTCAACTCTAAATTTACACATTCTACACATTCTTCCTTCTCAAATCATCTACAAAAATGCCTCCCAAAGTTCGTTCTGTTAGATTCACTCAACAAGAGGATTTAGCTATTTGCAGAGCCTACGTTTTTCAAACACAAGATGTTGCCGCTGATGTTGCTACCGGTAGGAATGTATCACAATCGACGTTCTGGCAGAAAGTTTTTGAAATGTTCGCTGCTGAAACGATGAACATTAATAGGCGTGATTGCCACGGATTGGCGCATCGTTTTAGTATAATTAGTTGTAATGTATCGGAGTTCATCGCTCAACTAATGGAGAATCACAAAAATAAGCTCAACGGTGAAGCCGAACATGAAGTGGAACCCATAACTCTAGCGATGTGTCCAACATCTCACTGCGGTCGTCAGTTCGAATTCCATGCTTGTTTCAACATTCTTAGGGTGCTCATCAAATACGATCCCTACATCGCCCTAAGAATTCCACCACCCGCCGAGAACTGACGCCGCCTATGTAGTAGTTGTTTTAATCTGATGTATTTCTTTTATTCTTATTTATGGTGTGGTTGTTCAATGCAGTATGTTTTTATTTATGAAATTGATGGTGCAATGTTTAATCGAGGAAAAATTTAAATTACTTGATATTGATGGTTTTAGATAATCGTAATAACACAAATTAAACAACAAATTAAATAACATAATACCATAGTGAATCGATTTGTCCTACAACTTCAATCAGCCCACTCCACCAAAAAACACCTGGGACATTCCCAGAAATGCCTTCCATATGTGTCTTCTTCATAAGAAGTCTGCAAATGCATAAAAGTCCTGTAACCGGGCTTTGAGCATGAACTGATTATCTGTGGACAATGTTTGTATTCGTGATCTCCATATCCACAATGCTTGCAATGTAATAACTCCTTCTTCAATTTGGCTTTTAGTTTGAAGTTTTTGCAGAGTGTTGCAATCTTTCTTCTTCTTCTTTTTTAATCTTCATAGCATCATCTAGCATATGTGGTTCCTCTGGACAATTGGGATCTTGACATTGCAAATACCTGAGCTTTTTCGGTTGTGATTCAATCACCATTCTGATGCGTGAACAACCTTCCCGCAGACACTTTGAATACATCCAAGGACATTGCATAAGACTTTGGTTATCCATGAAACATAATGGACAAACCTCTTTTGCTTCGACACATAATATTTGCTTCGCTTTGCCTTTAGAAAACACGGTGGATGATGAGAAATAAATCGGTTGGTTTGGTTTAGAATAAAACCTAGTGATGTATTTATAATATAAAATAGGCATAGGTAATTCAAACGGACGCTCAAAGTTCTGACGCGGGCGGTTTTACTACAAACGCCAACGGCAAACTTTTCTTTCTCGACCTATAAATTTCATTCCTCCCATCTCCAAAATCACATCTTCTTCTTCTTCTTCTTCTTTTTTCCTAAATCTCTCCCCCTTTGCAGAAATGTCTGTTAGAAATCGTGGTCCCAAGTTTACTCAAGAAGAGGATATAACTCTATGCAAAGCATATTTCTTTCATAGGGTAATCACTGGTGTTGTTATTTCTCATGACGGTTCTTTTTGGGAGAACGTTTTTTCAATGTTCGTCTCACTTACGGGAAATCCAGGAAACCGAGATGCTCGTCGATTACGTGCTCGTTTTCAATCTATTAGGCTTGTTGTCCAACCATTTGTTATTCTGGTAATGGAAATTGATCGAGAAAAGTTCAGCGGTGTAACTGAAGATGAAGTGATCCAAACAGCTCTTGATAATTGGGAGGAAGCTCACGGTAAACCTTTTCGTTACGAAGCGTGTTTCAGAATTCTAAAAGATGGTCCATCTCAAGCACATCGTTACTGCACTCGAATGTCGTTGCCAGAATTTACAATGGAAGAAGATGTTGCTCTTGTTCGATGTTGGTTACATCGTATGGTGAGACCAATGAACAATGACAATTTCTGGGAAAGAGTATTGGGACATTTTGTAGCAACGTGGAACAAAGCCATAAGAAACAGTAAGAGCCTAGAACTAAGAATTGCATTCATCACTAATGAAGTCAAACATTATACAGAAGTATTGTGGATGGTTCATCGTAGCAATTATGGATTATCTAACGAAGAACTGGAAACCATCGCTCAGACCAAGTTTACCGAAGAAAGCGGGAGAGAGTTTAGGCATTTTGAATGCTATGAACTTTACAGAGAGAATGTCGCTGGATTTGATGTAGTTTGATTTTTTGTTATGGTTTATTAAAATGTAGTTTGATGTTATTTGCAAGTTTAAATTGTAATAAATTTCACTTAATCTGAAGTGGAAATCTATTTTAAAATATAAACATTTTCATTCATTGATATTACTGCCAATTCTTTTACAAGATATAAACTTAGACAATAATAAAAACTTCAATAAAAATCAAGTACAAGTTTTGGCCTCTTGTATATCTTCATTTGACGTATTTTCCATTCAACGCGCTCTTTGACAGTTTCACCTTTGTTTTTGAATTTTTTGTTGTTAACTTTCAAAACTGGAGCTCTTCTTTGCCTTTAAGTGGAACATTTTCTTGGAGCAACTTTTAAAACTTGCACTTCCCTTTTACAATTTTCAATCTTTTTAAAACTCCCACATATCTTAGAAACAGCAGCTTCAAGTTTTGCATCGCAAAAAAGTGTGATCGCCTTTTCAGCCATTTTATAAGAGAAAATTCAAGTCAATTTTGGTGTGAGTGAATTGTTTGAAGATGATGGTAATTTATAGAGGTAAAAAGTGAAATTCGAATTTTAAAAAACTACCCGTTGGCGTTGGAAGCAAAAACGCCGCCGATATATCTTAAGACGCCGCGTTGGTTCTTCTGACGCAAGCGTTTTTCCTTCCAACGCCAGCGTTCGATCTACGGACGCTAGCGTTTTTACCTGGATCGCACGCCTATTGATCTAATGCTCAATGCTTTATCATAGTGGAAAACCTAATTTGGTCATCCACCCGGCTCAACAAACGAATGGGTTTGTTCATTCCCATAGGAATTGCTCTTAGTCTTTTTATGAAATGCCTTATTCAAAAAACAAAAAAGAAAAAGAAAAAGCTAATAGTTATTTTCTTCTGTTTTTCCGGTTGTGTACCAAAAAAAAGTGTTCAACTTATTTCCATTCATTCATGTGAAACAAGTTGAAACCGGCTCCAAATTTTTGGCCTTCTGCCACCTCTGCACTACTTCCCCGGGAAAGTTGCACGATCTCTTGAAAGTTTTCCGACATACCAATTGTGTCTTTGGCCGCGTAAGCAACCAGTTAAGTCAATATCCTGCACGAAAATATGCATATGGATAATGTCTTCAAAGTAAACCAGAAAGAAGGCTACTCCGAGCACTAATTTAATTAGTGGGACTTAGATGAAGCTCACTGCAGCTCAAGCATTGGTGTATCGGAGTCTAGAGAAAGCCGTCCCACCAAATATTAACAGCATAGAGTGGGTAATTTATACTATTAGATTTCCTGCACATTATTTAGTAGTAAAACGAGCCAAGTATTCCAAAAAAAATATTTAGAAGCCGTGTCTCTCTCTTTCTTCTTTTACATCAACATGAAACACTAGGGAACCCAAAGCAAAACAACATCATGATACATCAAATGAAATACATCTTGAATCATGACTCCCATCTTTTTTCTGGAACTGTACATTTCATTTCCTTTTTGAAAAAAATGTGTCAACAGAATAATTCTTATACCCAAAACCCATCTGTCCATCTACGGCGTGAAGGTTGCCCTCCATGCTCGCTCATACTTCCTCTTAGTCGGTAAAATGCCGGTTTCCGGGCTGTTCTCAGCGGACCTGATCTATTTGTGTGCTTAATCGGTAAAGATCTTCCTTCTCCTACCACACTTGATATCGAATGCGGTCTGTTGTCCATTTCATCAAGTGGACCTGAACTATAATCCATTGTGATGAAAGAAGATGCATACCCATAAGTTAAACGTGGAGTGAACCCGCCAGTATTCCACCAACTCCTATTAGAACGACCAAGATCACCTTTATAATCACAGTCAAGACCAGATGAAGACTCCTTTCGACTACAAATGTCTCCACGTGTTTCATCAATATCGTTGTATATGAGTTTCAATGCCTGCACAACTTCACCCATGAAGGGTCTCTGAGTCACCTCAGGGTGGACGCACATTGAAGCAATGGCTGCAACTCGTGCCATATTATCGAAGTTATAATTTCCTTCTAGTGCAGGGTCAACTAACTGCTCAAGCCCTTCTCTAGTTGTAAGTAGTGGTCGTGCCCAAGTTACAAGATTCTCTTGTCCCGGGGATTGGGACATGTCTACAGGTTGTCTTCCTGAAAGAAGCTCCAGAAGAACAACTCCATAACTGTACACATCACTCTTGACTAATAAATGTCCTGTCATTGCATATTCAGGAGCAACATACCTGCAAGATGACATTTCCACCGTTGTTAAAAAGGAAACAGAAATGGGAGTGCTGATGTCCAAATTGCACCAAAACAACAATGCTGACCCACATTGTAACTATTTTACTTTTATGGAAGAGAAACAGTAACTCACCCAAAAGTGCCCATAACTCGAGTTGAAACATGATGGCTACCTTCTGTTGCTTCCCTTGCAAGGCCAAAATCTGAAACCTTAGGGGTAAAATCATCTTCTAGTAGAACATTACTGGCCTTAAAATCCCTGTGAATGACACGAGGATTAGAATCCTCGTGCAGATATGCTAATCCCCTTGCTGAACCTAGGGCAATCTTCATCCGAGCATCCCAGTCAAGAGACCCCTTGCTCCTATCCACGCCTGCGAGACAAGCATACTTGTTATTTACAAGAACCCAATGAAGTGCTTTGTGGATCATTTTTAGAACAGCTATTACCGTGCAAGTGGGACTCAACACTCCCGTTGTGAACAAGCTCATATACCAAGCAGCGTTGCTGTTCCTCAATACATATACCGAAGAGCTTTACTAGGTTACGGTGATGCAATCTGCTTAGCATCTCAACTTCTGCAATGAACTCACGATCTCCACTTTGGTCCTCCCTTGTAAGCATCTTGACAGCAACCTCAGTTTCATCCTCCATGATCCCATGGTAAACTCGACCAAATCCTCCCTCACCCAAAATCCTCTTAGAACTGAATTTGTCTGTAGCCTTCTCAAGCTCAAGTAGTGAAAATGTCTTCACTGAGAGAACACAAGTAGCCATAGCAGAAACAAGCGACATTGATGTTGAGCTTGCCATGCTAACTGATCTGATGGACCTGATCATACCTGTGAACACATCACCTATATCATTTTTCAAATTAAAAGCATAGGAGAAGGTCATGGGTGAGTCAGTCATCATATACATATAATTGGCATGATCTATTTTATTTATTTAAAAAAAAAATTAAAAAAAAAATTCTATGAATGACATGCATCTTCAGTGTTAGATTTTAACAATCTACAAGTGACAATTAAGAATTTGATACCTACCCTGGCAATAATACTACAAGCAACTGTCCATAATAACTTTTTTTAGTAAAAGGCGAAAGAGTAGTTCGCTATGTGCTTGCCGCATGCTGCGTGAATACTGTCCATAATAAATTAATAACTAGTTATGCAAACAAAGCCTAGCTCAAGTGACACTGTAGCAAGTCATTTCTTTATTGTTAAATGAGTATAGGCCATTAGAAATAAGGAAAAGGAAAACAAATTACCAGATCTCTTAGCAATGGACGGTGTAAATGTGGGACCAACAGCAGTTGGTCTTCCATGCTTCTTACACTTGAGGAGGATGATAACTCCACCAAAGCATACCAAGAAAAGTACAAACGCTGATAAAGCAATCACGGCAACTGTTCTAGCATTCATCTTTTGATTCTTGCTGGTAGGCCTGGCAACTATAGGCTGTTCGTCGCCTCCAATACTTCCAGTAGGACCACTGCTCATTGAACCTCTGGATTGCGGTGACAAAGGTAACCCTGATAATGACACTTTTAGACTCTACAAAATCATTAATATACAACAGAAGCACGCCTGAAAAACTAAGGTTTATTACCTGGATAATTGACATATACGACTTCATAATCACCGAAGAGTGTCATATTAATTGCCAGCTTCTTCTGCCAAATCCTATCGGAAATCAGCAAGGCAGTAGTGTTATCAAATTTCTCTCCCAATGGAACCAGATCAATGTCTATTACTGTCCTCTCCTGATCTTGAGTATCAGAACTCGCACCCATAATCCTCACTTGACTTTGTTTTAAATATGTGCCAGCTGCAACCTCTACCTCTAGCTCCCCAACTCGAGGAAAGAACTGATACAGAGATACTCCTGCATGAAGCTCAACTTGCATAGGAAACACACAGCCACAAGGTGATCCAATGGGAGTAGTAGTAAGCGGTTTAGAACAAGTGACCTGATCACAACCTGCCAAAATCCTAACATCAGAACCGTAGCAGAATGTCTAAACTGAAATAGTGACACATAAATAATCCACATACCAAAGAGACTGGGGGAAAAAACAGGATATTTAACGACTTTTATAGTGTTGAAGGTCAATCTTAGACTACCTGATGGAGTGGAGGGGCCTGGTGAGACTACATGATGTTTACTTTTATGATGACCACGACGTCGGGGCAAGGGGCTACGGGCAGGAGCAGTAACAGGGGCTGGAGAACAGATCACAAAATATTTCAACTTCCAAAACCAAAAGATGTCATAATAAAGTTGAAATTAAAAAGGCAAAAGGACCTATATGTGTTGGAGAAGGAGCAGGTGCAGTTGATGGACCCAATGACGGCTTACTGGTCCCTGGCTCTATTGGTCTTGATGGAGAAGATCTTGAACCTCTTTGCTTTGATCTTGCTGCACACGTTTTATAAGTCATACAACATTACATGTCGCCCAAGAGGATGTTACACATAGGAAAATGTGTGAGCAGAAAACGATACCTGGGATAGACGGTGCTACTGCAGGTGGATGCAGAGAATGACGAGCTCGGAGGGATGAGATTAAACCCAAGTTATCAGATGAATATTCTGTTTGTGTGATAAAATAATATAACTATAAGAATAGCAAAGAGTAAAGAAACACCGAAAAACGCTGGACCAACATCCACAGAAGCACGTTAACCCTCACGTATTCATAACATACATCTACGAAGAAACTACTTGAAAACTAGACACCAATGAGCATTCTCACCATGAACCAGTGAAAATTTTCCAAAAGATAAATGCAGATTTGGCACGACTGAAGGGGACAAGTTTAGATGCAACCATGTATAACCTGAAAGAGAAAACAGAATGATGCTTATTGTTTATTTCAAGTAAAAATGAAAAACAAGCCCAGATGAAGCTACACACGTTAGTAAGTAACTAAAAGTGCATCTCAGTTGTATTCATCTTTCTGATGAGTAAAAATTATTTGTGTAATATGGTATCAGAAATTAAGATAGAATTCATGTGAATACAGTAGAATTCCGTTTTTTAATATATACGTCATTTGCCTAGTGCTGGTCTAAGCAAACAACATTTGGAAGCTTAGAGTGGTACATTACATACTTCTTTAGTAGTTTTTCAAGAATGCAAGATCAGGCAATAGAAATGATGTTGGTATTATTACATCGTAAAATATTTCAGTTTCCTAACTAACCGAACACTAATTTGTCTCCACCGGGTACCAGAAATACCTAACTTGCTGTTTGATGAGCCACAAACAAGCACTAAATTACAGTTTGATGAGCTAAAGAAAAACCCTAAATTTCTCAAAACTCAGACAGTAAACACAAATTAAGACAAAACCCACAACTAAAAATAGCACAAATTACTCCCCCCCCAAAAAAAAAAAAAAAAAAACTGCATTTCTACAAACAAACAAAAAAAAAATCTGGTTAAGCACCTACCATGAGTAGAATAAACAAAATTGAGCAAAGGAAGAAGAAGCAGCATCAAAATCCGCATCTTCTTTGTTTGTATGTAAGTAGTACATACAGACTCATCATCAGAAACGTAGCCTAAAATAGGTGAGTTCGTTGGTATAATGTTTCTCAAATTCTTCTTCTGGTTCTAAACTACAAGAGTGCATCATGAAAGTGTAGTGTTAATGTATTATGGGATGATCATGAATAAGTGAAAACCCTAGGCGGGAAATGTAGCAGGGTGTTTACAGATCCATAAAATGTGGAGGAAAGGGTTTTAGTTTTGGTTTTACCCTCTGAGTGTGAAGTGTAAGTGAGATCTTGAAAATATAAAAAGTGAAGACAAGAAAATGCAAGAGCAGATCTAGAGAGAGAGAAAAGAAGGTGAAAAAACAATTAAATTTTTTTTATTTTCTCATTTTGTTTTGAAGTGTGTTGGACTAGTTTTGACTTTTGAGTTAAAGACTCGAACAACAGTGAACATCAGGAAGAAAAATCTGGTACAATGCAAACTCTGATGGTACTTCACTAGATTCTGACACGTGGAGATTTCTGTTTTGGAGGAAATTTGGAAGTTAGATCCATCAACAAAATGCCAACTATACCACTTTATCTTAAAGTTTTTATGTAACCCGGGGTCCTACTCGTTGTCATGGATAATGGAAACGGATGATGGTGTTGTTCGGTGGTATTAGAGCAAAGAGTCGAAGACATTGAGATGTGAGCAGATTTGTCCATTGCCAACCACGGACTGTAGGGCAAGAAAATAGATAGGCAAACGCTAAAATTTGCGAGTTTGTCCATTCCATTTCAGATTGAGCGAGCAACCTGGATTGGGACGGTCGCCCTAAACTTCGGTTCATGTTGAAACGTTGCTCGTTCATACTGAGACGTTTGGGTTTCATTGAGCCGATAACGGTTAGGTTAATTCAACGACTATCGTCTCATTGCCCATTGTTGTGGGGTGATTGTAGAATAACTTTGAGAGCCTGGTCCTAAGTGGAAATTGAATATATACCCTTTGTTTTGATGAGCTTCACAAATACCCTTATCACACAATAAATATGCCATTCTCCATCTATAAACCCGCCTGAATCCATTAACGTTTTCCATTCTTTCCACATTTACCCTTCCTTTTTTTTACTTTCGGTTCTTATGCTTCTTCTTCATCTATGGATTTAAACATCCATCCTAAATCGAAACCCTCGACCACCAAGTCCATCGTTACTACCACCATCTCCGTCGCCACGACAACCAACACCACCAGCACCAATACCGGTGCCACAACCACCATCTCCATCGCCACCATCACCATCTACATCCTCACAAACAACAACAATCCATTCCATTGTTACCAATTGTAAACGTAATCTGAAAACATATATTAGGCTTAACTTGAATCAATTCGATATGACTTGAAAAACCTAAATCGATTCCAACGGCATTTTTCTTGAAGAGAAAAATTATGAAATTCAACATCAATATAATTTAAAGAATCCATCTTCATAAACGATTGAACAGGTAAGTGTATCACTATCCTTTAAACTCAACGGAAAGTTTAATTGATTGATTTTCAGATCTGAAATTTCTGAAAAATAATTTTAGATTTTTATAAACTTCATGATTGAATTCATATGGACAATAATTTGAAATTGGTTTAACAAAAAGAAAAATGCAAGTTCACTGGTGTTTTGAACAAGAGTTTGAGGGTAAGAAGCCAGGAAAGAAGAAGAGTTGATTGTGGACATTAAGAAGAATATGACGATGATGAATTTGGGCATTAGATCTAAAACAAATTGGTATGCTTTACTAATTACATCTTTTCTTAGATTCTTAGTGATTTAGGGTGTTGAAATAATACTATGATTTAAAGTTTTTTGTTCAGTTATAGTTATTAGTCCTATAATTTCAGTTTACCATATACATGATATGAAATCATGTCATAAATAGCTTCTGATAGTCTATGCAACAGTTGAGTTGTTTCTTAGAAGTCATTTTGTCAAAATTGTTTATTATAAGGTAGTTGTTGCTAGGGAAGAAATGAAACATCCCCATAATATCTTGAATTCGATGAAATATATAGCGTAGTATTATTAGTTCACTATCCTCAAAGTGTGCATCTAACTTTTATTATCTTAATATATGGGAGGTGGTGACTGTGGACATGAAGAAGAATATGATGATTATGAATCGTATTGTTTTTATTGTTTGTGTTTAGATAAATTGTTGGGTGCTTGTTGATTTTTGAGGACATTTGGTGTGATTTTTGCTCTGATTCGGTCGTTCTTATTTTTGAACAAGATAAGGAAATTAGTGATAGTTGGAGCATATAATCGTCTGACTACTGGGTTGATGTTGCCGTTTTCCCAATTAAAATTCGATAGGTTATGTATTGAGTCTTCGCTAATCGGGTTGCATCTTTGCCGGTCTTACTATCCTATTCAAATAAATGTTGATGATGATGTTGTTTCTTCAATATTAAAGTTGGAATGGTCGTTGTTACGCGAGCGGATGAGAGATTGTAGGCTTGGATCACTCTGTGAGCAGGTATGACTTATGAGCATTATTGACCTTTTTTTTTCATATAGGACGACATGGGATGTTTTTGTTATAGCACTGCTCGGTCGAACTCGCAAGTGTTGCTATCTCAAGCTTGTTTGTCAAGTTTAGTTGATAAAAACTATATACTTGATTTCTAGTCTACTTATAGCTATGTCCCGGATTAGGATAGAATGTGTAGTTGAGCTTCAGACTTCACGACGTTTACCAATTGAAGACGAAGATCTACTGAGGAGCTTGGAGGAACTTCATCAACAAAAGGTATGTGGAGACTAAAACTTATCTATCACTCGGAAGTCTATTCTATTTTATCTTCTAATGAGACTAAGTCGTATAGCTATATATACTTTTACATTATACACATTTGATATTTCGAGCCGAGTTGATCTCGCTTATCTATTTCTCGAAATATATGTTGGAAGCTTTTCGCTTTAGCTATGTTCATCATATTCTTGACGAGTTTAGTTGGAGACAATTTATTTGTTGGAAACTAAATATTAAGTCAAAAGATGATCATGTGAAAATTACCTTGAACATCTTATATGATTTGTGTGAGACAGCCATTTGATGTTAGGTTGGGAAATTTTGTATTGATCATTCGATCACTTGAAAATTACTTGAAGCTAATGGTATGTGTGAGATTATTATTGTCGTCTTCCAAGGATGCTTCAATGATTGAAATGAGGGTTTAGAACAATTACCCATGTCTATGGATCTCTTGTTTGCGTACCTGATAGGTGTAGAATACACCGTATTTACTATCTAGAGTTTATGCTTTCTTTGCTATTTTTCTTGTAAATTATGTACTTTACGTGTGTTTTTAAGTGTTATTAGGTGTTTTGGAGTCATTGGAGCAAAACGAAGTTGAACTCGCTTAATTCCAGGATTTCTTCTCAATCAGCTTGAATAGAACGAAAATATGAAGCTAGCGGCGAAAGAATGAGGTCACTACAACGTCATATGAGGAAGTTATGAGCGAAAGCATCGATGAAGTTTGGGAACTGACAATACAAGAAGAGTTCTGCAGGAATTGTGCTGTCAGTCTTCTAGAACTGATAGTTAAATGGAATCAACAAAACATGGCTCAAGGCAGCCCATATACAGAACATGGTGCCTAAATCACTTGTTTTTGCACCACAAAACTTGGTCGAGTTTTCAGACATAAGTCATTTCTTCTCCAGCCGCAAATGGGAGTGACTGCTGTGATTTTAATCTGTGAGAGGAAACTGAGATTCGAGATTTGCAAGAAATTGGAGAGTGGGTTGGCTTTAAATTTGATTATGGTAAGGAAGTTGGTAATGAACGTGATCAGAGAAGCACTCTTGAGCAGGAATTCGAAAGTTAGGGTTTCTGTGGTGTTTGAAGAGATGGCTGCCGATTTTGGATCGAGAATCAGAGAAGTTTAAAGCTCAGTTAGGGTTTTTAGGATGATGTTTCTGTGAGTTCAAGAGATGGGTTCCTGTTTATTTCGATCTTAGACAGCTTTGATGAGAAATTAAGAAAGAATAGAGTCTGAGACGAATTGGGGTTTCTGTTTGTGAGCTGTTGATGTAATTGAAGACCTGATGTTGAAATGGCTCATGGTGTTGGTGATGACAGAGAGGGAGGAAACGAGATTGGAGAAGAATGGGTCAAGTTTTGAGCTCAATTGTAGCTAAAATATGATGCTGCTTTGATTGAATTTGTTTGGTTGTTTAAAGGGTTCAGTGAGGAATTCAAGTGCGAGGAATTTTGGTTGAGTTCCAAGCTTGATTTGCTGCCGGAAATCAGTGAAGACACCTGAGATTAATGGTTATTTAAGAGATCTGAATAGAAACTGGTTGCAGTTGACAGAGTCTTGGTCAAGTATTACAGGAAAGGAGATGAAATTGATGATGGCTGGAGTTACAAAGATGAGAAGAAGCTGGTCACTGAGCAGGTGGAAATGCTTTTTCTGGTAGAGTGGCGAGAGGTAACTAAGATGGATGAATATGGTGGCTCTACAGTGGTGTTGTTACTGAAATGAGCAAATGGGTTTAATTTCAGTGGATGAAGTTATAGGGAATTGAGCTGTGATGTTGAAGTTAGTAGAATGCAAGAAGAAGTGCATATGTCTTGGTGCTGGCCTGGGATTGTGATGCAGATGAGATGGCCTGGGTCTGTGCATTGCAGTATTGCAGTTGTGATGCAGCTGGAGGAGTCAGGTTTGTACTGATGCTGTGGGTTTTGGTGGTGACAGTCAGGCAAGGTTGATGAAATAGGAGGTGTTGGCTATGTGGCTGTGATGGACTGGTGGTGTATGGCCATTGGTGCTGGTATTGAAGCTTAAGCTGGTTTTAAGCTGAATGATGCAGAGAATCAAATTGGCAGAATAAGGGTACTGGTGATGTTGTAGCAGGTGGTAAGATGAAACTGGGAGATTAGTTCTGGATGTGAATGGAAGTATGAAGATGCGGCAAGATAGCTGAGGAACCAGTGATTGAAACTGTGTCTGCAATAGATGAATGTTAGGACAGGGATTTGATGCATTGGCGCAAGGAAATAGAGCTGAAGCAGGTGGTAGTTGCTGTTAGTAATGAAAGATGGTGGATTATGAAATTGCTATGGTTCTGAGAAATTGACAGAGTTGAGAGCTGTTGTCGTAAGCTAATGGGGAAGAAGCAGTTGGTGGTATTTGTTGCTCGAACTACAGAATTGAGCAAGGGAATGGAGAAGAGCTGCAGTGAAGTGGTATTGGAACTGCAAATAGCTGGAGTTGAGGCTGTAGATTGGTGATTGGGACTGTTGTTTGTGGGAAGTGCAATGATGATGCAACATTGGTTATGTCATGTGCAAGGTTGCAAGATGGCCTAGGCCTATGCGTAAGCCAGTTAGACCCTGACTCAACTCGGCTGACTCATCTCAACTCGGTTGAATCATCTTAACTCGGTTGACCTAACCGATTTGACCCGTGACCGGGCGGACTTTGCCGGTCACCTGAGCTATTTTCCGGTCACTTCTCCGGCCGATTTCCGGCCATAATACCAGTTTTCCGGCGACAGTTTTTGGGGCATATTTTCTACATGGGTTTCTCTCACTTATGGGCTTGGTGGATTTTCATCTAATGGACTTTGAAGACTAGACCTAATTTTGGAACAAGAGGAGCTATAAAAGAGAAGTCCTACAACTTTTAGAGAACGCGTTTTATTCTTGGAAGGAAAAGGAGAGAGCCGCTTTTGTTTACGCTACTAGGGTTTGCTTTTGTTCATCTTCTTCTTTATTCAATTCATATTTTTGTGATGAACTCCATAGCTATGAGTAGCTAATTTAATATTATTGGTTAAGGATGTAGTCCTATTTCTAAAACTTGTGTTTGATTTATGTATTAGTTTTCTCTCTTTATTATCGTTCACATCTCTACTATTTTAATATCACATGATTGATGTATTGTGATAGGATTAGATGTTTGTTTAGTTGAGTGGCCAATCAATTCAACTTGCATCCTTTTCCATAGCTATTTTAGGGTTTTTCATCGAGCGATAACCCTGAATACAAGTAGCATGATATGTTTACGGTTTGTAGTGATACACTCTCGTAATCATATGTAGAGTTTGACCATTGTCCGAATTGTTATGCGCAATGTATGACAATTGCATTGATTAGCCTATTTCTGAAACTTAATGCTCCTAGGAATTGAACTTAATTAGCGCAAGGCGTTAGGTTATTCTTTAGGTAGAATTCACATACGCAGCTCTAATGTGTGTGTTGATGAACTTAGGAAATTAATAGATTATCTTGCTCTCTTGATTCTCTAGGCTTTTGATAATTAAAGAGATTAAATTGTAATTTTAATCATATATGCAAGCACATGTCTAAGATTGAAGATGAATTCCTTGACCAATATCTTTCTCTATTGATTACTTCCTACAATTTACTTTGCTTTTGATTTACTTTTATTTCTTACATAAAAATCAGAAATCCCCCCAAGTGGTTACTTAAGGAAATTGAATACATAATAACTACAATTGCCTCTCTGTGGAAACGAACTCTTTCTTATCATATACTTTAGGAAAGTGAAATTATTTTTGACGTATACGACAGCGATCAGTACCTAGTATGCAAACGGATTTACCTGAGAAGGCCCGGAACTCTTTTTTGTGTACCTAGTATGTGAACGGTTTTACCTGAGTTGGGTCCGGAACGGTTGTTCGCGAATCGGGTTTGCGAACGGCTTGACTAGGCCAAGGTCCAGAGCTGTTGTTCGGGTACCCAGTATGCGAACACAATGGTTAAGTTCTAAAATCGGTTATGTATTTTTCTCATACTGATGAACTAAAAAATTTATGATTTAAGGAATGCAAATTAACTTTGCAAACCGTGGCTTAATGTTCATGAATTGATTCTTGTATAAGTACTTTGTACGATTACGAATCAATCCGATTTTGTTTCAATTTGTTTATATATATTTCTATGAGATAGTGAACAATTGGACAACTCTACTTGAAACACAATTAGATTCATTTGATTATATTTTATGATTGATTGATCATCATATTTGATCTTGAAGTGTTAGATGAATATGGTTAAGTTAAAAGTGTTCATATGGCTAACTTCGGTTAACTGTTATTGAGCCAACCCAATATACAGGTTTTGGTATGGTTACCCATATCTAAATATAAGTATGTTTCATTTGTGTGTTACAAGCTAAGACCATCTAACGGTGGAGATGGATTGCTTAATTTCTAAGCAGACTTAGCTTGAATCTTAAATTAGGAGTTCATCTAACGGTGAAAATTGAATGCTTTGTTACTAAGTTGTCTTAGCTTTGATTGTAAGCAACCCTGATTTGAAAGGCTTTATAAGGGAGAAATCTAGCAACTAGAAAACTTAATCTCGACACTTTCATGTGTCCTAGTTGCAAACTAGAGTCGATTTTCCTTTAACCTAGGTTTTCCAAAACCATTATTAGGTTAACGACTTGAAGACTTCATTTGGGATTCGTGAAGCCAGATCCAACTATTTTATGTGTAGTTACGTATTCTGATCTTACTTGTTCTATTGTATTGAGTTTTATCTTCTCTAAGGTTTACTCGAGATTTATCTCCGATAGGTAAGATATAAAAAGTAATCACAACAATTCTTCGTCTCAGACTCTTGTGATTCTGCAATAACATTTTCTGTTAATCAGTTAGGTTATTGTGAGGTGACTGATATTTCTAGGTTCCTCTTCGGGAGTATAAGTCATGGGTATTAGTTGGTTTCTATTCACCTTGATCTTTGTATCAAAATACGAAACAAAAAAAATAAAGGATAGACATATCTGTGGGAGACAGATTTGTTTATAAGTCTTCGACTTTGGGACGTGGTAAGTCTTAGTTGTGGGTGAGATCAGCTAAGGGAATCAACTACGCAGAATCCGGCGTGGTTCTAGAGGCATAAGGAACGCGACTGTACCTTAATCGGTGTGAGACTTGGTTAGGGCTCAACTACATTCCAATCCGAAGTTAACTTGTAGTGGGCTAGTGTCTATAGCGGCTTAATATTGTGTGGTGTTCAAATCTCGACTAGGTCCCGGGGTTTTTTTGCATTTTGGTTTCCTCGTTAACAAAATTTCCGGTGTCTGTGTTATTTCTTTTCCGCATTATATTTGTTAATATAATTGAAATATCACAGGTTGTGCGTAGTTCAATTAGTTGATAAATCCGACCTTGATTGTTGGATAGAACTTGATTGACACTTGGGCATTGGTCTTTGGTACCTGAAAAGGAGAGGGTACCCAAATATACCTCAAGCTAAAACTTTTCCTAACTATAATTCCTTTCTCCGAAAGTGATTGTCTATGGACTGAGTCGAGACAATGCAACTAATCGGTTCACACTTCGTATGATCGTCTATGGATACGAGATCGAGACAATACAACAATGAAGTATGTTTACTTGATAAAAAGGTTCAGACTTAACCAAACACAATAGGATTGCTTATCAAGTAAATAGGAATTAACGTTTGTGTAATTTACTTTAATTATAATAAAACAATTATAATGCGGAAATATAAAGTAAATGACACAACATGATTTTGTTAACGAGGAAACCGCAAATGCAGAAAAACCCCGGGACCTTTTCCAGAATTGAATACTCTCAGGATTAAGCCGCTACACAAAATTAAACCAACTTTGTATAGTTGAGACCAAGCAACTAAACCTATAGTTCACCTAGTTCCGTCTGCATTCCCACGCCTCCAACTTATGAATAAGTCACGTACTTAGAACAATTCCTTTGGTTCGTATTCCAAACAGTAAAGGAACAACAAATCTGTCTGGTATCAACTCTCTTCAACCAAGTGATGTGAGTTCGACAAAGGCTCTTCTGTTTATCTCAATAAACTTCTTCGTCAGGTTCTTAGATCTATCTTATGTTCAACAACCAAAGGTAATTGTTAAGATTTTGCAATCAATACTTTTAATCACAAAAAATTGTATTGATGCCGATCTACACAACTAATCAATCCAATCTATCACAAGGATAAACCGATTATAGTTGGATCCTCTTATACAGAAACAAGTATTTTGCACACCAAAGATTATGAACCCCAAATCAGAAATCTTTATAGTTGCAGGAAATCCTACACTACACCCACTTCAAATACATTTTTCTGAAAAATTTGGTTGCTCTTTCATATTGTGGATGCTCTTGATGGGTTAACACATCATTATGCGTATATATGCATAATATCTTTAAAACAACATGGCTTCTTGGACCAGTGGTTGTTAAGCTATTATTGTGACCTTAGGAATCTTGTGTTCCGAACCTCACATGGTGTAAATTAATTTTTCGGGAGGTTCTATGTGGACATCTGGAAAATGGGCTTGGAAGTTGGAGTTACTAATGGAGCCGACTTAGACGCACGAATCTAGTTCGGCACGCAAAAGACGCGTATAAACCGGCAACTTCATGGAAATGCGCTTACCTTGTTCGTTTAATAAAGTGGTAAACTCAATAACTCATACGAAAAAACAAAAATTTTGTTATAGAAATATTGAGATATTTTATTATAAAGTCAGAAGATGTGTGTCCGTCATGTGCACCCCTACTTAACAGGTGCACGTTCCTCCCATCCTAATTAGTCAAACTTCAAGGGATCGTTATCTATTTGATTTTTCTTATAAACTAGAAAATAAAGAAGGAAACACAGTAGAGGGGAACAGAGATAGAGAAATTCTCATTATCATGTGTATAGAATACAATGTTTAAGCCTCTATTTATATAAATGATAAGACTTGGTGTCCAAGATATAAACTAAACTTAGACCACGAAGGGCATCTTAGTAAATAAACTTGGTTTAACACTCCCCCGATGACCACCTGTGGCTAAGTCATTACAAATATACCAGAAAACTCAAAAGAGAAAAAACCCGAAATCGTACAAGCATGTAATTAAAGAGTCGAAACGTTGTTGGATATGCAAATGTTGCCTCATTAAAACCTTTGACAAGGAAAACCCAGGGGAAAACCTCAAGGAAGGAAAAGAGTACAACGCGATATGTCCAATAGAATGCACCTTAATTCACGATGGTGCTCCCCCGATAAATATTTAGGACAAATCATGGCGTGCACCCGAGTCGAGACTTTCAGTTTTGAATAACGAATTTCTTGAATGCAAGGATTGTGCTTTCATGAAGATGTCTGATAGTCGATGAAATCTTCATTTGGTTACAAGCAAGAATGCCTTCGATTAATACTTCATGAGTTTACATTTCTTCTTCAACACATTGAGAACTTGTGTCATGGATTGCTAGCTTCCCGAGATGATTTGCGAGTTGCTGATGTAGTTTCTTCAACATGTAGCCAAGATGTAGATAAATTACCATAAGTGAACAAATCGAATTTGTGGTCATACCTTATGTGGATCAGGAATGACATCCAAATTACTAAGGGCTTGTTATGTTGATTTGGCCTTACAAATGCCCTAGTTAACGGTGGGAATCCACCAAATAACAAATTATACAACTCCCCTGATGACCACCATGTGAATAATTTTCTCACTAAAACCTTTCCAAAAAACCCAATGGGAAAAAATGGACTGAAGGAAAAGAGCACAAAATCAACATTTTGAAATTAAATTAAACGTCAACGAGATTTGCCTCGTTAAAACCTTGTTAGGAAAACCACATGGGACAAAACCACAAACAAAGTGGAAAAGAGTACAACTTTTGACGTGAATATGGATGTTAACTCAACTATAACAGTATTATTAAAAGCACCAAAATCATAAACTATAGTTTACATTATAGACAAGTTTTAAGCAAGCATAATATTTTAACCGCAGATTTAAGAAAAAATAATATTTATGTCGCCGAAGCATGGATTTTATGTTTTTAAGACCCTCAAGAGACTCCATGACGTCGAAGTTATCAACTAATTAATCCGGTTTTTGGTTTTGTACCAAATTTCTAAAACACATAAAGGATTGTTAAACCTTATGTAAGCAAATAAAGTGGTCGCTTAAATATAATTTGAATCCTCCAAGGATTACAAATTCGAAAAATGTTCTCCGACATGCATGAGTCCTTCAAGGACTACCATACCAAAATGTGTCTTATAATAAGAACAATTACCGAAACCAATCCTAGGTCCGATAAAAAAGAAAACCCTCAAATCGTTTTCACAACGAACATATTTCGTATAACACATTATGACTACACTCAACCCGTAATTATTATGCTTGGCACATTTATGGTGTTAAGTCTTGGATCCAAAATTGTGTCAATCGAGAAATCAATCCAATCTAATTTGGATTTTATGCCAACCGATCACATATGTCGATATTTTTCTGCAGAGGGGTTCAAAACCACCATCATTTATTTCAGAATGCTACTTTAAACAGCATTAGAGCAATATTAACTAAATGAATCCTGCGTTTCTCAAGTGTATGCATATCTAGAAATTTTCATGAATTCGTACTAACGCCCTCGGGTATGAGATAATCTCCCCATCTTCGGTGGGAGATATGAACTATGAGAATATGGACCTTGTTTTGATATACTCAATTGGAGCATTATCTATAGCATGTACTAAAAGATACATACTTTGTATATGTGATCGATTATCCTCTCAAGAGGAAAAAGCTTAATAAAAGCAAATGAAATATTTTCACGCCTATTTGAGATGACAACCTTTTTCAATTTGATTAATGGGGAAGAAATTGATATGACTTTAAGTCAATGAAAACCATCCTGTAATGTATAGTCTCCCCCACATTATGGCGGAAATATTTATCCATATACAACAACAAGTTTCCATAGAGTATTATCCGATTAATCCGAGGTATATACTCAATATGAAATATGTCTTTCGACATAAAATATATATAGTCTTAATAGACATACATATTTACTTCATCAACCATAGATTACTTTTGGAAGAAAAACAAAATAAAAAATAAATAAATAAAGTTATATATTAAAACCAAAAAGCATTTAAAATATGCAAAAATCTCTCGATAACCCGTGACCTCAAGGGCCAACGAGATGAAATTATGGACACTTTCTTCATTAAAAATTAATCAAGATCAATATAGTCACTTACAAGGACTAAAATTATTAGCTAACAATCAGTGCGCACCTACTGATCTTTAGTGTGTTCAACTTCAAGTTGAACTAGTTCAAATTTTGAGATTTACCATGAGGGAAAAAAATGCTCAACAATATCCCTCAAGAATGCAACAATTCTTCTTGATGTTTGCAATTGTTAATATTATAATAGTGATATTTTATATATCCCTTTAGGATCGATAGAAAAAACCAAATCAATTGGTTTATATGATTCTTTTAAGAAGATAAAGAGATCATTTCGTTATTAAAAGGAATCCATGGTTTCGTAAGAAATGGAAAACAATGGTTTATTAGAGAAAATAAACCATGATGATAAAGGTTTGTTTAGACGATTATCAAATCCGGCAAAATTTCTTAGAATGCCAATTTTAACATCTCCTTCATTTAATCGATGGAGAAAACTAACCTTGTTTAGTATATACGACACACGGAAATTGCATCAACAAAAAGAAAAAATCAGACTTAGTCACATAGAAAAATCCACTTCGTGGTTGATAAATGGTTTCTTTAAAAAAAATAGAAACCGATTATAAAATCACAGGATCTTCATCAAATACTTAAGATACCAAAATTAATCGGGGCCGTAGGTTTTTTCATGCATATGATTAACTACCGTAAAGGTAGCTAAATCGCGATGGCAATTTTTGGTGATTACGGTTTCATAAAGAAATAAAAAACCGTAAACCATCTTTCAATGGATTTTTATTTATTTTTTCTTTCTCTATGAAAAATGGACAAGAGAAGAAAGGAAATCAGTTTTTGGAAAATGATCACCCATAATTTTTAGGATTATCTATTGGATTTTAGTTTCACCAAAATAGATTTGGAGTGTAAGATACAGAATGCTCGAAAATAATCCATGATGCATATAAAAGAAATAAGCATCATGCATTATTATTGACCATTAGTATGATAGACATCCAATAAAGTCAAAAGAGAAAAAAAGAAACAAAAATTAATCAAGTAACTCATAAAAAAGTTATATAAGATGCCAACGAAGAACACACAAGTTTTACTATATGTATGTTGTCCTCTGCTCGTGCACACGATTTTGCCGCAGTTCATGTCGGCATTTATTCCAGCCTCGCAACAGACATAAAAGGGAAAAAAATCATTAGTGAGCCGTGATTTATGAGGTCTATCACATATTTATCACGTATAATAATGAAAACAGTAATAAAGGATAAGCGTGATTTAAGGATAAATTATAAAATAAACTTAATAACAAAAGTTTAGGGTATATCCGTATTTAAACGTCTTTGAGAAACTCCATTTGCTTCATTGTATTTTTCAAGCTTCGACACAAGATTAGCTCGTAGAGCAACGTGCGTGATAACGTCTTGCAAACTAGAAAATAAAGAAGGAAACACAAAGTGGGGAAGAAGAGGGAGAAATTCTCATTATCATGTATAGAATACAATGTTTAAGCCTCTATTTATATAGATAGAAGACTTGGTGTCCAAGATATGTAAACCCTAAACTTAGACACGAGGGCGTCTTAGTAAATAAACTTGGTTTATAACAATTTTATTATTTTTACTTTTTAACAAAGCAGTGAAGGTATTATTGCGCACGAGTCTCTAAAACCTCCATTACCGCTTTCTCCTTATTCTTCCCTGAAACAAAAAATTGTAAGGTCTGTATATTCCTTTTTGTGGATGGGTGAATATTATTGAATCAAACATCAAAGATGACTAAATTATGTGCGTAAAATAAGAAAATAGAAACTATTTTCCTTTCTAATAATCAGGGTAACTGCGATTTCTCCTCTTTTATTTCCCTTCAAAATCAAAATACTACTATGATTTATTGTACAATTTTAATCGGGGTCTTAAACTACATGTCCCAACATCAAAAACAAGCACACCCACCGATCCAAAGTAAAATAAAAAAATCAATATAACACGCTAAGATCTAAGAATCAATCCGATTTTAAAAAAATCACATGATTATGGAAATGATAATCAAAACCCACTATCTCTTTGTTATCACCAGATTTGATTGTTTTTATCAAATTATTGTTCTTAGACTTGTTTTGATTTATCTTAACCATAAGTGAATGAAATCAGGAAAGTTAAGTCGGATAATGATATTATTCATCATCAACGAAGAAACTTCATGAGACAGATAGAGGAACAAAACTTTGGAACTTGTGTTTATCTTTTTCAAAATAAACCGTAAAATAAATAAAATTAAAAAACATAGGATGATGCCCGTTAAACCCAAGAAATGAGGAGGGAGTGTATGTGCACCAGCGGGTACACATAGATACCTTCGAAAGGAATGGTATAAATTTCATAAAATTTGGCGGCAAAAACATAAACTTAGTTATTTCCGGTAAATTCCGGAAAAGTGCCTCATTTCAACACCAGTGGTAAACATAAGAGCTTGTTTAAGGAACAAAAAGTGGTAAACTCATAAGCGCTTGTTTAATGAACGCAAACATTTGCATAACTCTAATTTCGTTTCGGATCCAGGTCCAAACTTCCATGTCTCTCTGTCTCCCCGTCCTGACCTCTTATGGAGTGACATGTGTCTCTAGCTCTAACATTAATGTGATGGTGTTTAATTCCCGTATTTTCTTTTTATCCATCAAAGAAAATATATTAAAAAGCAAACAAGCAATTTATGGATACAACTGGAGCAAAAAAACACAAAGAAACAGATGAAACAAAGTGAAACTAAAGAGAACAAACTTTCAAGTACACAGTTAAGATCAACAACAAGAGAGGACCATCTTGTCGTATCTAAAATTCAAAATGCAATTTGCAAGGCTAGAAAAGGACTCACACTACCCTCTAGTAGAATACTCTTCATCTTCCTCTATGGTTAAACCATTATGATTTTTTCGCAAGATCATTAAACATGTCTTTACGGTCTATTTTTTCGACCAAAAAGCTTAGATTTTGATATCTTTTTAAGCACTCGCATTTTTGAAGTCACTTCTTTTTAAATTTAAACTTCCAAATGTGAACATACTCGTTGTTTTGTCTTTTTAACCGCAATTCTTAGAGGATCCTAGAATTGGCTCAAGGAATCAGTAGTTTTCAAAACGAGAACCGACATTCGCACGAGGTACTTGCCTTTTCTATAACCGACTTCGCAACTCCCCTTTTTTGCCCGAATTCTATGCTCTACTTATACCATTTTCAACAGCATTAGGAGAGACCATAAAGGTAGATTTAGTTGCAGCACTTCCTTACTTGGATTTCTGGTATAATAGCCTTACAGTAGTGTATACTTCTAACTTTCCATGTATAGAACCATTTGATGACCGTAACTAAATCATTTAATAATGAAATCCAATGTTACCTCTTAAACTCCCTCAAGAATCTTTGATATATCACTTTTCTCACTTGCACTAATACGGTCTACATGGAACCAACATGGAGTAGGTAATCCATTTGAAAACCTTCCAAGTAAGAAATATGTACCTCTACTTAAATTCCATACAACAAGATTATGCATTTTCTTCTCATACTCCTAAGTAGGAACAACATGGATAATTCAATTTCCGATAATAAAACCAAGAGATACAAATTTATAGAAAGTTTAACTTCCACACTATTAGCATAGTGTTGTTGACCGAGATTATCGAAGTATCAACCGACTCAAAACAATGTAGTAGAATAGTACCTCGTGAATATTCATGACAACCTACTAGAACCACTTGTTTCACCTTCGAATTAAGCACTCAAAATACATTGTGTTACCTGATATATAGGTGCTAACAAATCACTTAAAACAAGCATCATGATTCCCACCAAATACAAACACATGATCAAATTGAACCCAACACCTAAAATGTAAGAACCCATGAAGAATGAAACCTTACAAGCAATCGATTAAAAATATCTTGTGCCTTGCCATACTCATCTTGCTCCGGGCATTTCAAGACTCAATTTAATGGTCCAGAAAACATTACATTGAAAGGCATTTGTCAGAAGCTTTAAAGCATCACCACCGCCACCATCGCATAAAATGAGACCTCCTTCTCAATCCAAACAACTTTCTCGTTGGGGTTCAGAGCCATCTACACTAATACATCAAGGAAACAAAATAGTTAACAAGAAACACTTGATCTCTCTGATTGCTTTTCCATGAACCTCACTACGCATCTAGGATAAGAAGAAGAGAAAGAGAACCACACAGATGCAAGCCATATACAAAGCAACAAGAAGTAAAGTATCACATATTTAATGTGGTTCAACAATATACACAATGTGTGTATATTGTCTACATCCAAAACCGCTCGACCTCTTTCTTTATTATAGAACCAATTGAGAATTACACAAGAATTGAATAATCAATTATCGACTCACCACAATGTGACCGAACAACTCTCACAAATGCCCTATAAATCCAAAGTAGTGTCTTCACCCATATGAGATAATATTTATTGTATTATCTACCACAACGAGATGATCTTTTGCACACCCTGACATAGATTACCATGGACGCCTTTAGCTCAACATCAATAATCTAATCCAGCACCACCAAGATGATCTTCTCCTCAACAAGATGTCTTACCAACATCTCCACATGAATACTCCATAACGACATATCTTCCAACATCGATAAGTATCCCATAAGCACCATAATGATGTACTCCTTACACCATTGATGGTCTCTCACATCCATCACAAGAGGTGGGAGGAATTCTTCACATCTCTAATGAGAAGTTCTTTGAGAACTCCACAACTAAAACTCATAGCCTAGACCTCCTTTTATAGAGTCACAAACTTAACCTACAAGAATAGGTTTCCTTAACTTGGCTATTAAGTTCCTATAGACTTTAGGAATAAGTGAACAAATTTGGCTTAATCCCAAATATATGACCGACTTAGTTTTGGTTTTCCTAAACCTAACTAATCGACCCAAATAAGTTTAAGTTTATCTTAAACTTCTCACTGACTATGTTTGGTTTATCCCAAAACCAACTGACCGGAATTTAACTAGCATGAGTTTATATTAAACTCAAATTCTTAACGGCCTACCAAAAATTCTCCACCTCGGATCATGCATTTATGCATGAGACGATCAACTTGTTATCCCTCCATCTTCCGAAAATCGACACCATCACTGGTTGCCTACATATCCTCAATAGAATCAAACCGAAATGTAGTTCACCCAAATTGTTCCATAGAACCTCCACCAGAAGAGAGCAAACCAAACTTGAACGTTACCAACTCACATTTAATAATCCAACCACCGGTGATTGTACAAATCTCCACAACGTGAAAATCACCATCTCAACAAATCAACATCATAGGATCATCCATTATGCAACATCTTGAGAAACACCTTACTCCTTTATGTTCATAACTCCATACTGATTGGCATCATTCTAGGTGTATTTGCATGCCAACTCAATCGACCATATACCATTGTTACCCATATGCTTCTATCGAACTTAGTTATAGTCATTATGTGCCCTTGAGCCTTCGCCACCTCCGAACTTGCTTTATACTACGAACACAAATTAGTTTGGCCTTCGCTTCCACCTGAGCACGTTACGCCTCTTATAAGCCACTAACTCCAAGTTGCACACCAGCATCCGCGTGGTTGACATCCATAACTAATCGATCAACAAATAAAACTACCACAAGTCCTCCCATAGCGTCCGCCTAAGCATTACTTTAGCAGAACCATTGTCTTCATCTTCGTCTCTGAAACTCTAGCCGAAACAATTGCTTATTTAAACAAGTGATCACATACTTGCTCTTTCCATGAGTATGTCCTCCAAAGCGAGTTAACGAGAAACCTTGAGTTAGTTTGTCATAAACCAACCTTCATGTTAGCTTCCAAGAAACTAACCATCTTGTATGTACCAAAGCATATTGAGCATGACTCTAATCTGCATGTGCCAAATACAACCAATCCATGGATCATTTCCACTGCGTGCCAATCTCGAGCTCATCTCTATGAATCTTGCTTTACGAGCCTATCTCCGATTGGATCATGATTCTACGACCATATTTCCCCAATTGAGTTTTACTCCTTCAAAAAAAAACTCATCATATCTTCAACTAATGCATACAAAACATAACGCACATGTCCAGCCTTCACTGAGAGACTTTGACGGTGACACACTAAACATCTTCACCACTTCAAAGAATCCTCAACGGGCTTTGACAACAATGTCCTTTTTACGAGCTTTAACATAATTGTCAAGATAGTCTTTTATCAATTTCTTAGCAAGCATGTAGTTTCGACTTCATGATAGTCAAACCACAACAAAATAAGACTTGGATAACAACGTGACTAATGTCAAAGAATTCATCACATTGTCAGAATAATACGTAATGTCACACATTCTTTCTTGTGCATATCCCTTTCCGAATCTTGCTCCAAAACGTACACCAACGCTTGAAATCGATAATAGTCCTTCACACAAAGACCCAATCACACGGCCATAATCTAAAACCTTTGGTAACTTCCTCTAGCTCCAAGCAATTCAAGACGCTGTCGTGTTTATTTTCTCAAACTATAACTTGACGGAAACTATAATGTTATTGGACCAAAATTTCTCAAAAGAAATCTTTACCTTCATCTCTACAGGCTCTGTCCCTATTGAAACCAATTTCAATAACCATAGAAGATGAGCAAACCCCCAAATATTACCATTGCTATAATGTAGCTCTCTCCAACAGAAAGTCTCACACCGATCATCAGGAAATCAAATAGCCAATGGATAACAAAAGGTCGATGGAAAAACACACCAAAACTGCAGCCCTACTCAAATTCATGCACCGTGTTTTCTCCTAAGTAATATGCGCTAGCTCGTAGCCACACCACCATACATATTGTAATATTGTATCTTAATTCTTTAAGCTCTTGAAGTGTCCAAACGATACCTTTTTAATTCCTCATAACGGGTCTTCACCAAAGTAGGAACGATCCTAACACAAATAGACCAACCTATTTCTTCCAATGGTCTTGCACTTCAACCAGCTCCGATCGACTTCAAATGGTGTACAACCAAACAACTCTTCGATCAACGCCATCGACAAGAATCAAAAGATCACAAACTATCTAGCTTCCTCCCATCGGAAATAGTATGAGAGAAACTCCAGGAAAACATTGTTCTACCCGACACAATGCCATACTCAACACGTACAAACAAACCCTAAAAAATGTGTCGACAAATCGCTTCTTATACAATAATAAGAAACCATAGCTCCACCACAATCAATATCACATCTCATCCAACGATGTTTGTCTCACAATTTTATTTGTAGCCACATGCTTCAAATACTAATACCGAGAATCAAACTCTTCACTCGGGAACGTATCAAATCCTTGCCAACAGTCCAACACTTCCAAAATCGAAACCTACTACGAGATTTCTCTAAATCCTTATTATAACAAACAACTAAGGTAGAACTAGTATGAATTCATCTTCACATTCTTTAACTTAATGTTAAAGAAAATCTACATGATCTAATTGATGACGATTGATACCAAACTATTTTTCCCATGGTATGGACCAATAATGAGACTTTGACATGCTTATATTTCATATTTACTTCCATAAACATACAAACCAATATTTGTATCTCAACTACGATACACTTGCCTTCTTGTGTCTTGCCAAGCAAACACCGATGAATTGAAAACCAAATCTACGTAGGTCTTTCAAACATTCACAAGAATATAGTACGAAGTATATAGAATAAATTAACTTACTTCAAGCCATGCATAGGGTTTCGCTCCAATAAGTGTCAATGTCAAATCTCCAATGTAGAGCACCATAAACATCAAGACCATAAATCTTGACCATATCGAATGCGATCACCCGATAAAATCTCATTCCTTTAGAAGTACGCTTTACTTTGCTTTGTTCCCAAATCGATGAAATCAAATCACACATATACTTGAAAATATCAAACTATGCATCTTCTGAAGTTGTAGCATCAAATCCTCACATACTTGATGAAACCTAATCCTTCAAAATTTTCTGCCGATCCAGTAAAACCCAAAACTTCTCTCTTCAAACCTTCTATCCCGACTCAAGGCTCGATACCAATTGTTGGGGTTCAGAGCCATCTACATGCTAACATCTTGCGGAAACAAAATAGCTAACAAGAAACACTTGATCTCTCGGATTGCTCCATGAACCTCACTACGATCTAGGATAAGAAGAAAGAAAGAGAACCACACGAGATGCAAGCCATATACAAAGCAACAAGAAGTAAAGTACTCCACCCAGATTAAAGTTCAACAATATACACAATGTGTGTATATTGTCTACATCCACCAAACGGCTACGACCTCTTTCTTTATTATAGAACCAATTGAGAATTACACAAGAATTGAATAATCAATTATCGACTCACCACAATGTGACCGAACAACTCTCACAAATGCCCTATAAATCCAAAGTAGTGTCTTCACCCATATGAGATAATATTTATTGTATTATCTACCACAACGAGATGATCTTCTCTCGCACACCCCGACATAGATTACCATGGACGCCTTTTAGCTCAACATCAATAATCTAATCCAAAGACCACCAAGATGATCTTCTCCTCAACAAGATGTCTTACCAACATCTCCACATGAATACTCCATAACGACATATCTTCCAACATCGATAAGTATCCCATAAACACCATAATGATGTACTCCTTACACCATTGATGGTCTCTCACATCCATCACAAGAGGTGGGATGAATTCTTCACATCTCTAATGAGAAGTTCTTTGAGAACTCCATAACTAAAACTCATAGCCTAGACCTCCTTTTATAGGAGTCACAAACTTAACCTACAAGAATAGGGTTTCCTTTAACTTGGCTATTAAGTTCCTAGACTTTAGGAATAAGTGAACAAATTTGGCTTAATCCCAAATATATGACCGACTTAGTTTTGGTTTTCCTAAACCTAACTAACCGACCCAAATAAGTTTAAGTTTATCTTAAACTTCTCACCGACTATGTTTGGTTTATCCCAAAACCAACTGACCGAATTTAACTAGCATGAGTTTATATTAAACTCAAATTCTTAACGGGCCTACCAATACTTTCCTCAATCAATTAGTCTTCCAGCAAAAACCAGGACATCATAGGAACAATCTTCACTACTTGCACACATAAGAACCGACCCTAAATACATCATTCCAGTGTACTTGTGGAGAATATGAATTAAGATCAAACATGAAGCATCAAATCCACTATCGACTAAAGAGCGAATGTGAATGTCGACCTGAAGAAGATATGAATAATCCCGACAGTGTAATTTGCGAGGGAGACAGAACAACTCCTTGGATTTTCATAATTCTTCACTTCAACTGTGAAAGTATGATGCTGACAATATAGTTAACAATAGGCATCTAAACCCTTCAGCAAAGAATTCCAGAACATGGTTTCAAACATCTTTCCTCGATCAAACAACAAACGGCCACAAACATAACTGGTGGTACAATCTCTGTCAGTAATAGCGGGGCATGGAAATTAATTTTTTATGAATAAGCTTTGGAAAGTGAACAGTTTTTTACATCTTGCTTTTGTCTACCGACAAATAACACATCCAGAAAAATGTTGAGTGAGAAGTTAGAACTACGAAAAGATGCATACACGAAATTTAACATCATTTTTTTTCAGTTTCAGTTTTAAGTGTGGGGTGAATAAAAGGATCAAAGAAGGAAGCTTGGTTTTGCATAATTCAGGGTCTGTGGTCTGTAAATTGGATCTTTTTCTAAAAGAACAAAAAACAAAATCAAAAATAAAGTTGAGTAAGTTAGTCCATTAGGATTCGGTTGCTTTGGTTCGAGGCAACTTAACACGTTCTAGCCTTGTATTCAAAATTAGCATGGCATTGTAAAACAACAATCTTGAGAGCAACCAATGCACCATGTTTTTAGCAATAGTGAGGAATATACAGTTCTAGAATGGATGCAATAGCAACAGGCAAATTAACCAATTACTAAAATTTAAGCTTCACGAAATTTTATATATGACCAAATGATAATTGAAGCTTCTGAATTTTCTTAAAGCCGAAAAGAACCATTCTTCTTCTGCAACACAGCCATCAAAAAGTCATTCCAAACGTCGATTGGCCCGGGCAAACACCAATGCACACAATCGGTTCTGTTTTTACCATCCGTCCATCTATCTTTCCAACTATTCCCTGGATGTCCATCTGGTCTCATTATCATAGCCTTGGTTATATCTAAACTCTCAAACATCATCCCGTTCGTCGTTTTCTTAATATTATCAAACTCTTTTATCTGAACATCCCTGAGTTCCCGTTCATATTTGGTACCTTCAATATCCACCTGTTCTTCAGTGATAGGACTTGTTCTATTGCATTTCCCTCCAGTATTCCAAGTCCCATACTCAAAATGTGCCGGTGAAAACGTTCGTACTAATGTAAGCAAGTCCTTGCGACACTCCTTACACTCACTAATGTACTTAAGTGTCGTTGCAAAAGCCTTTTGGAGAGCAAAAGGAAGTCCGTAATCATGAACGCCCGGATCTTTGCAATAGATACACCCTATTAGCTTATCTCCTTCATATAGGTAATTTTCTCGGATGTACCAGTGAGAAGCAGAAATGATAGCGTAATCTAAATCAGGCAGTTTGTCAGCCCAATTAACGTCAATCTTGTCGAGTTGTATGTTAAAAACAGGTGATGTCGTTGAATTTCCTCGCTCTTCGCTAGCAACCAAGAACTTTGTCCAGAAGACCATGAGGGTGAAATTATGAGAAGGAAAGTAAAATGTTCGGAAAGGTTCTTCAACGTCCTTGATCTCTGTTGGAGTTTGTCCCTGCAAAAGTAGAGTTTGCCATTAAAATTGGCATTGAACAGGATGCTATAAAACTCAAGATATTGGCTTTTCTGCAAATTAATCAGCCAATTAGACCAGCAGTATGAACAAGAGCAGCACAATTGACTGAGATGAAAATGAAATACTACTTACTTGAGATAGGAGACAAAGGAGTGAATCAAATTGGTTTCGAGCAAGGGAATCGCCAATGAGCGCTAGCTTTTTCCCTTGAACTAGTTTTAAGAATATTTTGGAGTTAAATCTTGGGAGCTCGCACTCATCCGGTTTCCATCTCCAATTCATATAATCTGTATCTTTCCTTCCAAATTTGATACAATTCCTATAGTCTGGTATAGTCGGACAACTCCAATTCGTATACGATGGTCCGTTAAGGTCTGGAACCCATCGGCCTTTAAACAAGTCACACTTCTCTTCAACATTCTCTACACCATATACACAAAACAATCAAATGTAAACAAAAACAAGAAAGAAAAATACACTTGATAATTTTTTAGATGCATACCGTTTTGAGGGTGGATGACCGGCGGAGTAATTTGATTGAGATTCTTGGGAGGAATAACATCATCATTCTTTGGACCCTCAGAATTGGTATTGGAGGATTCTGAAATGGAACTGTAGTATTTCTCTATATTCAATTCATTGTTCTTGATCCTTGGATAACTCTTCTTAGACATGAATTTATGAAAAGGATTTGGTGAATCGAGAGCGAAGATGGTTAAAAGCCATGTAAGACCAATTACACACACCAAAAACAACACTAATCTCCCTATATTCACAACACTACTTGTTCCATTCTTATTACTGTAGTGAGGAAGATTTTCAAAAGTTGCAGACTTCTTCATTTTTGTTTCGAAAGATCAGAGAAAGATAAGAAGGAAAGAAAGAAAGAAAGAAAACAACTTTTAGGCTTCACATATAGTAATTCTAAACAAGGAGTATCTAAAGGGAATGGATACATTTAAGTGCAGAATCTCACCTATTTCATGATACAACCTGTTCGTTATATATGGGATTGGCGAAATTAACTTTTTGCTGGAATCTACATAAAGAAGGATATTTGATGCATTAATGAGAATAGCCTCTATGATTTTCAGCAAAATATGTTGAAAAAGGAAATATATTTATTGAGATGCATGAATTCTATGGAGTATGGACAAAGGACAAGACCAAAAGACTCTTGCATTCCGAATCTGTTATTATTCTTGACAACATCTAGTAGTACAAATTTTTCTTCAAAAATCACACTAGTGACCATATTACTCCTATTTGCTTAGTATCACATTCTTCCATGGACTGGCACTTATCTCTTAAAATCAATTTGGTGCTGTATTAAGGGCAATTCCAATGGAGTTTGAATTAAAAAAAAAAAATTGTCAATTATGGTGCCACCAAGAGTTGGCCAAATTGGACATTTGAGCATCACGGTCGGAAGGCTGCTGCGCAGCTTAGTAGTGGCCGAGCACCAGCAGTACTCAAAAGATGCGCAAAATAAATATGCCGTGACCGTGCATAATGTGGTGTATGTCGCAGGAGTCAAAGTGCTGGGCAGGTTCCCCAAATATTGTCCGCAAATATTAGGTTTTTCCTGTTCAACTCTTTTAACTTCTAAACCCTGGTAGCAATTAGGCGGGAGAGACCAAAAAAAGATAGGCAAATGTCTCAACCTCAAAACCCTAGAAAATGGAGATACACATGGGAAACCCTATCTCATCTCTCAACTCTGAAATTATTTATCTTCAATCCTGATGTTAAACCCGCAACTCAATGTAGAACCCTAAAAGTTGATCTCAGATTTGAAGAATCTTTGCTTCTTGTTACTTGGGAGGAAATTCAAGATGAGGGTTTTGTTGGTAACTCACTTAGGGTTCCTATACCTAAGGTTTTAATCCAAGTTGATTCTCCACTGGATTTTAAAGCTACTGAGGATCATATTGAGGTTAAACTGGTACTGGTTCTTCCTGTTGATCACCCTCTTGTTGCAAACTTTAATTCGGTTTTGAATTTGACTGATGAGGGTTCTGAGGAGGTTCCGGATTCTTTTCAACCCCTTTCGATTGACTCTGGTAATTAAAAATGCCAAATTTTCTCTAATACTCTTCATTAATTGTATTTTTAGCTTGAATTTGTTTGGTTTTTCGTATTGATTTTGTCAATTTTTGGGCATAATCATAAGTGTTGCATGTAATTCATTGATACAGATATAAAACACATGTTGTCTGGGAATGGAATGGATTTTTATTGCAAGAATTGCTCATATAAGCTGACAAAAATACCTCTCAGGTAGTAAGATGTATTCAATATTTCCTGAAATAATCCTTAGGTGTTCACTGTGTACTTCTCTTAGTTATACTTGATTGTGTGTATTTACGGCAGTTTGTATTTCTTGTTCAGATCTTTTGTGGAAATGCCATCATTTGATTGGCGTGAGGTAGCTGATAATTGGTTTGGGACCTGTTGTTGCTCGTTTGGAGGTATAAGTGAGAAACTTGTTAAAAAGTATGCCAACTCCTATTCATCTGTAAAGGGTATATGCTTATATGATGCAACTTGTGTGGTTGTCAGCAAGGATGACATTTCTGGATATGTATTTCCTGATTCCTTGGAGGGAAATGAAAAATATGACCAAGAATCTTGTCTTGCCAGTGAAGATTGCATGACGGAGTCTGGGGTAGATCCTCATAACGGCCGTTCAGAAGACTTATGTTGTGGGGCTGATGAAAGAGATAGAACAGCTAATGGCGATGACAAACCTAGCTGCATACCTCCTAGTAAGCAACTACGGGAAGGAACTGTTTCAATCCTAGATGATGAAGTTAATGGAAGACATAGTATCCCGCATGCTTCACTTTGCACATCTCTGTCAGATTTAGATTTATCTGAAAATGTGGTGAATGAAGATGGATCTTCTACAAATGACCATAGCCATTGTTGTATGGAGAAGACAAGTTTCATTCAAGCCTTGAAGATTGTATGGAGAAGACAAGCTCTGAGAATCAAGAACTTACCAATAATTTTAAGCTCCTAAGAGATCAAAGATCTGTCCTGAATGGGTCTCTTGGAAATGGTTTCATGGTTAGAACCTCTAATCTTTCAAAAAATGTTGAATGGATAGAATTCCCTTGCAGTCAGTGTTCGCACATTGTTGGAGCTTATCCTTCAATGCATAATGGACATGCACCACTGGATGGCGGTGTTCGGTTTTTCAAGTGTTACATTTCCTCTGATTTACCTGCCGGTGGAGTAGGAGATGTATTCAGGTAGGATTTAATTGATTTACTTTTTGTATTCTAACTTGTTTTCTTTCGCAACGGATAACCTTCTGAAGCATTTACTTTAACTTTATAGAGCTCCCAGTGTTGTGTTTTCTTAAGCTGACCTACAAATTGATTTATCTCCTAAACAGGAAACATTCCCTAGAAAGAATGTTTGCAAATCAATTGATAGAAAGTGCAAATGAGGAGTTATCGTTCCGAACTGTTGTGAGGGATCTCAAAACCAACTCTCCTATGCTCCAAATTGTTCTCCTAAACACAAATGCCTGGTGCTGTAGTGGTTATTCTTTGGAAACAGGGGGTGCTGCTGGACCTATTTCAAAGACAAATTTGCAAGCTGTCGTTAAGCTGCTATTTTCAGATGGAAGCAACACCACTGAAGCTCAATCAAGGTAAAATTCAACTTTAGTTGCACCATGTGGAAGTTCTTTTAGAACATATACTCTGATTTTTATTTTATTCTTTGTTCTCTTGGTTCTGGCTAATGCTGCATAATTATGTTGCAGGATGCTAGAGGAATGGGTAACCAAGAAACAAGCCCATGAGGTTTACATGTTGACTCATCAGATCGTAGAATTAAGTGAATCCTTAAGATCAGCACAGGGCAGAATTCCCTTTTCATGTTCTTTTATGCCAGGGTTGACTCTCTCATCCCTGGAAAGGTGATATTTATCTTTAGCTCAGAGAACTGTATAGCATATGCTGGTCATACGCGTACTTCTAAAGGAAGCTCTCTGCTCAGACAATGAGTTCAGGGTTATGACTTGCACTCTAGAAGATAGAAAAACTAATGTTACGGAATGTAATGGTACCATCTGAAGATTTTCATTTTTCCTTGTTTGAAGCCATGTTTCTCCAATTTACATGTTGCAAAAACTTGTTTACTTGCTTTCCTGAATTACCAAATTATACTTTAACTGGAAACTTGTGTATCTTGTCGATTTTGTAAGCATAATCCATGTCTCATTACCATGTTTAATGTAACTAGTCTCAGAGTCTCAGACTCTCAATTCTTAATGGACGGATGGGTTGTCGGGTGTAAACTATAAAATAGCCCACAGACCTTACCCGAGCTGATGGGGTAAATATTAGCAGTGATTCTGGACGCTAAGTGGAATTTGAAGGGAAAAATAGGGTTCAGTCCAAAATCTCATCTAAATATATTAGTTAGTCCATACTCATTCAACTAGGTACAAATTAGTCCTTTATTTATTTGAAATATGAAAAGTACACTAATAATCTTTAATATTACAATTTAGTCCAAATATTTTTAGTTTAGTCCACGGTGACTTATGATGACGTCACCAATTTGAAATAATTTAAAAATGATTTATCTTTCGAACTGCTTGTCCAAAATTCATAAATTTTATATATTGGGAAAGCTATTTTTGATAGCTGCAAAAAGAGTACCCATATGACTATATAATTTTCACTTTTTGAAAAATTTAATTTTCACTATTTGATGTGTACAAAAAAGTGCACCTGCACAAATTTTCAAAAGTTTATACAGTCAGTTTTTCACATTGCACCACTTCGTACACACCTATAAAATTCATATCCACTGTCAAACCTACTTTTTCATGGAAATCACATTGGCGCACCAATATGTACACCCTACAAAATATGCATGAAATCGTTTATTCATAACCACACACAAATTTACCTTTTCATGGGAAAATACACTAGTGCATCAATATGTACACCCCTGCAAAACATGCATAAAAACGATCATTCATGACCACACTTATGCACACCCCTCCAAACATGCATAAAATTGATCATTCATAACCACAGAAACCTACTTTTTCATTGGAATTACACAGATGCACCAATATGTACACCCTACTAAACATTCATATATAAAATCGACCATTCATACCCACACATCGACCTATATTTCATGGAAAATACACCGGTGCACATATATGTAAACCCGTACAAAACATGGAACAAACAACCATATTCGCTTACAAACTAATCTATTTCATCGGATTTACACATGTGCACTAATATGTACACAACTACCCATATTGTATAAACATAACATGAAACCTCAGATGGATCTGAACCATCAACCTCCACAAACCTTGTGATAGGCTTGGGCGCTCTACCATTTTGAGCTTATGAGTCCCTAAATTAGATGCATAAGATGGGAAAAAAAACATCGATCCAAAGGTGCATCTGGGTATGATACAATCAACATGTGTATAACTACGTACACATCAACAATCTACATTGTATAATAAGTATCAACATGTGTATAACTATGTACACATAGACAATCAACAGGTGTACAACTATGTACACATTAATGATACATATTATAACATCCGAAATTGAAAAATAATAATTTCAAAGGTGAACTAGTAAAAAACATTAGCACAGGTCATAAAGAGTTTCAATGTCTATTAAGTTATAAATGTAACTAAAGATTAGTTGAAATATATGATTGATTAATAGAAATCCAAATGTAATAAAGGAAAACACGCTACCATAAACACAAGTGGAGGGGGCAATAAAGTTAACTTATTGAGATAGTGGGTATGGATCAGTATTAAATGTAAAAGAAATTAAGGTTTACTCACATTAACAGAAAGATCCATACCGAAAATGCAAACTGAATGTGGTAGTACATGCGACACCTGCAAGCATATAAAAGTTTAAATAAGTTCGAGTTTTGTGCGTCCAAATCATCTATACCCTTTTTAATAAAGTTCTGAATATGCCATAATAAAATTAATACAATCTAGTAAAGGAAACTAACGGTTTAGTTGATCACAATGTATAATGTGAAGAAAAAAAAGAGAAGGCTTAAGAACCATTTACCAGGATTTTGTCGAAGAAGACAAGTACACAAGACGCTTGTCTACGAAATATCACAATATACAAGTACACAAGACACTTTTTCCAGTTGAGCAGGATCCTTCCTCACAATAACCTTGAATGTAGTGTCTACAAAATTAACATGTGTACACTTAAGTAAACATTAAGAATCAACAGGTGTACATCTATATGCATATTAAAAATCAACATGCGTACCATTATGTGCACAATAAATGGTTCGAGAGGCTACAAGTGAAGGAAATTACCTTGCCAACTTTACTATTCCGAGATGTCACTCTTTTTCTTATTACCGATATTGTTACCTACAGAAACAAAATGTGATAAATCACGACAAGACAAGATTTGGAAAAAGAAAATATAAGACAAATAAAGTGGCAATACAAGGGTGACGGATAATAACAATGAGCATAAAATCGATTTCAGACTCGTTTCTGATCTTTTATTAAGATCCATTTCAAGTGTGACCATCAACGAAACATCATATCCAGACATCACACGATCACTCTCCAGCACCTAAAACGTCATCTCAACGTTTAGAAACCAATTGCAAAATGGGCAATGTCTATTAGATGCAAATCTGAAATCTGCAACAACTCTTATCTTTTGCCGTAGTCAGTCAAGTCACACTTCTTTTCTACTAACTTATTATGTGCAAAACTATATCTATATGAAGAATATTCGTCCAAAGGCATTAACAAAATCAACTGGTGTGTACAACTATGTACACGTTAATAACCAATAGGTGTACAACTATGTACACCAGCATTAACTATGGTAAAATTTAGCCGCCTATTAAATATGAAATTTCCAAGCTGCCATTACTATATGGTAAACTACCACCAAGTTGATCAAACATTCATGAGTAGATAAGAGAATACAAATCTTAACAAGAAGTACTCATGATTATTGAAAGTATTAAATAGCCAAATAAATCCAGTAAGGTATCATAAGGTTTCATTTCTTGTAAAATAAACTAGAATTATTAAGCAATGTCTTTACTTTACAATTACAACATCTAAAAAAGTATGACCACCTAACAGCCACAGACCAAATCTTCACTTAGGATTCGTAAAATGTTATCTCCAATCAGTGATCAAAGGAAAAAAAAAGGCTAAAGTGATTATCAAAATGACTACCGAGCAAAATCCACTTCACTACTTTGAACTGTTACCAATAAGCAATTCATAAGGCTCTATATCAAACTGTTGAAACGAAAGAGATAAGACGCTACTACCATGTATTTACATATGGCCTAAAGTAGATGCGAGTCCCTAGTATCATCTTAAAAATCCCCTTTTGTTAATAAGATATTCGTACTTGCAGAGGTAGCATTTGAAATTATTTGAGCTAAATAATTTGACAAAATTTCTTAAACCCGATCTCCTATTTCTAAAGCTACCATGAATCATTTTCACATTACTGACGAGAAGTGATGGATCTCCACATGTGTGCCAGTTTGTACGCCCCATTTATTTACCCAAGTATATATAAACTTATGAAGTCTTTAGTAAAAAGAACTAACTTACATTTTGAATGTGATCGTCTATATCCTGCATAACATTTTCCGCAATTCCTTCATGGTAAATGTCTAACAACTGCTGGTTTGTCCATAAGCAAATACAGTCACTTCCAAAAAAATAAAAATGAGAACAAGTTAAACATAGAAAACATGTAGTAATAACCATAAATCGATTATTATTTCCGGAAATGAAGCTTAATCAAACTTATCAAAGCTTACTATTTCCGCAGCATCCAAATCGATTTAATCAACACAAAACATGTACTAACAACCATCTTGATAGTCGTTCATCAAATTATAGTTTACAAGTGACAACGGAATGCACATACCTAACTATATCCTTAAGTTATAATCATTTCCATCATCCATGTAACACAATTCAACAAACAGAGAGAAAATTTTCAAATATCACAGAAAACTAGACTTAACACCAACCATATCCTAAGTTGCATGTATGTTTTTAGTTCCAACATGATCCCCTACCTCATAAATCTCAACACAAATCCTAAGTTTGTTATTTCTATCACTCTGATCCAGAACAATATCAAATCAACTACATTTTTTACTCTAAGCACCATCGAATACAATAAATTATGTTCCCAATACACCATAAATTCCTAAGCTACTACCCACACGTTCACAATTAAACAACACCAACAAAAAATTTAACCTGCTAATACAAATTCAACGAAAATCATAACAAATTTCGAATCCAATGCATATAAATCAAAACTAAAAATCAAGTTAGAGTGAGATTTGATACAAACATTAGGTAATTATTGCTACTACTTGCATCTATCGATTGAAGGAGTCAAACATATCATTGATAAGGAACGGATCTATGAGCAGATTCAAAGGAAATATAAGCTGAACAAATGACATCTTCTCCGAACGCATTAGATCCATGCTCGGTAATCTATCTATGACCTCCATTTTCCATCAGCCAAAACAAAAATTATTACTCTGGATCTTCAGATTTGATGAAAAAAAAAAGAGTTTAAAGAGTCCCTCTCTATGTTTTTCTATGGGAGGGAGGAAGATGAACTCAAATTTGGATTTATGATCTTTTCTTCGCTTGGGGAGAGCAGTTTCCATGAAATGGAAATGAAAATGAAAAATGAATTACTTAAGAAGTATTATTACATTTAGCCGAGGGATATTTTCGCCCACTAGAAAATTGGTTTTGGATTGAATCGTTCAGAAAAGGATTAACCCATACAAAATTTGGTAAATTTGGATCCCCTAGTACTAGGCCTGAGATGGCAGGACTAGAGCGTCCAAAGCCCAATAACTTTGGGACTAAACGTCAATTTTTACGAATTTGAAACCCTGGCTAAATTGGGGCCTATAGGGATTAGTTGGGGCCTATGACTAAAAAACAAAAAGGGTCATTAAGAAGTGATCTCTAGAAACCCCTTATCCTCCTATTTATGTTAATACCTAATATGCCTTATTCATTAGTGATGATTAATTAAGTTAGTATTAGTTAAATTAATTAGTGTTTGAGTTTGATTATAGTGTTAGGATTAGAGTAGAAATTCATTTCCTCTTTTTAAGGTTTGGAGGGAAAGAAGAAGTAGAGGGAAAAAAGAAAAAACTAGGGTTTGTGATTTTCTTAGCAAGAATGAAACTTTATAGTGATGATGAAGACTCTAGTAGTAATGAAGAAGTGGGTGCATCTGATAATCTTGATTTCGATCCTGCCGAATTGGATAATTTGTTGATTGAAGAAGAGAATGTCAACCGAAGAATGCTTGAAGATACTATTCAAGCACAAGAACAATATCGCCGGGAAGAAGAAGGTGATAATGCTTCAAATAGACAGGTATGAGTTGTAATGATCTACACACATGTATTTGCATGTCTCGATCGCCCAAAAAGGGAAAACTTTTCATATTTTTTCCCAGAATCGGTTTATTCGAGATCACCACGCAAAAACCGATTCTGGGTAAAATCCCCAAATCGGGTACCATAATCGGTTGTTGTTCATCACCATATAATACGATTATAGTAAAATTTTGGCGCGATTGGTACATGACCAAAATCGGTTTCTGTTGGTGATGTACATATGCCAATTCCTTCACTTGGATGTTCCAAAGAAAATACACGAAGTTCATAATCGGTTTATTTAAGTATATATATATTATTGTTTTTTGAAGCAAGAAGATTTTGTTATTAAAAAACAGCTCATGGTAAAACATGAGAAGAGTCTACAGCGAGTTGATAGGAAATTGCAGGAGGGGAAGAACAACCCCATAAAGAAGAAATCTTTTCAGTTCTGGCCATATTGGCTAGAACATCAGCTACTTTATTCCGTTCTTTTGGAACATATGAGAGTTTCCAAGAGCTAAAAAATGAAAACAAGTGCTTAATATCCAAGATACTGTAGTAAAGTCTCCAATCAACGGCGCTATTATCATTGTTGACAGCATCAGCAACAACTTTAGCATCCATCTCAAAGTGAACCCTCTCCAGCTTTAATTCTTTAGCCCATTGCGCATCATACCACAAACCCAAACACTCCGCATGTTCTGCACTTCTAACTTTAGTCAAATGGATGCACCTTGCTGCCTGTTGTTCACCTGCAAAATTTCTTAAAATTAGACCAATACCACCTGATGAATTAACCGAATCAAAAGAGCCATCACAATTCAATGTCAAAAAGTTAAAGGGAGGAGGAATCCAATGGGCATTCTGACGGTTCACTTTTGGAGTAAGATAGGAGATATTATCTATCCTGCTGGCGTGCTCTTCAATACACAGCTTGCATTTTTGAGTAATAGTTTCAGGTCTAGAGTTGTTGTTCTTAAATACTTTATCACATCTTGCAGTCCATAAGCTCCAAGCAACGATAGCTCTCCTAACTATTTCTTTCTCAATTATTAACCCACTAAATAAGCTATCAAACCAAACTGCAAATCCATTCTTGACAAGGAACCAATATTGTTTGTTGTCCAACCAATGACCGAGAACCATACTACTCTTGAAAATTACATTCATTATAAGATGGGAGGCACTTTCAAGTCAAGATTGCACAGAGGACAAGAATCATCATCACCAACAACTGCATAACCGAGAGCATCTTTTGTAAAGAGAAAATTCGAGACTGCCTTCCACAAAAATCGCTAATTCTTGGTAACATATTTAGTTTCCACAATTTGCAATATATTTTCCTCATTCTCGTCATCTACTGGTCAATAAAGAGAGACCTCATTATACGTTTGTTTGTAACAAGACTTTACCGAGAATTTCCTTTTTTTTCCAACAACCAAACGAGCCCTGGTCTGATTGTGTGGGGATGAACTAAAATACGCAGATAAGATCCATACCACAAAAGATCAAATAATTCCCTAAGAAGATAAGCATCCCAGGCTGGTGAATTGGTCATAAAAAGTTGATGAACATATGTAAAATTATGAGCAGAGCTGCATCCTTGCTTTGGCTGTGGTGGATCCTGAAGATCTGGAATCCACCTATGTTTCCATATCAGAATTTCTTTTCCATTCCCTAAATTCCAGCAGCTATGCCTCTTAATAAATCAAGTTCCGAACTTATGCCGCGCCATGACCAAGTTGGTTTTTTTTTCTTCTTTAATTCAAAAAGATTCATTGGGTGGCAATACTTAGCATGAAGAGATTTTGACATGATGGAATTTTATCCGTACAAATCTTCCACGCAGACTTAGCCAACAAGGCTCATAAATATGTGCATGTCTCGAAAACCAAGACCCCCTCGCATTTAGGTGGCAAGCCTCTTCTCCACGTAATAATTTTTTTTTCCCTTTGTTTGTCTTCTTATTTCTCCAGTATATCGATAAGTGTGTAGTTAGAAATCCCACAATACACCCTCTATAGAATTTACTTAACTAATCCATTTGAAGATGAATAACTATCAATTTTATTGATTATTTTCTTGAAATGTTTACAAAGGAAGATAGAACAGAGCTCAAGAAATTACAATCACTCTAGATTTTCTCTCCTAATGACTTGCTTAACAATTCAAAAAGAACTCTCCCTCACAACAGACCGACTCAACCCTTTTATATAGGTAATATACAAAGCTGGATGACAACTGTCATTCTTATTTTCGGAATAACTCGCAAGTGTCGCAAGTGTATAAGTGTTCGTCCTCGACACTCTTCACCTTCGCGATTTTCACATCTTCCTCGTGTTCCGTTTTGCCGTCATCCATTGCGTCATTTATTTTACTTCCCGCGACTCCTTCATGATGTTGTATTTATTAATCTCGCGAAGTATTGATGTCGCGATATTCTCGATCCTATATCTTGCCTCTTCTCATGTCTTTTTCAAGGAGAAAATGTCATGAGAACCAATATTTTAAAATGCCGCAATTGCTCATCTTTATCTCGCGATTGTCCACTTTTATCCGTTTTATTCATGTAATGGAATTTATTACAGTGTGTTTCTTATTCCACTCTTTTCTTGACACGTCTCTTTCTAACCGCTATTCTGACCATTCACGCCCCATCTCGCATTAAATGCATTTGTTTTCTCGAGGATTCTCTTCTCTATATATAGTTTTCTTTTACCCTTCTTTTTTTCTCTTTATTTTCCTCTCGCAACTTCCTTTAACTTTCTTCCTCCGCAATTTGCGCTCGCTCCATCAGAACCTCCCCTTTTTTTCTCTCAATCTTCAATTCTCCATTCATTCCCATACTCTAATAATGGCTTCACTTGGTCGTACATATAAACCCCTTTTTGAGGAAACTCAAAAGAATTTTCAAGAGAAGGGTTTCATCTTATCGACCATTCCCGATCAAAAGTCTTCATCTATACTTTCAAGAAAATCATTTTTTCGATCACTGTGATGACGTAAAATCATAGTCTCGCTAGGTCAACTCCTCGCAGGCCTTCCCCTTCCTCTCTCCAATCCCGAGATACCTTTATTCTATGAAATTCGTGCTCATGAGAAATTCTCGCGAGCTATTTATCAATTGAGTGGCGATCGTATCCGCTAATGCTTGAATTCGCCAATCGTGGTGTCGGTAAAGGATCTTTATATTCGATGATGTCAAATATCCTCACCCGCAAATTTACCAATAGTCGCCGAGAAGTATATCAGAAAATTTCTTTGCGAATTATACAAAGAATAATATGAGAAATGATAAATCTCGCTGGGTGCTCGATTGAAGAGAAAAGATAACATCGATGCTTGGGAGTAAGCTGCTCATGCAAGATATCGACCGGCACTCCTGGGCAAAAATAATGTTCCTCGACACTCCAAAGATGAGAAGTGGTGGGTTGTTCCGTTATTTCGAGTGGACCCTATATCGCAGGTACACATGTACTCCCCGCTAATCTCGCAGACTATCACCCTTGGGAATTTAAATGGCCCGAAAAGCAAAAGAGGTATGATTCCTATTTCGCATTTGCTTTTGCGATATTCCTTTCCTTTATATTTATTAGATTTGCAAAATCTTCGATTACCAAATTGAAAAAGAGTTATAGTAGACGCCCAAAGCCGAGTACTGGGGCGATACTCCATCGATCACTTGATGAAGTAAGAAATATTTTCTTGTTATTTTTAACAATATTGTTGCCTCTCGTTTCTTATCTTCATTCGCGTGCAAAAGTTATCAAGAAATAGACATTCCCCGGGTTGCTAAGGTTAAGGGCAAGGATAAAATCACTCTTCGCAAGGATAAATTTTCGCCCACTTTCTAAAAACGGAAAACCCATCCTCTTCTCATTGTAGTTCTCAAACCAAAGGAGAGTCAGTGAGGATGAAATGAGGTTGGTACTTACTCCACGAAAGATAATCACTCACTACTTCGCTATGGCGCAATTGTTCAGTGTTTTCTCCGATTCCATGCAAGGATTGGGAGATGATCATTTATCCGCAACTTGCGGCTCGCTAAAAATTTATGGCCCCGCTGTTAGAGGATAATGAATCTTTTCGTGAGTTTCGAACATTGACTTCAAATTTCACTTAAATGCTCTCAATGCTTTGGTATGTTCATATTCCTTTGATTCTCTCGTAATTTCGATTATAAGCTTTATCTTAACAATTTCTTTATTTTCCTTTATAGTCTAGGAGAGCTTCCTTTGTTGTTGCCCCGCATCTCGAGAAAAGACGCGACAACCTTGAAAAGAAAAATCTCCAACTCAAAAAGAAGATCTAAGAACTAGAAACTAAAAAGTCGCGATGTCTCGCAAGAAAGATGAAAGAATTCAACGGTTGGAAGTTGAGTCTGGCTTCAGAAGACTAAAATGTCCACTCTTCAAAGTGCAAATCAACAACTTTATGGTATAAAACTATTACTCTTCAAGTCGTTTCTTTATTTTGTCATCCGCTTTTCTTTGCTCGATTTATTATTTTCCCATGAGACATATATAATCTCTCAAGAAGCCATTCTTCTCCATTCATTTCCGAGCCTATGGACAATGATGTTCTTCTCATTCATCTCAACGACCTTTAGCGGTTCATCAAACAAATTGATTCCTTCCGTTAAATGAACTTCAAGCCAAATATCGTCTCTTAGAGATCGAGCATAGATCTAGTTTAGGTTTAGCCAACCGATTTAAACAAATGTATCTTGATTCCCATAAGAAAACCAAAACTTTAAGGAAAAAAATTAGTGGTCTCATAGATGACAAAGACTGTTTTGCTAATAAAGGTGCACAGCATTAGCAAAATTTCAAAAATCTCTTCTCGAAGTACAAATTGAACGAGACGAATCTCTTCGCCGAATGCCATGCTTAATGAGCGAGAAGATCAAATTCGTTCAGCTTCTTGTTATAAATAATGATGATAAATTCGCTTGGGCTGCGAAGGTTCTAGATAATGCCAGGAATAACTTAGGTGTTGATGTTAGCCTTCATGCCGAGCATACCGCCTTGGTTAAAGACATGATATCCGACAGAGAAGGTTGTTTATTATACTTTACCGCTCCTTATCTCGTAGTATTGTTATTGTATTTGTTAATTCATTATCATATGTTTTGCAGAATCCGAGAAGAGATTTCAAACAAGAGATCAAGAACTTGAGTCTGAAAAAGAGGAACTCTGCAGAAGGCCTTTCTCTTCGCAATAACAAGTATTCTAAGTTGAAGAAACAACTGCAAGCTACTGGCGAATTTCAACAATAACGCTCGTTTGCTGCAATCAAACTATTGAAACGGTTTGCAATGATCAACATTCCTCTTAGTTCATATCCTTGTCTTCGCGATGATATTCCCCGAAGATATGCCTTTCTGATGTCTCTAATAGTGAAGCTAGCGAAGAAGAAGAATCGGCGCTAAAAGAACGATGGAATTGAAGAATCTGACCAAGAAGAAGAATCCTCAAAGAAATAATTTCTTTTTCTTCTTTTCACTTCTTGTAATATCTCGTATATATACTCTTTTAATCTTCTTGGATTGCTAAATATGAATTCAATCTTTGTTTTCTTTACTTGCGCATATTAATCAAGCAATTCTTCTTTACAATTCAATCGACTAAAGCATTATGAATACATAAATCCATCATGTGGGAAATGAATAACAAGATTTTATCCTATTCATTCCTATACTTGCCGTTGTTATTCATTTTCAAATGAGAGATTTGATCAATTATCTCTCGAGTAATGAAATCTCCGACTTTGGCCTTTATTATTTGTAACTTTATGATGGAATATAATCGTTTTGCAAGCTTATTTGCTTCCTCAATTTTATGTATGTCTATATCTTTATATATGTTGAAGTTCATCATTGCGACAAGATCGCAGGATGTCTTCACAAATGAAGAAATCTATTGATCTTGCCTTATCATTCTTGTGTGGTCTTATTTTGCCTTCCTAATTAAAGGTCTTATTTCGCTACCTCTCATTGCGACAAAATCGCAGGACGTCTTTTACATTTTCATGTAATGACCCATTGACCTTGTCTTATCATTTGTTAAGTATTTTTGCCTCTCATAGGATATTTTATTTGCGATAATATGACAGCTTAAATATTCTTGCGAATGTAAAATCCCCATGACATTGCCGCTTTCGCGATTTAAATCGCAGGACGTCTTTGCATTTTCATGCAAAACCCATTGATCTCGCCTTATCCTTGCATTAGTATTATTGCCTCTCTGACAGATCATCGCACAAATGACAAGCCTAAATTTCCTTCGAAAAATAAAGCCTCATGACATTTGCGTCTTTTGACACTTATCAGCCTCCCTAATGGAGGGTGCCGCCCTTATCTTCTCCCCCGGTTGCCCCTTCAAGGAGGCGTACATCGGCCATACAAGACTAGCTCCTCCCATCCTGGTCTTAACAACAACCAGCTTGTTTTCGCAGCCTCTTATCCCTTATACCTATATGGCTTATGGTTACAAGACCGCACCCTAAGTGGAGTTTTCTTCGGGCGAAAGTGCGATATACCAAGACTTGCCAAGAATGGCCGAGACACTTCAAATGCCCTGAGGCACTCTTGGCTCAACCGTACCCTGGCGCCTTGAGCATACACTCGACTCCTTGGAAGAGACCCTCAAGGCCCAACGTGGTATAACCTTATATATATAGTTGAAATCCAAGGTATCTCTCCTGGATAGGCTTTCATGGGCCCCAAATCTCCATGACTCAAAGTTCCGGAGCGGTGTAACCTTTTCACCGAGCCATGTCAAGAGATACCCCTTATATGACGCACTTTAGGTCTTACATTTGCCTCTTGCGAAATATCATTCGCGAACTAGGGTGTACGCCATAAAGGTTTGTCCCATTCACTCACTCTTTCATTTTTGTTAATTCATTCAATCATTCATTTTGTTTGATGGCTATCGCACAATCTTACATTGTTTAATCATTTTGTTTTTCAATTCTTCAATCAAATTGTCATACATTCTTGATGGCGAAATCCTCGCATATTTCTTCAATTATTTTTTCTTCCTCTTACCCTTAACAAGCTTTTGTTATTGCCTTTTTGATTATTATTCACTTCTTACACTTTTTGCTCCCCGCTACTCTCCGCCTCTACACCATTCAAATCTCTTAATGATTCCTTTCCATCATAATTTTTAACTCGTTTTCATGCACTTGTTTCGCAATGTATCTTCTCCTCTTACATCAATGGCATCCACCATTAATCTTTCTTCTTTGTTCATCTTTTGCATGTTGCTTCCAACCCTTTCTTTTCGCAGCCTTTCTCTCGCAGACTCTCCACGTCGATCTCATAGCATTTTTGTCCTTTTGTCCAATCTCCTTTTATAATTCCAACACCGCTAGGATGAGGAAATTTTATGCATTGATGATAAGTTGACGCTACTCCCAATTTCGGTAACCATGGCCTTCCGATCAATGCATTATAAGGGGACTCACATCAACTACGAGAATAAAATCCTCGTTGACAATCCTTGCAAAGGGTATTCTCATATAAACTTCTCCGTTAGGCTTATTCATTGCTCCATTGAAACCATATATCTTATACGTCGAAGGTATCAATTCTTCATCCTTCCCCTATAGTCTTGTAAGTATGGTAGAAAAGAATATTCACCGAGCTCCCCGTATCAATTAAGATTCTATTGACGCCGAGTAATTCTCGGCCTTGTCGTCTTCGCCATCTACAGTTTTGGATTAATTTCCAATTTTACAACCAATGGGTTGTCATGCGTCTCTCTCTCTTCAGAATCTTTCTGCGTTGAAAGAAATAATCAGTATTTGCCATTCTTTTAACTGCGATGTCTTCGCAATGTTCATCACTTCTTTATTATTAACATCCTCGCGAAAACCCTACCGAGAACATTATCATGAAAATCTTCAATTGTTCGGTATGAATGTACAATGGAATTGCAAAACAAATTTTTAGCTTTCTTTCCAACTTCTATTACGAATGTTTCTTTCCCTTTGCCGAATTTGTTACGTGCATTTCAAGGCGGTGGTGGTAACGGTTGAACCTTCTCTTCACCTTTTAGAAAATGACTCAACTTTCCTTGGTCAATCATTCCGAGGATGATTCTTTTTATGTTTCCAGTCATTTGTTAAGTGTCCATGAAAGCGGTGGTAAGAACAGAACTCGTGACTTCTATCACTTGGTGGTGGCTCATTCCCCATGTTCCATGGCGCAGGTATGTTTTTCATCAAGAGTATAGCTTCCCATATTTTTTCAACACTAGCATTTAATGGTGGCATTTTGATTTCTTCCCACACTACTCCGTGACGCCGCTGACCTCCATGATAATTCCGCCTTTGACTTCCATAAGTTTCTTGCGGATGATCAAGTCTATGGTATGTGGGGTGTTCATCCTGTGAAAGATGCCCGTAAGCAAGCTTTCTAAGGGATTTATTTGTTCCATCCCTAGATGCGTATCAAAATCGACATGGTCTAGCTCTCAAATTGAACTCAAAGCCCAATTGAAGTGGACTAAGTTTGGTTTATGTGGGCTTTGGTTTATTGGGATTTGGTTTCAATGGGATTCATTTGGTTTTGTTGGGAGCTTTGGTTTATGTGGGCTTGTTGTTTGGTTTTGTAGGAAGCCCAGCAGTTGTGTGCAAAGCCTAGGTCTTGTGGGCTCAAATGGGTTATGTGCAGCCGGTGTCGTGGGCTTTGTTTGTGTAGACAGCCCACAAACTCAGGTTACGTGGGCTTCAGTTAGGTTTATTGGGATTATGTGTGGTTGCAGCCCAAAGTGTTTGCAAAACTTAATGGGTGTGGTAAACCTAGTGAAATTGGGTTCTAGCCCAAAATGATGTGGGCTTTTTGTGCATGCACAGCCCAACAGATTTAGCTAATATGGGCTTGGCTGTTAAGGGTTTGCTTGACCCAGTGTGTGGGATTGATTTGGTTTAAGCCCAAGCGGTGTGGCTTATGTTAGCCCAGTTCGGCTTAGCCCAGCTGATGTTTAGCCCAACAGTGTGGGTTCTAGCTTGTTGCACGGCCCAGTTGGGTTCAGCTATGTGGAGCCCAATGGTTGGGTTTTAGTGGGTTGGTTTACTCACAGAGCCCAGGTTGCAGGCCAAGTTATGTGGGCTGGTTTGGGGAGGTGCAACAGAGTCGTGCATTTGAGCACGGCTCGAGGTATGCTCGGAGCCACACAAGTATGCTCGAGCCACACACTACCCGGGTTCAACCTCAAAGCTACGGGGGCTTGAGGTCAATGCTTCACAGTAAAGCTCGGGGGTTATACACAAGATTGACGAGGGTAGATCATGCACAGGAGCTGCATTATGTAAGCTCGGGGTTGACAACACAAAGACAACTACTGCTCACTCACACGGCTTCAAAATGGATTGAGCACTGAGTAGCGGGAGCTCGTGGTTTTCCACTCAATTAGCTTGGCAAAGTGATCAAATGACGGGGAGATGTGCACAGATTATGCTCGGGCCACACAAAGTTCAAATAGCCTAACACAGGGTACCACTACATGCATATATTTTGATTTTTCAAGGTTTGCTCAAGTGTCACAGATTGGGGGTAGTTCATTTTGCACACAAAAGTTCTGCGCAAATGGCAAACAGGGTTCATGCAAATGGCAATATAGGCTAGCATGCAAGGGGTGTGTGCAGGGGTATGCTCAAGTGATGGCGGAGTTAAACATGCAAAGGGTCCCAGGTTTAGAAATACAGCTACGAGGGCCGATAAAGAGTTATGCTCAATCGATGGCAGCCTCACAAGGTTTCCCACAAGGTGCACGGTCGAGCTCAGGGTATGCCAAATGGGTTAAAAAGTAACTCAGGGTTGATGGCACTAAGGTTTGCAACCTCTAGCTCACTCAAGGTATCGGGGTTACACACAACACAAGTCAACGTAGTCTCAACAAGGTTTGGTGTTTGAGGCTCAATGACTTCAAGTGGAGCTCAGGGCTGATGTATATCATCTTTGTCATTCATCCAATCATACATGCTTTCATTCATTCAATCATTCAAGTCTCGAGCATGCTTATCAATCAATAAGTAGAAATGTGTTTATCAGAGAAGGGAATGCTAGCGCACGAATCAACTTAGCTTAACAATTGCTCGTCCTTGCCTCGGCTTTCCAAAGAACTTGCGTGTACGACTCCTATAAGGTGCAAGGTTTTGCTCGGTTGCAACACAAGCATAAGAAAGACAACAAAGAAGCTCAACGGCTCAGAACAAACACAAGAACACAAATGAGCACGGCAAGCCGGGCACTCTTTGGCTCAAAATGAGAGTTTAGTTTTCTAGGATGTGCAGATTAAGGCAAAGATAACGAATATGAATACAAGCCGAGAGCAATTTAGACGACAGGGGGGAAAAGTAATAGTGAAACTACAAGTGAGAGATTTGACCGATCGGGATCTCAAGTTACAAGTGACACTAATATGCAAGTGGCTATGAATAGTGAAAGCTATAAAATGCAAAGGAAAAGATGGATTAACTAAGCAATGGATTAAACAAACTTCGGGAATACAAGTGATAGAAAAATAAGAATGCAAGTATGCAATAGAAGATACAAGTGATAAAAAAAAAAATACCTCTAAGTTACACTAATACAGTGGGAAAAAAATTAATACAATATGAATATGTACAGGGAGAAAATCGCTTAAGCGAGCCAATGAACACAGTGGCACGCGCCCAAGTCCCAGAAAGAACGGCGCCAAAAAACTTGGTAGGCCTCTAAGAGTGTATAAATTACGGCCTACGGGTTATACAGCATGAAGTGCACGGCGTCTATGGAGACGCGGGCACGGGCCGATCCACAGAGACAAGGGGTGCTTTCAATGATCTATGGCTATGCTAAATCGAGTTTCCCGGCAAGTAACAAGTGACAAAGAGTGTAACAAAAGATATTTTGTGCCGAAACGGCTGAGATGTAATGGTGTGAACCTAAGCTAAGGTAAACAAAGTGAGACTAAAGGGTGCTAAGGTCTGCAAATCCACCTCTGAATTCCTATTATGTACTCAACTAGTTTGAGTTCTTGTTCTTATGCCGAGACAAGTGAAGCTTGTCACTTCTATCACTTATCTAAGAGTTTCTCCAAGTGATAACTTAAATAGCAGACTAAGGCACTAATCCCTAAGTACTAGTTGTCTAATTTAGCACAACTAGTCGGGGAATTAGTATTAACATTAAAAGCAAGATCGAATCACTCTCAACTCAAGATTAACCTAACTACAAGTGCATCCATGGCTTTGGTATGCACTTTGTGAGAGAAAAGAGTTGAGGTGATAAAATTTAAAGCTATCTAAACCATTAAGCTCTCAAGAACATTCAACACAGCTTCAAAACATAATTGGAATTAGGTTTCATTGAAACCCTAGCACTTAAATTAAAACATAATAAAACAACAAAGAACAAAATAACCTAGTTGACTGCTCTCGGCTAATCCAGGCGTGAACTCAAATCATGTTCTCCCTCTTCTATTTATACATGCACAATCAAGTACCAAACCCTAGTTTCAAAAACGTAAAATTACAATAAAATAACTCTCACCCACTTTCTCTCGAATTGCTTCTCCTCTTGTCTAATCGTCTTCTAACTCCATGCGTGGTTGTTGGTTGGAACCCTAGTTTTAGTTATCTCTAGATTAGCCTCTAGGTTATGAGAGAAGCTAAGAGAGAGGTAACTAACACTAGAGAGGAGGGAAGGTGGCCAGTGCGGCCGTTGTTGAGAGGTGTCGGGGAGGTGATGGAGGTGGAAGAGGTATGGTGCGCTCGCTCGTAGTTTGGTGTCGGGTGATGAAGGAATGGGTTTTGCGAGAGGTGAAGAGAGAAGAAGAAAGAGAAGAAGAAAGAGAAGAAGAAAAGAAAATGGGTAAGGCTCGATAGGGTATAGGGTATGGGGCTTGGGTTGTGAAGCAGGTGCATCGTTGTTGATGGGACGCAGCCTAGCGAGCGTAGGATGAAGCCGGGTGCGATCCGAACTGGTCGAGGATGGTAAAGCGGTTTTGGAGCGATCCGGTGTTGAGCGGAGCATCGAGAAATAGATGTAAGTGAAGGAGCGACTGTGTGATGCATTTGGGCGAGATCTCAACGGCTCGGGATGAGCGGGTTCGATCCGGTCGTGGGTAGCTCTAGCCCATGTCTTCCTTGTCGGGTTGCAACCGATTTGCGCGCTGGCTTTGGCTATCTCGCTCCATAGATGCTCGACTCCAATCCTTCGCTCTTTGGCTCCTCGTTTCTCAGGACTTTATTTAGTACCTAAAAATACAAAATTAATTAATACAAATATTTATTCTTGAAAACAAAGAAAACACAGTAACTGGGGATAATATCTCGATTCTTGAGTACAAAAGATGAGTAAAATGCCAATAAAAAGGTGTATAAATATGCAATATTTGGCACTCATCACTTTCCTTGGTCAATCATTCGAGGATGATTCTTTTTATGTTCTCGACCATTTGTTAAGTGTCCATGAAAGCGGTGGTAAGAAATGTAACTCGTGACTTCTATCACTGGGTGGTGGCTCATTCCCCATGTTCCATGGCGCAGTATGTTTTTCATCAAGAGTATAGCTTCCCATATTTTTTCAACACTAGCATTTAATGGTGGCATTTTGATTTCTTCCCACACTACTCGTGACGTCGCCGACCTCCATGATAATTCTCGCCTTTGACTTCCATAAGTTTCTTGCGGATGATCAAGTCTTTGAATTTTGTTATTGCCGCCACTGGTTGTAGTAATTCCTTTCTCTCTCAAATTCTTCTTGATCACGGCTTCCCATGGCTACTATCTTTGGCTGTCCATCATCTATTATCCTTTCTTGTTGACCTTGCGAAGTGCTCGCCACCGTGTTTATCAGTTTGGGTAATAAACTTGCATTCGCAGCGTTTGAATTTGTATTCGCAGCTGGGTATGATTCCATATCGTTTTGCCTTTCCTCTAAAGCAATATATTCCTCCAAAGTTCTCGCAACTAGAGTCATTGTAATTGTATTCTTAACTCTAAAGATTTGAATATATAACAAATTGGTTGCGAACATAGCGTTTATGAATGATAAAATGAGATATCTTTCATCCACTCATCCCACCATCTCGCTAGACATCGTCTTCCATCTCACAAGATAAGTGTTTTAAACTTTCGCCAACTCTTTGTTTCACCTCAAATACATATTCAATTCCCGGTCGCGAAGAGTTGTTACTTATATATGCCCCTAAGAATATAGCTTGTAAATGGTTGAATGACATAATTGTGTTTCTTGGTAAACCTCAAACCATTTTGCTTCTCCGTTAAACTTGATGCAAAATATTTGCATAATATGGCATCATGATTTTCCCATTGCAAAGATACATCTCACATATTCTTTGATATGTTGTATTGCACAAGTTGTTCCATCAAAAATGATGGTTAATGCGGGTAAATTGCATTTTGGGGGTATTCCACCTAATCGCACTTCTAGGGTAAAGGGAGTTTTGTGACTTCTTCGATGGCCTCATCCAATTGTCTTCTTCCTCCTCTCTTCTATTGTTCAACATTCCTCTCATCTCTGCCAACTCTCTTAAGATTTGTTCATTTATATCGTGGTTGAATTTATTGGTCTTTTTAGCCTCGCCTCTCTCCTTCTCAAGGTTCATGTCTACCTTGATTTTCTTGTTCAAGATTTTCTTCTTTTTCTCTGCGACTTTCTCCTCCATCTCGTCTCGAATTCGCACACCATTGTATTCATCGTTTTCTCTTCTTGGTTGTCTATCACTCTCCTTTGTATTCTTTCATACTCTTCATTGATATTTCCATTGTTGAGGATTTTGCTCGCGCTCCTTTCTCGATTGTCATGATTATTTTGCCGAATTGCTTCCTCTAATTCCCGTTCTTCCATTTCTACTCTTAATCTTTCCCTTTCGCAAGCTAGACGCGCTTGTTCAATATAATGCTTTTCGATGTCATCTTCAATCTCCTTTTGTCTCCTCTGTGTTTCTCTTCCATGCAGTATTCTTCTTCCTTCTTCCTGATTTTCTTCACCAATTGACTATTCTCATTGCCTATTTCCTTGATTTCCATTATTTTGATCATTCTCGTAAAATCTCGTGACGTGGAATACACACCACTTCCCTTCTTTCATGACATCCTTCACCGAGATTTGGCTCTCTTCCTAGATTCTCTTCATTAACATTTTCTATAGGTAATATTCTCCTCATATCATCTCTAACCGATCCTGATCTTGATCTGGTATTACTTCTCGACCTCCTATTCCCGCAACCTTATATTTCCATTCTTAACTCATAGTTTTGCCTTGTTAAATTTGCGCGTTCTTCCGCTTCTAATCGCCTTTCTTTATGTATTGTTTGTCTCAACGTTTCTAATGCTGCGATTTCTTCATTTCTATGAGATGTTTCTCCCATTTCTTCTCGATTTCTCTCCTCTTATCCATTATTTATCAATTGTTGCACTTCTTCTCTTTCTTCCATAAAATCTGATCTCCATGTATGCACGCTCACCCTATCATAATCTATTACTCTATTGGTCCGGTTGAACTGGTGGTTGAATTGGTGGTTGAATTTGACCCTCTTCTCTATCTCTTGCGTTTATTCTTGATGGTTCACCTACTCCATTTCTCCTTTCTCCAGCTAATCTCCCGCTTCTCCTTACAATTGTTGGTTGTTCTGATGCATTCCTTCTTCTAGCCATTTCTCAATTTTAGTAAATTGTTGAAAGTTATTCGAAATTTCTTTCTTGTTACTCCTGATTCTTTCAATTCACAAGGTTGTTCAATCCCCTGCTTTCTAGCAAGATATGTAGTTGCAGAAATCCCACAATACACCCCTCAATAGAATTTACTTAACTAGTCCATTTGAAGATGAATAACTATCAATTTTATTGATTATTTTCTTGAAATGTTTACAAAGGAAGATAGAACAGAGCTCAAGAAATTACAATCACTCTAGATTTTCTCTCTCCTAATGACTTGCTTAACAATTCAAAAGAACTCTCCCCTACAAACAGACCGACTCAACCCTTTATATAGGGTAAATATACAGTGGATGACAAATAGTCCTTTATTTTCGTGGGAATAACTCGCGAAGTGTCGCAAGTGTATAAGTGTTCGTCCTCGCGACACTCTTAACCTTCACCGCATTTTCACATCTTCCTCGTGTTCGGCCGTCGTCATCCATTGCGTCATTTATTTTACTTCCCCGCGACTCCTTCGTGATGTTGTATTTATTAATCTCGCCAAGTATTGATGTCGCGATATTCGATCCTACAATAAGCACAAAAGTGTGACGCATTTTCACCCATAAATACATTAGCCAGGACTCATTTTATCACTAATAAACTTGTTTGTAGGTGTTTTTGGGCAATAAACATTTTTAGAAAAATCACCGAAAAGTTGTTAAAGGCACTCCAGGGAGGGCATTTGTTATTCTGGACTCTCACCGTTGGTTAAGGGGCACCTCAAATACTAAGGGGCACCTCAATTACTAAGGGGCACCTTATTTGCTATTCAGCACCTATTGTTATTCACACTGGATTTTGCTAGGGCACTTCATCTTCATCCTTTTCAAATCTGAAAATTCATGAAAGAATGGCAAGTGAAGAAACAGATTTAGGCTCGAGTTTTGGAGGATTTTTGAGAGACTTAATCGCCGAAACTTCTTGGGAGGACTTGTTTTGGCTTAACAGGATGGTATAATGATTTGATTCAACAAAGGCTGAAAATTCGGATTCGAAGAAAACGGAAGGCAAAAACCCGAGAGTTCGTTAAGAACTTTGAAGTTTGAGAGAGATTAAACCTCGGATTTGGATTGGAACCCGCCTGTTTCTACGAAACATGATTGGTATAGTTATTTGTGTCGACTAGACTTGGCTGAATCATCAAACAGAGAAGAATCAGGGAAGAAATATATATTCTCGCTTTATTTCTGGAAAGTGTTTGAGGACTGCGCGTGTCCGAATTATTTAAAAAGTTTAAGGAAGTAATATTTCTCGATTTTATTCTAATAATTGAGAGAGATTTTGTCAATCCAGAGATGCGTGGAAAAGTTAAACAGAGAAAGATATCTCGGTGATTTGGCAGAGGAGTAAAGACGAGATATATGGCATTTAATCGAGTGGTTGAGGGTGTTGGTGATGTATAAATAGGTTGTTGGTTTCACAGAGAGGCTATGGAGAGTTTGGGGAGTTAAGCAGAGACGAGAGAATCAAGAAAATCGAGTTGCGAAATTTCGCCGCCGTCTTTATTCCAAGAACGTGAAGAACATAAGGTTTGTGAAAGCATGTCATTAATAAACCGTGGTATATTCCGGTTTGCAACGAAGCTTTCAAATGACAATTGAAATGCTGACTACAACACTTTCTATATATCGTATACTATAACAAAGGGGATTGCAACACTCCTTCGTTGTAAATTCCTGGTTTATTTGATTTTTCTCCTTTTTATCATTTGTAAACACTTTTTGAGCAATGAATACATATTTTGAGTGTGTTTTCAACGTGATGAGCTAAAACTAAAACACTCGGTCGGATGCAGAGGAAGCCAATTTTCATACGTGGGTAATTTGAATTAATTCTTTATATGACTTTTGCATAAATTAAAATAGAATTATGATTTAAAAAAATTAGTTATCATTTTATTAGATGGGTCATTCTTGCTTAGGTGTTTTGATGGCCCATGCTTACGATTTATAACTAATGTTTGAGAATCTACATTGGCAAAAATAAGAGTCCTCGTTGTTTTGAGCGATAATTGTCAAGAGTAAATAATTGAACCTATTAATATGAATGCGGTGGAATCCTAGATTGATGACTCTCGCTTTGTTTATTATTTTTGTTAAACCTTTTAATTTAATCTCAACAACATCCGAGTGAACGACAACCCTTTTACTACTACAATGAACAAATTAAAAACCCTATTAATTTTGGCGCCGCTGCCGGGGATTTGTTTTTAGATTAATTTTTAGGTTTATTTTTTTTATTTTGTACAGTATTTTCTTTTTTCCTTTTTATGCGTTTCTTTTTGTATTTCTTTTAGGTGTTTTGATGGCCCATGCTTACGATTTATAACTAATGTTTGGAGAATCTACATTGGCAAAAATAAGAGTCCTTGTTGTTTTGTTTATTGAGCGATAATTGCTGAAGAATAATAATTGAACCTATTAATATGAATGCGGTGGAATCCTAGACCTTGATGACTCTCGCTTTTGTTTATTATTTTCGTTAAACCTTTAAAATTTAATCTTCGCAAGTCCGAGAGAACGAATCTTAATTACTACTACGAAAACTAAAAAAACCTTAAATCATTTTGGCGCCTGCTACACGCGGATTTGTTTTTAGATTAATTTTTAGGTTTATTTTTTTATTTTGTACAAGATTTTCTTTTTCCTTTTTATGCGTTTCTTTTTGTATTTCTTTTCGTGGAATTTTTGAGGATGATGACTTCTTCGAGGAGACGCCCCTACGTGGACGCTTCAAGGAATATATGCGTAGAAAGTCAAATAATCAGGAAACCTCATCCGAGATGACGCTTGTGAATATATGCGTAGGCAATGGTATGGAGTTTCGCTCCACATGAGGTAAGTGAAGAATCACATGAAACTATATATGAGAAGTATTACAACACACACCACCTAGTTTGGAACAAAGATTGAGAATTCTAGAATGCCAAAGATTATTTAATGATAATGATGATGATGACTGGTCTTGTAGTGACTCTTGCCCAAACAGAATATATAGATGTGGATGATTTGTGGATGATTCGCCTAATTCCATAGATGAATCTACCTCACAAGATCATTCACCCGACTTAGAGGTTGTTTCTAGACCCTAGACTTCCAAAAGTTGCCTAATTTAGGTTAGAAATGTGTGCTTCTAAAGTATTGTTGGATTACTTTGCATCTAAGTACCCGTGAGGATTTGCCTATTTCTAATACCGTGCATGAGCTTCTTGAAATTTTCCATCTCAATAGAATCCCCATACTTTGTTCTTTACGCACTTCCATGCATAAAACTTGGTTTAGGGGTAAATCTTGGTTTTTGATAGTTTCAGCGTCTCCGCGTTTTCATGACATAATTGTGAAGCCGTCGTTTGTAAATATTGTATTTTGGGTCGATCCCCAAGTTTTCGAGGTTATTAGTGTATGGGGATCCGTTTTTGTACAAATCAAGAGGGTATAATTATTTATTTATGTTTGTTTACTTTTGTTTATTTTATTTTTAATTTTCCATCTTAATTTTTACGTTGATGACTCAATTACATTGAGGACAATGTAATATTTAAGTGTGGGGAGTGGTTATTAACTTTTTCTTTTAATTTTTTTCAGGAGTTTTCTTACGTATTGTGACCAGCTCTTGAGCGGGTCTAAAAGATAATAAAAATATAAATATTTATGACCGGTATGTGTAAATGGTCGGGTTTTGCTTTGCTCGAGGACTAGCAAAATGTAAGTGTGGGGGAATTTGATAAGCACGAAAGTGCGACGATTTTCACCCATAAATACATTAAGTGGGACTCATTTTATCACTAATAAACTTGTTTGTAGGTATTTTTGGGCAATAAACATTTTTAGAAAAATCAGCTCGAAAAGTTGTTAAAGGCACTCCCGGAGGGCATTTGTTATTCGGACTCTCACTGTTGGTTAAGGGGCACCTCAATTACTAAGGGGCACCTCAATTACTAAGGGGCACCTTATTTGCTATTCAGCACCTATTGTTATTCACACTCCGGATTTTGCTAGGGGCACTTCATCTTCATCCTTTTCAAATATGAAAATTGGCGGAAAGAATGGCAGTGAAGAAACAAGATTTAGGGCTCGGGATTTTGGAGGATTTTTAGAGAGACTTAATCAAACTTCTTGGGAGGACTTGTTTTGGCTTAACAGGATGGTATAATGATTTGATTCAACAAAGTTGGGCTGAAATTCGGATTCGAAGAAAACAGGAAGGCAAAAACTTAGGAGAGTTCTCGTTAAGAACTTTAGAAGTTTGAGAGAGATTAAACCTCGGATTTGGATTGAAACCACGGCTGTTTCTACGAAACATGATTGGTATAGTTATTTGTGTCGACTATACTTGGTGAATCATCAAACAGAGAAGAATCGGGGAAGAAATATATATTCTCGGCTTTATTTCTCTCGAAGGTGTTTGAGGACTGCGCGTGTCTGAATTATTTGTGCGCTTTAAGGAAGTAATATTCTCTCGGATTTTATTCTAATAATTGAGAGAGATTTTTGTCAATCCAAAGATGCGTGGAAAAGTTAAACAGAGAAAGATATCTCGGTGATTTGGCAGAGGAGTAAAGACGAGATATATGGCATTTAATCGAGTGGTTGAGGGTGTTGGTGATGTATAAATAGGTTGTTGGTGTCACAGGAGAGGCTATGGAGAGTTTGGGGAGTTAGCAGAGACGAGAGAATCAAGAAAATCGAGTTGCGAAATTTTCTTGTCGTCGTTGCTCCAAGAACGTGAAGAACATAAGGTCGCGGAAAGCCTCATCGTTAATAAACCGTGGTATATTCCGGTTTGCAACAGGCTTTCAAATGACAATTGAATGCTGACTACAACACTTTCTATATATCGATATCGTAACAAAGGATTGCAACACTCCTATCTATTGTAAATTCCGGTTTATTTGATTTTTCTCCTTTTATCATTTGTAAACACTTTTTGAGCCATGAATACATATTTTGAGTGTGTTTTCAACGTGATGAGCTAAACCCGACACTCGGGCCGACAGAGAAGCCAATTTTCATACGTGGGTAATTTGAATTAATTCTTTATATGACTTTTGCATAAATTAAAATAGAATTATGATTTAAAAAAATTAGTTATCATTTTATTAGATGGGTCATGCTTGCTTAGGTGTTTTGATGGCCCATGCTTACGATTTATAACTAATGTTTGGAGAATCTACATTGGCAAAAATAAGAGTCCTCGTTGTTTTGAGCGATAATTGCTGAAGAGTAAATAATTGAACCTATTAATATGAATGCGGTGGAATCCTAAACCCAGTGACTCTCGCTTTTGTTTATTATTTTTGTTAAACCTTTTAATTTAATCTCAACAACATCCGAGTGAACGACAACCCTTTTACTACTACAACGAACAAATTAAAAACCCTATTAAAGGCATGTTGAGACGAGTTCAGCTTGTTTATGGTAGCATCAGGCATCTTAAAACTCTGCATACAATGAATTGGGATTGCATTGGAAACATTTTTAATCATTATGGAGCGAGCGACCCTCGACATGTTACTTGCATTCCATGTTGAAAACCGATATTCATCTTCTCTTGAAGTACTGACAAAAGGACACTCTCATGTTTTTACCAACGAAGATTGGTAAACCTAAATATTGTTCTTCCTTTAAATTCATCTCACGCACCTGAAGAATTCCACTGAATAATTGACAAGAAGAAGGATCCATATTGGAACTGAAATAGACAGCTGACTTGTTAAAGTTTATTAACTGCCCTGAACAAGCACTAAAATCCTCTATAACTTGGAGAAGTTTTCTTGTTTGATCCAGCGTAGTTTTACAGAATAAGAGACAATCGTCCGCAAATAGTAGGTGATTTATTTTAGGGGCTGACCTGGAGATTTAATCCCTGTGAGTTGTTTTGTTTCTTCACAATGAGATAGAACCTTGAGAATGATTCCATCGCCAATATGAATAAATATGGAGATAGAGGGTCTCTTTGACGAATGCCACGTGATGGATTGAAGGCGGCTATAGGACTGCCATTAAGAAGAACTTAAATCTATGTAGTACTTACACATTGTTGAATAAGCTGACAAAACTTGTCACCAAAGCCAAATTTTTGTAAAACTTCTAGTAGAAAACACCACTCTAGTCTGTCGAATGCTTTCGACATGTCCATCTTAAGAGCTAAATGACCACTCCGACCTTCTTTTCTTTTCATAGCTTGAACAATCTCTTGAACTAGACAAACATTTTCTGAAATCAATCTACCTGGAACATAGGCGGCTTGCATTGGTTAGATTATTCTTGAAATATGCTTCTTCATCCTTAGGGAGATGAATTTAGATATAATCTTGTAAACAGTGTTACATAAGGCAATAGGTCTAAAATCCTCTGGCTTGCTTGGAGATTTAACCTTGGGAATGAGATAAATTCTTGTTTTGTTAAGCTCTTTAAGAAGGAAACCTGAATGAAAGAAAGACTTTACCATATTGCAAACATCATTTTTAATAACTGACCATTGTTTGATAAAATCCAGGTGGGAAACCATCCGGGCCTGGACTTGTCCATGGATCCATAGTCATTAGAGCAGTATAGATTTCTTGCTCTGTAGGTATTGCCTCTATCTCCTGATTGTCTGCTTCAGTAATAATGGAAGGAATATGCTCTAAGAAGTAATAACTATTACTTGGCGAAGAAGTTGACATAATCTTGTGGAAGTGGTTGCTGAGAAGATTTTCAAGAGACTTTTTATCAGCACACCATGTACCATCTGGAGAGAGTAGAGCATCAATCCTATTGCGAGATATCCTCCTATCTGCTCTGATGTGAAAAAACTTAGAATTTTTGTCCATGTCATTGTAGTACTGATCTCTGGCTTTTTGCCTATTTGAGCTTGCAACAATATCATTTAGTGAGCTGATATCCTTTTCAAGTTGAATGACCTCAGTAGTATTATTACCATCTTTGTCTGATTATTGTAGTTGAGAAATGTGAGACTGTAAAGTTCAAATTCTTCCTTCAATTTCACCAAAAGTAGCTTTACTCCAGTTAGACAAAATATGTCTAGTATTAGAAAGCTTATTAGCAAGAACAAAAGCATTAGAACCATGAAAACTAGCACACCAAGCGTTTTTAATTTCTTCATGACACTGATTATTTTGGAGCCAATGCTCCCAGAATTTCTAGTTTCTCCCTGTTCCTTTATTAGATTTATACAGATCTAGGAAAATAGGACAATGATCCGAACCCCATTGGGAAAGATTAGTGAGAAAATGTTAAGTGCATATTTTGCATATATTTAGTGTCGAATCCTTACTACTAATTGCTTAGTTTCTTGAAAATTATTGTATATTACTCTTGTTTTCTCTTATTTATGTTTTGCTAGGTGAATCATCCAAAATAAGTGAATTTGCACTTAATTGTGCAATAAAAGAAGTTAGATGCAAGCTGAGAAGGGCCAAACCAAGGGAAACTCATCCAAATCGAGGAGTTCTTGACATCATCGTGAAGAGGACGGAAAGACAAAGCTAACGGCGAAAGAATGGAGTCATTCTGACATCGTACGAGAAAGTTGCAAGCGATTGAAGCGAGCCAAAGTTGTCGAAAAGTGTTGAAGTACAGAATTTATAAAGGCAGCCTTGTTTTTACTCGGGACAGCCAAGATTCAAAGTTAGACTGTCAGTTCTCCAAGACTGACAATGGCATTGTTTTATAAAGTCAATATGAAGAATTATTCAGGGCGTCATCATCTTCCTCATGCAACCCATGCGACCAGTTCAAGGAATTGCCATTGGTAGTTGACGGAGATAGCTGCTGCGAAACTTACGGCACTTGTAATACATAATTTTGTTGCTGCTCGAGAAGAATACGGTGAGAAGTTAGAGAGGTGATGCTGTTGAGCTTGCGGTGTTGATGGCTGGTGAAGTCCGAGCACAAAAAAGATACAAGAATTGAGAGAAGGTCGAGGCAGTGATGATCATGGAGCTGTGATGGAGTAGATGAATAACGGCAGTGATGTTGAAAATGGTCGACAGCTGTGGAAGAAAACAGAGAAGATGTTGGTGTCCTTGTTGTTGCCATTAATGGCAGTGACGTTGGTCTGGAGAGTGATGTCAAAGGCTGCTCAAAAGAGAGAAAACAGAGTGAATGAGAAGATCATGATCATGATTCATTACCATTACAAGGAAGAATATGGAAGATGGAGTTTGCTGTGATCGTTGATCATGCACGAGTTTGGTGGAGTTTTCTGACGATGGCTCACTGTGATTGGTGATGAAATGAATGGAAGTAACGGAGAATGAGTGATGAAAAGAAGATGATGGCTAGAGGATGGTCTGTTGGTAGAAACGATAGAAGAGAGATCGAGCTTGGCAGTGATTAACGATGGAATAATGGAGATGGGTTGTGCTGTGGTAATAGCTCGAGAAGAGCAGTTCCTGTTACACGGTAGTGAAATTTGTGGAATATGCGGGGTAGAGAGTCCGAAGTTTACGATGGAACGAGCTTAAGAATGAAGCTCGGGTTTATATGAAGCCATGGAGTTCGGTTGTAACCACTTATCGATCAATAAAGTGAGTTGGAAGAAGATGGTGACTGTTTGTAGTAAGATGATAGGATGCGAGAGAAGAATATACAGCAGAAAGTTAAAATCCGAGAAGCTTTGGGTTTTCACGGAGAGTCCGTGTCGAGGGTTGAATGACGAAAGCGAGAACTCGATGTTTGAAATATTCACGGAGGGCTGGTATATGTGAGTCATAAGGAAATTTCAAAAGGGAAAAATATCGTTTGGTCCTTTTTTAGGTGGGCCCATGTCTGTTTAGTCCTTTGGTCAAACGCCTTTACTGTTTGGTCCATAATTATTTAAAAATATTTAAATAGACAAAAATACCCTTAGTGTTAAATTTTTATTTTTGTAGCAGGACTTCTTCCGGGAATGCTAAAAAACTAAAAAAATAGACTTCATTCCAGGGAATGAAGTCCATACAAAAGCTAAAAAAAACAGACTTCATTCCTGTGAATGAAGTCCATACAAAAAGCTAAAAAACAGAGACTTCATTCCTAGGAATGAAGTCCATACAAAAAGCTAAAAAAACAGATGTCATTCCCAGGAATGAAGTCCATACAAAAGCTAAAAAAACAGACTTCATTCCCAGGAATGAAGTCCATACAAAAGCTAAAAAACAGACTTCATTCCCAGGAATGAAGTCCATACAAAAAGCTAAAAAAATAGACTTCATTCCTAGGAATGAAGTCCATACAAAAAGCTAAAAAAACAAACTTCATTCCCAGGAATGAAGTCCATACAAAAGCTAAAAAAGAAATGGAAAACTTCTAGCTGTATCGTAATATTAAAGTGCATCAAATGAAGCACTTCTACGGTCTCAAGCCTTAAATATTTTATGACTTCAAAAGACTTCGCGAGTGCAACCTACGCGTCACAAAACTTAACCATCTTGTATGCCTCGGATTTTGCTCACTACCGGTAATTGGTTTAAACATTGACCCATAATTCTTTGTAGACACAATTCGGGTGCAGATTTTTTCCCAAAAAGAACACCTTTTAGAATCTTCTAGCGCTCAAGATCACCTTGAAGTTCTCCCTACTTGTGAGAATAATTGATCCGCTTCATTTAATAACACGCTTCTTGGAAGCCTTGAGAATAACAAAGACATATTTTCACCAATTTGGTCTATGATACATAATTCATAAATCACAAGACGGGGTTCTCAACATAAGTCATCCGATGAAATTGATGTTCCTTATGTCTTATGATTTACCCGAAGTTCTATAACAAGTAAAATACCAAAATCGGTACTCAATTTTTTCAAAACGGTGAAGAAGAATATCATTGGGATGAAAACCTTGAATTAAAGCTCCAGCGAGTAATTCAAGGCACCGAATCTAGATGAATTCCAAACATAACTCCTTTACTTTCAAGAACGGATTTCAGCAAGAAAAGGAGGGGAAAGATTGATGAAAATATGAGCTAGGAAAAGAAAAACTAGATCTAGAAAAGAAGAGAGAGAAAGTAAATCTGAGAATGATTCCATCTCTCTTACCTTTTGACTATATATATGGTCCTTATCCAAAAGGGTATTTCTTCCACTACAAGGTGACATTTACATCATCCATGACATCGCGTAGGACCAAACAATAATTTTTAGGACCAAATAATATTTTATATTACCAAATAGGACCAAACAGACATTTGACTGGGTCAAATGGACTAGACTCATCCTAATATATTATTCCTAGGACCTAATGGTATTTCCTACATTTCAAAATCCGGAAGAGAAGGAATCTCACGGAGTGGGTTATGGCCGTGAATGTCTGAGGCAGAAAACTAAAAATCCGTAACTTATAATTTTCACGGATAGTCAGTGTCCGAGAGAAATGTCGCCGGGAAAACAAAATCCAGGGAATATTAATTTTCACGGAGGCTGGTGTGTACGCGGGTTTAAAGAAGAAGTAAGGTTTAGCTGTCAGTCCCATGAAACTGGAAGTTGAAACAAGTTAGGTTGTCGGGCTGGACTTTAGCAATTCTATGCGCAAGCCCAATGGTTGTAGCCATTCTACTCACGGCCAGACTTGGCCAATGACCTACTTAGGCAAGTTTCATAGGTTTTTGGCATGTTGGCAACTCACTTTTCTGCACAGGTCAAGCACGGTCGCAACAACAATTTGGATGCCTATAAAAAGAGAATTTATATCTTATGATCTTTGAATCTATTATCAATCCATTCATTGGAGAGGAGAACTCAAGAGAAGAAAAGCTAGGGTTTTGGAGCGATTCATCGCCGTAACTATTTCTTTACCATTTTATCATATGAAACTCATGGGTTTTGTTAGTACCATGAGTAGCTAAACTTCTTAGTGATTGGGGATGAATTATAAGTTCTAGAAATGATTTGAGTTATTATATAAATATATTTTGAAGTTCTTCACATGATTATTGATTGTTTATACTAATTAGATTATTTATGATTAATTGATAGATTGTTTAGGTGGCCAACTGAATTAATTTATTGATTTAATCAAATGCTAGTATTGAGTTAGGAGATAAATAATAGTCGAATAATTCATACAAAAGTAGAGAACACTAGACCTTGCAGAGGGATTCTGTATAGCGATTGTGTGTATAAACAACACTAGAAAGTGGACCTTAAGCTAAGAGTCTAACTATTAGGATCAATCTATAATTCACGAAAGATAAAGCATTCGAACAAATTACACCTTGAGTGAGCTACTACTAGGTGGTTTGAAGAATAGAAACGGTATTGGAGAGTTTCCAGTACCCGGTGATTTAAGGAATTTAGGGATAACACCGAGCTAGCTTTTATTCCACGGTTGGTAATAATCTGTGATTAATTGTATTAATGGATGAATATAATAACTTGATGACGGTTTAGTAACGAAGAAGGATTCCCTGATCATATTTCTCTCCATTGCTTGCAAACTTTATTACTTTCAATTGCTTTGTTATTTACTTTGAATCAAAAACAAACCCTCATTGTGACACTTTTTGACAACTAAATCTCCCTGCTCTTCGTGGGAACGAACTTGACTTCCATTATATTATTTTTAATTGAGTGGAAATAAGATATTAATTTGATTGCACCTACGACACGCATCAGAAGAGCATCAGGATAAGCAAGAGTCCAATCACAATTAACTAAGGCCCTGTCAGTACGAGACTTATACTTACCAGTTCCGTGTTTGTTACTAGACCAGGTAAAAGTATTACCACTAAATCTAAGGTCAATCAAACCAGAATTATTAATGGCATCTAGGACTTCTTGAGGCATTGAATTAGGGGACTGAGAATTTCTATCCCGAGGGTCAATGGTAATATTAAGATCTCCTATGAGAACCCAAGGAATCTTCACAAACTTACTGAGATCCAAGATTTCTTCCCACTGAGCAGGTTGATATTTTTTGTAGGGGGTACCATAGACACAAGAGAGGAACCACTCTCCCTTACTAGGATCATTTGAAATGATAGCATGTATCGATTTGTCATTAGAACATACTAAATCCAGAGAGAATCCATCTTTCCAAAGAAGGAGGAGGCCGCCAGATAAACCAATGGAGGGAACATAGAGTTGATTAGGGAAACCTAAGAAGCTAGAGAGCTTAAGAATCCTATTATCATTAATCTTAGTTTCTGACAGAAAAACTATGTTAGGGGAATGCAGTTTGTTTAGATGTTGCAAATGTTCTCTAGTGTCTTTTCCAAGGAACCCTTGGCAGTTCCAACTTAAAACTTTCATATTTAAACAATAATGAAACTCAGAAGAAGATATAGAAAACAAAAAATCACAGTACCTAAGAGAGTAATACTGATATAAAAGAAAGGATAGAGATAAAGGATTAATACCGTAGCAGCAGGGGAATCGTTAGTAACACAATTCAACGGAATGCACATACCTAACTATCTCCTTAAGTTATAATCATTTCCATCATCCATTAACACAATTCAACAAACAGAGAGAAAATTTTCAAATATCACAGAAAACTAGACTTGACACCAACCATATCCTAAGTTGCATGTATGTTTTTAGTTCCAACATGATCCCCTACCTTATAAATCTCAACACAAATCCTAAGTTTGTTATTTCTATCACTCTCATCCAGAACAAGATCAAATCAACTACATTTTTTACTCTAAGCACCATCGAATACAATAAATTATGTTCCCAATACACCATAAATTCCTAAGCTACTACCCATACGTTCACAATTAAACAACACCAACAAAAAATTTAACCTGCTAATACAAATTCAACGAAAATCATAACAAATTTCGAATCCAATGCATATAAATCAAAACCAAAAATCAAGTTAGAGTGAGATTTGATACAAACATTAGGTAATTATTGCTACTACTTGCATCTATCGATTGAAGGAGTCAAACATATCATTGATAAGGAACGGATCTATGAGCAAATTCAAAGGGAAATATAAGCAGAACAAATGACATCTTCTCCGAACGCATTAGATCCATGCTCGGTAATCTATCTATGACCTCCATTTTCCATCAGCCAAAACAAAAATTATTACTCCGGATCTTCAGATCTGATGAAAAAAAAAAGAGTTTAAAGAGTTCCTCTCTCTGTTTTTCTATGGGAGGGAGGAAGATGAACTCAAATTAGGATTTATGATCTTTTCTTCGCTCGGGAGAGCAGTTTCCATGAAATGGAAATGAAAATGAAAACTGAATTACGAAGAAGTATTATTACATTTAGCCGAGGGATATTTTCGCCCACTAGAAAATTGGTTTTGGATTGAATCATTAAGAAAAGGATTAACCCATACAAAATTTGGTAAATTTGGATCCCCTAGTACTAGGCCTGAGATGGCAGGACTAGAGTGTCCAAAGCCCAATAACTTTGGGACTAAAGGTCAATTTTACGAATTTGAAACCCTGGCTAAATTGGGGCCTATAGGGATTAGTTGGGGCCTATGACTAAAAAACAAAAAGGGTCATTAAGAAGTGATCTCTAGAAACCCCTTATCCTCCTATTTATATTAATGCCTAATATACCCTTATTCATTAGTGATGATTAATTAAGTTAGTATTAGTTAAATTAATTAGTGTTTGAGTTTGATTATAGTGTTAGGATTAGAGTAGAAATTCATTTCCTCTTTTTAAGGTTTGGAGGGAAAAAAGAAGTAGAGGGAAAAAAAAAAAACTAGCTTTGTGATTTTCTTAGCAAAAATGAAACTTTATAGTGATGATGAAGACTCTAGTAGTGATGAAGAAGTGGGTGCATCGATAATCTTGATTTCGATCATGTCGAATTGGATAATTTGTTGATTGAAGAAGAGAATGTCAACCGAAGAATGCTTGAGGATATTATTCAAGCACAAGAACAATATCGCCGGGAAGAAGAAGGTGATAATGCTTCAAATAGACAGGTATGAGTTGTAATGATCTACACACATGTATTTGCATGTCTCGATCGCCCAAAAAGGGAAAACTTTTCATATTTTTTCCCAGAATCGGTTTATTCGATATCACCACGTAAACCGATTCTGGGTAAAATTCCAAAATTGGGTACCATAATCGGTTGTTGTTCATCACCATATAATACGATTATAGTAAAATTTTGGCGCGATTGGTACATGACCAAAATCGGTTTCTGTTGGTGATGTACATATGCCAATTCCTTCACTTGGATGTTCCAGTAAAATACACGAAGTTCATAATCGGTTTATTTAAGTATATATATATATATATATATTATTATTGTTTTTTGAAGCAAAAAGATTTTGTTATTAAAAAATAGCTCATGGTAAAACATGAGAAGAATCTACAACGAGTTGATAGGAAATTGCAGGAGGGGAAGAACAACCCCATAAAGAAGAAATCTTTTCAGTTCTGGCCATATTGGCTAGAACATCAGCTACTTTATTCCGTTCTTTTGGAACATATGAGAGTTTCCAAGAGCTAAAAAATGAAAACAAGTGCTTAATATCCAAGATACTGTAGTAAAGTCTCCAATCAACGGCGCTATTATCATTGTTGACAGCATCAGCAACAACTTTAGCATCCATCTCAAAGTGAACCCTCTCCAGCTTTAATTCTTTAGCCCATTGCGCATCATACCACAAACCCAAACACTCCGCATGTTCTACACTTCTAACTTTAGTCAAATGGATGCACCTTCTGCCTGTTGTTCACATGCAAAATTTCTTAAAATTAGACCAATACCACCGATGAATTAACAAGAATCAAAAGAGCCATCACAATTCAATGTCAAAAAGTTAAAGGGAGGAGGAATCCAATGGGCATTCGACGGTTCACTTTTGGAGTAAGATAGGAGATATTATCTATCCTGTTTGGCGTGCTCTTGATACACATCTTGCATTTTTGAGTAATAGTTTCAGGGCTAGAGTTGCTGTTCTGAAATACTTTATCACATCTTGCAGTCCATAAGCTCCAAGCAATGATAGCTCTCCTAACTATTTCTTTCTCAATTATTAACCCACTAAATAAGCTATCAAACCAATTTGCAAATCCATTCGACAAGGAACCAATATTGTTTGTTGTCCAACCAATGACCGAGAACCATACTACTCTTGAAAAATTACAGTTCATTATAAGATGGGAGGCACTTTCAGGTTGAAGATTGTACATAGGACAAGAATCATCATCACCAACAACTGCATAACCGAGAGCATCTTTTGTAAAGAGAAAATTTGAGACTGCCTTCCACAGAAACTGCTTAATTCTTGGTAACATATTCAGTTTCCACAATTTGCAATATATTTTCCTCATTCTGTCATCTACGGGCTGAACAGTAGAGACCTCATTATACGTTTGTTTGTAACAAGACTTTACTGAGAATTTCCCGTTTTTTTTCCAACAACCAAACAAGCCTGTCTGATTGTGTGGGATGAACTAAAATACGCAGGATAAGATCCCGATCACGGTATCAAATAATTCCCTAAGAAGATAAGCATCCCATCTTTGGTGAATTGGTCATAAAAAGTTGATGAACATATGTAAAATTATGTAATTTGCATCCTTGCTTTGGTGTGGTGGATCTGAAGATCTGGAATCCACCATGTTTCCATATCAGAATTTCTTTTCCATTCCCTAAATTCAGTGACTATGCCTCTTAATAAATTGAAGTTCGAACTTATCTTTGTGCCATGACCCGGGTTGTGTTTGTTTTCTTCTTTAATTCAAAAAGATTATCGTCAGGGTAATACTTAGCATGAAGAGATTTTGACATGATGGAATTTTTATCCGTACAAATCTTCCACGCAGACTTAGCCAGTAAGGATCTGTTAAACCGTTGACTGGACCTTTGATTTGGACTTGACTTTGATCAGGCGTGGGTGTTAACTTGTCTCTTTTGACCGTCGGTGACCGTTAGTTTGACCACGATGGACCGGGCCTTGTGTATTGGGCCGAGTTTAGTGGACTTGGGTTTAGAGCCATGTATTCTTAGTTTGATGTTTTGGACCTTTTATGGTTTGAATTAGCTTTTGGTTCCTTCTACAAAGTTGTAGATATTCATAAGACCTATCAAATGGACTATAGAACCAAACTAATCGGATTAATAAAATATTGGAAGTGTTAAGATAAATAATGAAAAGGTGTAGAACCATAAATGGGTTTAGAACTATTAGATAGTTTACTTAGCCTATAACTAGATGATTGTATGAGATTATGTTATGAGCCTTGTATGAGCCTTTTGGATAATCTTTAGAGTGCTTGTGTGATTAACCGTTAATCTTTATTAACAACGATCGATTCAAATGATGAACCAGTGGATTATGGATCTCAAGGTATGCGAGGCTTGTCATCAAAAGAGGTGGGAATCGATAATGAACTCTCTTGTATTCATTATTGTTTTATAAATATATTTATATTGCGAAAGGCATGCATATCTTTGCTAGTATATGATATGTGTATGCATGTATTATTTGTGCGTAATACAAACTAGTTTTCTTTTACATTTTGGGATGGTGGGATCTTCTGAAACAACTAATATTTGTGTTTTGGGAGTATTTACTTATCTTCAAAAAGTGATTCTTTCCATTGACTGGAAAGTAGTTACAAACTTTACTTGTTGTTAGCATGTAAGGAAACCTTTTCCTTTTGATTGGTGTGGGATGTGTGCCCCCAAATGTTATACCTATTTTATGAAAACCTAGATAGACCTCGTTGGGTTGAATATTATATAGGTCTGGTTTTAATTTGGCCATTATATTTTCCCTATTTCTGTACGGGGGAAACGCATGTCTCATACATGGATGTTTATTATTCTTTTAAATTATTTTCAAAGATACTCCTCCGTTCCATTTTACTTGATGTTGTAGAGTTTTCACGTAGATTAAGGAACATCAAAGAGAGTTAATTTTTTTCAATTCTACCCATATTAATATCTTTGTAAAAATTAAATGACCTAGTTTTTAGTTTTTAGATTCTGGGAAAATTGACCAATCCCATAGTAATTTACTTGGGATGTACCAAATTTTCATAGATTAGAGTATATATCATCCATGGGAAAATATTTAAAAATTGGAGTAATTGTTTATGTGTTGATTACGATGAGAATTTATGCTCGGGTGTGATTCCAAAGCAAGGGTAATTTAGAGATAATTTGAGGAAAATACTAAAACTCTCATCTATTTTGGAACACAAAATAAACCCTAAAACATCAAGTAAAATGGAACGGAGGGAGTATTATATTATGTTTTGGTGTTTAGAGAGAATGATGTTGAGAATCTTATGTATGATTGTTGGATTTGACATGCGATAGGTATAGGTTTCTTCATGTTAAAGTTCTTCCGTCGGCTATAACGTTAACACCATTAGATCTCTTTAGATACTTGCTATGTAGAGTGCGCATATAATAAGGTACTGGTAAGGTACAAATCTTATATGACTACGGGGTCTTCAAACCTCAGGGCGCTTTAATGATCATTGAAGAATCCGCAAGAGTCACGCCTTACTACTCCGAAGGACTGCGTCGCTTAACTATTATTTCTGTTGTGAATTTGTGCCGCAATATTGGTTGGTAGAACTTTATATTTCAGTACAACTTATTATCTTATTTATGTTTTATCTGTTTTCCGTGTTCTATCGGTTTTTAGTAAAACCTGCATTGTCTTTAAACCATTCTAGTGATTACTTGAAAATTAGTTATTATTTCTACTGGGTACCCCTTTTAGGGATGATGTGCTCACCCATTCCCACTTTCAGTTTCAGAGATAGATTCAAATGTGCACGTGGCGATGAAAGCTTCGAGGAGTTGGTTAGCTTCCGCGATGTTTATCTTTGTGTTTATATTCTATTTGTAAACCAACTCACTACTGAATATGTATCATATGAGAGGAGTTCTTGTATTTATTTCAGAGATGGTTCGGGTTAAACTTTGTTTAGAACTTTTAAATTAATTCTTAAATAGATGTTTTAAATCGTTAGTGCCTCATTTTATGGTTAATCTCTTGGATTAGTCAGCTGCTAGCTTAGGGGGAGCTATAGGTTTGAACTAAAGTAAGGCTGAATAAACCTCAACATATTGGTACCATTCATAGTAATAGCAGCAGTGGCGTGAGCACAGGGGAAACCAAACACTTTCCATATCTAGCAAGTGCACGTCATCTGCATCAGATCAACATCATGAGAGCTGGGAGAGTGAACCTCATATATACCATTACCTGACTCGGTAACATTCCATGGACAACCTATATCGACATGTGACTTGAGTAAAGCTTTGTAGATGGGAGTCAAACTATCTTGATAAGTTCTACCAAGCTCACGCATTTCTGAACTCATCCTCATAATCTTTATCCTGAGCTCATCAACAAGAGCAGCTAGAGGAAGATCCCTTTCACGATGAATCCAGTTATTGAAAGACTCTGCAATACTTGATGAGTGTGTGCCATACCTACATCCTACGAAGAAAGCATTTGCCCAGTGCTTGGGATCGATATTTCTGATGTACTTGGCAACCCACTCACATCCTATGGTGCATATCTCATTCAAAGCAGACTCATATTTGGCAACACTGTAGCAGTATGCAACTTTATGAAACAAATCCTGAACTTGTTTATACTTCTCATGTCCTTTTTTGATAGGAAGGTTATTCTTCAGATGATAAAAACAATAAATATGATAAGAGTTGGGAAAATACTTGGGAATACTTTGCTTCAACCCTTCATGACGATCAGTGATAAAGGTGATAGGACGAGGGTCGACACAATGCTGCATGTTTTCCATGAACCACTCCCAACCTTCAATGTCTTCAGAAGGAACTAAAGCAAGCGCAAAAGGGAAGAAACCTACAGAAATGAAAGAAAACAATGGAACTAAAAAGTGTCAGTTCATTAAGAAAATCAATGCATACAAAAACTTAACAAAAAAATGAAGGGTTCATTCTTAAAATGAAAGACCTTCTTCTTAACAAAATAACAAACTAACAGATAATCAAAGCAACAGGAATACTTCATTTTACACAATGAATTATAGAATCTATATGTATAATTTTTCTAGACTTCATTCCAAAAATGAAGTCCATTCTATAACATGAACTTTAGAATCAATATATATATATATATATATATATATATATAAGTTTTCTAGGCTTCATTCCAAAAATGAAGTCCATCCTATAACATGAAATGTAGAATCAATATCTATAACTTTCCTAGGCTTCATTCCAAAAATGAAGTCCATTCTGTATAATGGATGCAGCAGAGAACTAATCAAAGTAGAAACTAATCAAAAAAGAAAACAGATTAGTTATCCGAAAAGTACCTTGGTTCCCATTCACACCATTGGCGACCATCAATGTTCCCTTGAATCTCCCAGTGAGAAATGTTGCATCACGGTAAAGCATATGACGAATGAACCGGTATCCTTCCATACATGCAAAGCAAAACATATGAAAAGCCTCTGAAAACATTTAGTCACTTTATCATATTCAAACTTGATATAGTTGCTGAGATTGGTAGCCTTTATTGCTTCAACATACCAAACAAGATCTGTATAACTTTTTACATCATCGCCATATATCTCGCCTTAGATGCTTCCTTCCCTTTATAAGCATGGTGGTATTTTATGTTAATACCGTAACAACTCTTCGCCTCGGCAACCATATCATTAGGCTTTATCGACGGATTTGATTTGTATTTGATCCTTGAATAGATATTTTATCAATTTCTTCTTCACGGTGGATCCTTGACTTATAAGCACCACCACACTTATGCTCCCCATTGAATTCCTTGATAGCAAAGACACTTTTATTGGTATCAATTGGAATACGATGCGGAATACCAAGGACAATATGCATCCCTACCACACTTGGCTGTGTACCTAAGTCTATCATTCTTAACCTTTGCAACTGTATAACCAGACTTGCTGCAATATTTGCTGACAACTAAGCGAACTCATCAACACCACCATGAAAAACTTGACCAACACCTTTAAAAATATCCTCCCAACCTGCAGATAAAAGAGGTTTTATTTCCTCATGACCTTCCGTCAGGTATTTAATCTTTGAAGTCTCAGTGAACCCACTACATGATTCATCGTCACTGAGCAACAACGTGGAAATACCAGATGAAGAGGTAGAAGCACCAACATTAGAAGCCTCCTCAACAAACAAATTAAAACTTGGCAATTCCTTTGAACAAGTAACATCAATTAATCCTTGAAGAGAATAATCACAGTTGATGACAGCTTTATCACAACCTTCGCCATCCCTAAATCTTATGCTCGGAGGAGTCAAGTTTCTCCAATAATCACAAACATGTATTTTGAGGTCACGCATCATCGTATCTAAAGAAACTTCTAAGGGAATATTATCCCCTTTGTAGTACACAACTGCATAACAACTTAAGAGCGCCATACTGAACCTGAAAAATGAACACACACAAACTAAATAGTTCATTATTTGAATGAAGCTGAAACAAAATAACTTCATTCAATAACATTCTAACAGATAAACAAGCAGCAACACTACTTATTCCTTACAAGAGTTCATTCTAACAAATGAAGCTGTAATAATAACACTAATAGCTTCTTCCTTAACAAAATAAAGAGTTCATCTAACAAATGAAGCCTTAACATAATGACTTCATTCGTTAACATCTTAACAGATAAACAAAGCACCAACAATACTTCTTCCTTGACAAAATAAAGAGTTCATTCTTGAAATGAAGCTGGAACATAATAGCACTAATAACTTCTTCCTTAACAAAATAAAGAGTTCACTACAACAAATGAAGCCTTAACACAACGACTTCATTAATCAACATCCTAACAGTACTTCTTCCTTGACAAAGAAAGAGTTCATTCTTGGAATGAAGCAGTAACAACAGAATGACTGGATTCGTTAACATCCTAACACATAAACAAACAACAACACTACTTCTTCCTTGACAAAGAAAGAGTTCATTCTAACAAATGAAGCCTTAATGAAACGACTTCATTCATTGATCTTAAAATTCAAAAAACAAACTAATTAAAGAAAAACTTAGGCGATCTATGGAATTACTTCAAATCAAGGAAAGGATTAGCGAGAAAACTCACAGACAACAAGAAGAATTCGGATCAAAACCAAAAAAACAAATCTGAAATGTGATTCCAAAAAATCAACTCCAACCGAATAAATCTTCAAAGAAAGCCTCGAATCTTCAAAACAACAGAATCAATCTTCAAAGATCTGTAATTCCAAATCAACCTCCGTAATCAAATTAACTCCGAAATCAAATCAATCTTCATAACCAAGTTAATTTGCTGTAAATCGAATCGATCTTGGTATCAAGAACGAAAACGAGGAAGAATTTTTGCAGCGAAATCGATCTTGGTATCAATCTTCGTAAACCTTAGAAGAAAAAAATGCCCGAGAGAAGAAATTCGACGGGAGAGAGAAAATAAAAGCAAAACCGAGAGAAATAATTGTTTATATATGTCGGTAAAAGGACCAAATAATAAAAAGGACCAAAAGATAAATTGAGCACGTGCGGGGGTGTTTTGGTAACGAGAAAAGAATATTCCGTGTGGGTGGACAAAACCCTAGGACCAAACTATAATATTTAAGACCAAACTATAATTTATAATTCAAAAGGACCAAGCATAAGACAATTGGTAGATCCAATTGGACTAGACTCTATCTAATACTCCCTCCGTTTCTGGAAAAGATATACTTTCGTTTTTCAATTTGACCTATTTTTAGGCTAAAATGAAAAAGTGAAAGTATCTTTTTTCGAAAAATAGAGGGAGTATATTATTCCTAGAACCCATTGGTATTTCCTACTTCTTTCAAGGTTAATTTAGTATTTTTACCATCATTTAGACACCCCATACTCTTCTCTTTAGGTTAGTTGAAGTAATTCATAGGCCCCAATTAATCCCTATAGGCCCCAATTTAGCCAGGTTTGAAACCAGATCTCTAAATTTCTCTTTAATCAATCAATCAATCAATCATCAAGATTCTTCTAGACCATTATTCTCGTAAATGATCATCATCAACATATTTATTACCTTAAATCCACCACTAAGTTAACTTCACGTGGGGCCACCGTGGGGACGACGTGAGATGTGAGATAACCATTGGTCGGGAATCCCAAATGCTTTTCTATTGTTTTTCTTCTGAGAGTGCAAATTTTATTTTGTTCTTCTTCTTTCTCTTCTAGATATATTGGCGCAACATTGGTTTTCACGCGTACCCATCAGATAGATCTTTCTTTTGTATAACCTCATCTGGCTGGCGCATAACCCCCAAGACCGTTTGAACTGTAAGCCCCCTTCACTCCATCTCTCTCTCTTTCAGAATTTCGTTTTTCGTTTGAAGGAACATGTTTTGTGTTAATTAGCTGAGTATTGAATGATGGGTTTCCTTTGCTATATGTTATCCTTTATAGATTTAATGAGTAGTTTTACTTCCTTGTTTTGAATTTAATTTTTGATTTTGTTCTATCACTAGTGATCGTGTTCTGCCAAATCTAAAAACTGAATTAAGTTAACGCTGGTCTCACTAGGTTAGATTGTTGGACGATTAATCATGCTAGTATGGTCATTGGATATGATAATAAAATGTTGAATTTTACGATGGGAATGTTGTTTTCTTTGGATTCTTCAATTTGGATTTATAAGTCTGAATTTACTTGTTTACACCGTTTACAGTGTATATTAGAAGAGCTGTTGGGTTTGTCTGTTCTTCTTGTAAGGTGTCAGCATGTTCATTTATGCTGTAGTCCTTTTAATCCGCCTCCTGTTTATTTCTTGTAGCTTGATTTTCTAGCCATGGTGAAAGAGACTGAGTATTATGAAATCTTGGGTGTCAATGTGGATGCAACTCCAGCTGAAATCAAGAAGGCGTACTATGTTAAGGTAAAAGCTACCCTATCTCAAACTTGTATCATTACGTTAAGACACGGTCACACAGATCTTACTTGCTCTTACAAGCCTTGAATGTCATTACTCCGCCAATCCTTACTAGCAATAATGTGAACAAAATAGAAAAGCCATATCAAATTCACGTTTTCGTGTTTGAGTTTAGTTCTTTATCTTTATCTATATTTTTGTATGTAAAGAGAAGAACTCATATTTGGTAATTTAATGTATTTCTTGTGCAGGCAAGGCTAGTGCACCCAGATAAAAACCCTGGAGATCCTAAAGCAGCTCAAAATTTTCAGGTTGGTTCTTGGTTAAAACTAAAATGTACTTGTAGTAGTAAGACCAATTGCTTCTATTTGGGACATATCATCCTTTGCAGTTCATAAGATTGTACGTTCTAACGGTAGTTTAAGTCTTTGTAGTTCGTATGCCTGAATAAGCTTCATCTCATTCTCTCCCTGTATTGAGTTCAAAATTCAATTAGTGTATTGTGCCCACTGAATAAGTTACTCAGAGATTCATATAATCAGCAAATTCCAACGTCTCTTTTCACAAGCTCCCCTCTCTTCTTTCTAGCTCTGACATTGTCATAATGCTTTTTGATATATGTATGAAGGTACTTGGTGAGGCTTATCAAGTACTAAGTGACCCTGCGAAGCGTAAAGACTATGATCAGAATGGAAAGGCAGGTCTATCTCAGTAAGTTTTAACCCAAACTGATTTGATGTTTCAGAAAGTATATGGGGTTCATTGTAAGAAAACTATGCTTGAAACTATTCACTGTGATGGGAAAACATTTGTTTTGTAAGAATATCTTCATTGGTTTACTATAACATTGTTTTCAGAAACTAGTTTAGTAAATTAGGAGTGTAGTTATCTGTACAAGTCATAACCTTGATAGAATACTCAATTATCTATATAACTGTCTTCTTGTTTTCCTAATTTCAATTTTCTCTCGTTTCTTTAACTTCACGTCGTCAGGGGGGAAGAGAAGAGTTAACTTTTGATTGTCGTCCTTGTTAATCTAAATTTCAGTGATTCGATGATGGATCCTGCTACACTGTTTGGTATGCTTTTCGGAAGTGAGTTTTTTGATGATTATGTAGGGCAACTTGCCTTGGCTAGTGTGGCGTCCGTGGAACTTGAAGAAGACTCACAAATCCCGGAATTCCGTAGGCAGAGAATTCAGGTCAGAATGAGAGTACCCGCTCACTAGAGTGTTTTAGATAGTTTCTTTAACACTTTTACTATGCTCATATCTTTCATATTAAATGTCATCATTTCTGAGTCACAGGAGATTCAAAAGGAGAGGGAAGAAAAATTAATAAAACTTCTGATAGATCGTCTTCAACCATTTGTCGAAGGTCGGAAGGAAGAATTTGTAAGTTGGGGAAACTCAGAAGCCCGCCGTCTGTCACAAGCTGGTAATTCTCTCCATTATCTAATTTCTTGTTCAAACTTAACTTGTACAAAGAATGTAAAATGAAGTATCCTTCCCAAACACTTAAGAGCAATATTAGCTCCCACAGCTTCCCTCCAAATCGATATCCAGCTGGTACCAGAACCAGTATCTCTTTCACTGTAGAAAAAGGTTTTTACCCGTGTGGACCCATTTAGGGGGCTATCTGGAAATGATAAGTTAATCTTGTTCCGTCACTTTTAATGTGCTGACTTCTGCACATTGAATCCATAAGGAAAATTAGTTCCCTGTGACTCTGATGTGCTCATGTTGCTGATAAACCCTGAACTGTTCTGTTTGTGATATTTTCTCAGACTGAACTTCTTAAGGATTTCATTTTTTCTAAAATTTCAGCTTTTGGTGAGGCTATGCTTCATACGATTGGATATATTTATACAAGGCAGGGTGCAAGAGAACTTGGAAAGAAGAGACGTCTTATGGGGGTACCATTTATAGCAGAGTGGGTACGAGACAAAGGTCACAATATAAAATCGCAAGTAACAGCAGCTTCAGGTGAGATTACACCAACAGCGGTAGTCTCTATGGAAGAGAAATAGATCCTTCCCAGTCTGTTTTTGTTAGCTTATATGACCAAGCTGCTAATACATTTATTGTTACGTTGTAATCTTTTTGTATAGGTGCCGTGGCATTAATTCAAATCCAAGAAGGCATGAAGAAGTTGGATCAGACTGAGAACAGAGAAGAGAGCTTAATCAAACATCTTGAAGGAAAAAAGGATGAAATGGTTAATTCTCTCTGGAAGATCAATGTGGTTGACATCGAGTCAACTCTCTCACGTGTTTGCCAAACGGTAAGTTTGTTAATCATTCACCTGATTCTTGGAATACAATACACTGTTGTGCTAAATATTCATACCGAGGAGTTGAGGACATGACTTTTAGGTGGTATCCTTCTGTTTCAGGTTTTGAAGGATCCTAGTGTCTCAAAGGACATGCTCAGGCTGCGAGCTAAAGGATTGAAAAAGCTTGGTGCAATTTTTCAGGCAAGTGTTTGTTGTATTCTCTTGTTTACACAATTGTGTCATTTGTTTTTCTCACATGTTATAACCATTCTTACTATAGCTAGTTTCTACTTTATTTCTGTTACTTTTGCTTATGTGGATGTAAACTAAGTTCGCTTAACTGCCTTCAACTATTCTCAGGGTGCAAAGGTTCTTTATAGAAGAGAAAACAGCCTCCGCTATGAGGACACTGTGAAGGCAAATTCTGCATCACCAGAAACATCATGATAAAGTTTGGTAACCTGGGTCTGTATTATCATCGTGGATATGAGTTCATTCTTGATATTGTGTTTGCTCAGCTTTTCGGTGAACCCTTTATAATACTGTATGGTGCCTAGGGAATCAACTATACTTGGTGTTATCCATTGTAGCTATTCAACAGATGGACCCCTTCACTCACATAAGTTTATGATCATTGGTTGCCGTACTGTTGAATTCGCTATAATATGATTAAATCTGAGTAATAATCTTTTAGATCAATGGAGAACTCTGACCAGGCTGCATAAAATTGAAATCAGCTACGTCCTAAATATACATGCCTGCAGGTACTATTACAACTCGACTGTACAGAGTCATGGATCCTTTGTTTTGCAGCATGGATATCTCACTTTGGGAAGTTCATATTACCACTTTTACACTCTAGAATTCACATTTTTAATTTGTTTAGAAGCAGAAGAGAAACAGCCAATCAATTGGAAAAGCAGGAACCATAATTTTTACTACACTTACTCTAGGTAGGCAATGTCATTTCTATATGGCTGATGCATGATGGGTTAGCAGAAGAAACACAATTATACAAGAATCTAGGTCTACACTGTAGATGATAGAGCATTTTAATCTCCTGATCATTTTTTTGAAGTTCTACTCAAGTTGGTGCTCGCAAAACAAAAATGAAAGATGCAGAGTTTTTGAGGCCCTATCAAGTTTTGGTTTTCTCACAAGACCAGCCCACCCCGACCTATACAATTCACTGCGAGTGCCGTGGACGACATATTATGCGAACAGCAAGTGTTTAGAGGCACTAACAAGTGTTTCAACCACCAAATACACCAATCCAAAACCCTGACTATTTTGTCATATACGCGGCTAGCTGTCCAAAAACTTTAATCTGCTATATCCATTTCACCTAATTATTTATGGGATATTTATCTCAAAATCACCTAAAGTAATAATTATTTATGGGATATTTATCTCAAAACATTATCATAAATTAACTTGGCCGACTTCCTCTATCATCTAAACGTGTCACTCTAATTATTTGCCACGTTGACATCAAACCTCAACGTGGCAGAACACTTAAGCCAAGTGATTTCATTATTGTACACGTGTTAGTGTCATACTCAGCACCTCACTTCTTCTCTTTCGTTTATATAAACACAACCCTTAACACTTCAAGTAAATCACTATCAATCACATCTACATTCCTATACAAATTTCAATTCAATCTTCTGCAAATTCTGAAAGAAAACTAGTTTTTGCGTTTCAGTGCCTTCGTTTTCACATAGAAGCAACTAGAGTTGTTTTTCTTTCTTGAGGAAGAACTTAGTTTACCATAAATTATGTCTGATTACTACAGAGACGAGTTTGGTAACCCAATTCAGCCTACTGATGAATATGGTAACCCAATTCGGACGACAGACGAATATGGGAACCCCATTTCTCATACTACTGCTGCTGGTCATGGATCCACAACTGGGACAGGTCTAGGATCTACTGGCGGTACTTATGATTCGACAACCGGAACTGGTGGTTATGGCAGTGGGACTGGTGCTTATGATAGCACAACTGGTACTGGTGTTGGAGGAGGTACTCATGGTGGTTATGACACCACAACTGCGTCGTCGGGTATGGGCACTACTGGTGCTTATGATACCACAACTGGGTCTGGTTTGGGCACTACTGGTGCTTATGATACCACAGGGTCGGGTCTCGGAGGTACTCGTGGGACTGGTGTAGGGACTCACCACGATGAGCACCGTGGAGTTACTGAGAAGCTTGGAGATAAACTTGGTGTTACTGGTCATCATGATGAGCAACACCAAGGTCATGGTGGCGGAGTTACTGGCGGGCTACATCGCTCGGGAAACTCGAGTTCTAGCTCTGTAAGTTGACACAAGTATATTTTGCATATTTTCAGTTGTCTTTTGTTGTGATTTCTGTAGGCAATGCAGGATTATGATTTTTAACATTATATTTGATCTGCGGCGCAGTCAGAGGATGATGGGCAAGGAGGTAGGAGGAGGAAGAAGAAGGGATTGAAGGAAAAAATCAAGGAAAAATTGCCTGGTCATAAAAGGACTGATGAACAAACCACTACCACCACTGGCACCACTGGGTATGGAGGCACTACCACCACCCCTGGCACTACTGGGCATACTGGTCAGACCGTACAGCATCACGAGAAGAAGACTATAATGGAGAAGATCAAGGAGAAGATGCCTGGACATCACTAGATTTTATTTGGCTGTGTTCCTGTTTCGTTTGTGTCTATTTGCTAGGCTGGTGTGATTGGGTTTATTTCTGTTTTAGGAGTCGAATGTGGCCTAAGTAAATAAGAAGCTGCTCGTGTTGTTGTGTGTACTGTTTTTATTGTGTTGCGTTCGTGTCTATAAAATTATGTAATGTTTATAAGCATGTCGCTTTGTTCAATGTTAAAACTTCCAAAAGAGTTTCTTAATTTGTTGTATCCGAAACGTTTTGGTTTTTCGTTTGATGTTTGGGTATTTGTTCTGGTAATGTGACCTCGACCCTATTCAGTCTCTTAACTGCAGTTGTCACAGGTCAGTTGCACTGTATTAATGCAGTTTTATATGAATTTAGAACATGTATTATTGTCATTAGTTGACTTGATGATCATCATGGTACACACCAATAATCAATTAAAATTAGTATTATTGCTTCGCAGGAAGCAAGTTTCTGCGAGGCTTCCGCTGTCATGTAAAACCCCATGTGGGCAGAAAATGTTCGAACTTTAGTTTTATTTTATCCTATAAATACATTTGTTGTTTTGTAATGAAACCTCTCGTATATCGAAGCTGTAACTTATTAATATAACAGCAACCGCAACCATGGCAAAAACAAGTTTTCAATGTTCCTCTCTTCTTTTTCTTGGATTCCTTTTCGTTCTGATTGTTCTGAGTTCTCGGTAAGCCGTTATTCTATCAGTTTTTCCTGTTTCTTTTTGAGTGAGTGTATGTATTATGGTCTCGCGACTCTCGTAACCTTTTTTCTTTGCGACTCCTTTTTCTTCTTACGGTACAGAGGAGTGAATGGCGAGTGTCATGATCTGTGGGACAACGACTCTTGTGAGCATTGTGATACCGTATGTTCAGACAAATACGGATATTTGGGTGCTGTGATTTCCACTTGCGACTACAGATTTTGGTATGGTGATACGTGCATCTGTTGCATTGCATGATAAAAATCATGGTATTTGCTCAAGGCACTACTAGCAAATCAACTTCTGATCATCTGTCAGCGGCCATCTGGGGATCATGAAGGGCTAGCTAGCATCATACAACTCCAAATAAGACCAAAAAACAAAAAACAAAAAAAAACAAACAGTGTTGACTTCATTTCAAGTGTTGTTAGTGTTGTTTTTTCTTCAATGAGCATCATGTGGTGATGCGACTGTTTTCTGTTTCCAATTGGTGGCTTTTGAAATCAAAAAGATTAAATTGATAAGCTATATAGACTTATTTATGAGTGATTTTGAATTTGGTTATCCAATTGAAAGTTTAATTTTCTTAAATCTAACCACATTTCTTAACAACAATTTCTAGACTGCTAAACCTACTTGATGAAGAAAATAATCTTTTTCCTCGTTCTGAACAAGCTCTTTCTTGGGTAATGTTGTAATTTTGATAACCTGAGGAATATATTGCACATTCACTAATATAACCACAGCTCAAAATTTTCATGAACTAAGAATGATAATGAAACTACTAAAAACTAATCTGACGGATAAGAAACATTTACCCGCCAAATAGTGGGTAGGATAGGAATGAGCGGGTAGGGTCCCATTGGTACTATAGAAAAATTGGTGGCTTGCAGTGATGTTATTTATGAGTGATTTTGAATTTGGTTATCCAATTGCAAGTATTTCTAACAACAATGAAAGATAATAACAAGCTCTTTTTATGTATAACCTGGAATATATTGCACAATAATGGTACACTTGACTCAAACTAATCTACACATTTCAAATGATCGTAGCTATGAAAAAATCTAATACATGTGGTGGCAAGTATCTATGAAAGATGAATACAGTTTTGACGAATCATATGAATATTTTAGGTTCAAAATGGGTATATAAGATCAAACAAAAGTCTGATGATACTTTTAACAGATACAAATCTAGATTAGTTGCAAAGGGATATAATCAACAAGATGGCATAGATTTTAATGGAACCTTCAGTCCAGTTGTTAAGTCTACTATATTGCTAGGGTTGTTCTTTTTGTTTAGCTATAACTTATGATTGGCAGATAAGACAATTAGATGTAAGTAATGCTTTTCTACATGGATATTCAGATGAGGATGTTTATATGTCACAACCACAAGGTTTTGTTCATCCAGATTATCCTTCAAATTATGTTTGTCACCTTAATAAAAGTTTGTATGGCTTGAAATAAGCTCCTAGAGCTTGGTTTCACAGGTTCAGTGCCTTTCTTATTTCTTTTGGTTTCAAGAAGACAATTTCAGATAATTTTATGTTTGTGCTTTCTTCTTCAAAGGGTATACTTGTTCTGCTACTGTATGTAGATGATATCTTGTTAACTGGATCTTCTACTGTTACGATTGATGGTCTTATTACTTCCTTAAAGAAATAATTTGCAATGAAGGAGTTGGGGGAATTAGGTTATTTTCTTGGTATTGAAGTTGTTAGGGACTCCAGTTCTATTAATTTGCAATGAAGGAGTTGGGGGAATTAAGTTATTTACGTTTAATACGAAAAACCCACTTACACCCGATAAGATTCATAGATGGATGATAAGGAACTAAAGTCCACGTGCCATTTTGAAGCAACACATTGTATTCAGTATCTGATGCTTTACGCCACTTTGGATCTGTTTGGGCTTGTGAATAACAAGTTGGTTCAAAGTCAGCTACAAGAGCATACTTGGAATTTGGTTTGTAAATACCATCTTTAGCTCTAGTAATCATAGGATGACCAGTAGAAACAGAAATATGAGATGAATCAGTCTATGTTGATGTAGTTGAATCAGTACTAGACAAAACATGAGCATCTTGAATAAAAAAATTTGGCGCAGTAGCAGCTGAAGTAGTAATAGGCACCTCAGTTTGAGGACTGATGAGTGATGCTTCTCGAGAAACTTGAGTGTCAACAGGTGGTATCTCATTACTAAGAGAAAACTGTTGTGGTAAAATATTATGAGTGGAGCTTATAGAGAATGGAATGATGTTTAGTGGAGTAGATATTACATGATCAGTTGATGACAGAGAAGGTGTTGTCGACGCAGAAAAGGGAAAGACAGTCTCATTGAACACAACATGTCGACTAAAATAGATACAACCGGTGGGGATATGTAAGCACTTATACCCTTTATGTGAAGGACTGTATCCTATGCAAACACATGGAAAGGATAATGGTTCCATTTTATGGGATCTATATGGACGAAGATGAGGATAGCATAAATACCCAAATACATGCAACGAATTATAATCAGGTGGTGTACCAAAGAGAACCTCATAAGGAGAGGTTTTTGCAAGTGCATAGGATGTAGCACGATTCATTAAATAGCAAGTCGTAAAAAATACATCATGCTAGTAAGATGAAGGAACTGAGGCCATAGACAAAAGAGTAAGACCCGTCTCACGAATATGACGATGTCGTCTTTCAACTAAACCGTTTTTTTCATAAGTATGTGGACATGAGAATCAGTGAAAAATACCATGCTGTTGAAGATAAGAAGTGAGCTTACGATATTCAACATCATTGTCTGACTGAAATTTTTTTATTGTCTTGTTAAAAAGATTTTCCACGTGTTTTTAAAAAATAAGAAAGATGGAAGATACTTCTGATTTGTGATACATAGGAAACATCCAGGTAAAACGACTGTGTGCATCAATGAAAATAATGTAATATCGATATCCTTTATTAGACAAAACATGAGACGGACCCCAAACATCAGAGACAACTAAGTCCAAAGGATTCAAATATTTAGTTCTACTAGAAGGAAAAGACAATTTGTGGCTACGATGCTCATGACAGGAAGAGCAAAAATTGATAGTGTTACTAGAAACAGGAAGAGAAAACTTAGAAATAATATGACGCACAGTTCACATCATAGGATGACCTAACCTAGAGTGCCAATTATGTAGACTAGTACGTTCACCAACACAGTCTTTGGAGAGACTGACGAAGCATCAAGTTCATAGAGACCACCTTCCATACGGCCGCGTAGAAGTACTTTCCCGTACATCGATCCTTCACAAGACAAAAATCAGGATGAAATTCAAATAACACATTGTTATTAGTTGTTAATCGAGAAACAGATAACAAATTTTGAGAGATTTGAGGAGTATAGATTGTGTTTTAAAGATGTAACTTACGATCAGGAGTGCCTAGAACAGAAGAACCAATATGAGAAATTGGAACAGAAGAACCATTACCCAATCGATGCAGTCGGGACCAGGTGTATTCAGGAGGAAGACTTAGATAGGAAAAAATCATTAGTGATATGATCAGTCTCTCTACTGTCAGGAACCCAAGGAGCATTAGAAGGTGTTCTTGGTGCTTGAGCAATATAGGCACGAGGAGCATTAGCAGGCTGAGAAGGTGAGACTGGTGAACAACGAAGAGGTTGTGGTCTAAAATTGCGATCAAAGCGTTTCCAGCAGAGGTGAGCGGGATGTCCACTTTATCACAAAATTGACAAGGAAATTTATCACGAGTACCACCCAGTTCTTTGTCCGAGTGCTACTTCTAATGTTTGACATTGTGGTCTTGAAGAAGATGCAATATTAGCCACAGGTTGAGAATTCAGAGTTTTGTTTTGTTGCTCCACACACAGCTCAAAAGTAAGAAGATATGTAATAAAATCTTCCAGCTTCATGGTTCCCATTGATGTTGTAAGAGACGTTACTATGACATCATAAGATGAGTCCAAACCAGCCAGAATACAGTAACATAGCTCAGTATTGGTAATTATAGTATCAGCAGCAGCAAGATTGTCGACTATATCACGAGCACGATCTATGTAATCTCTCATAGAAAGAGATCCTTTCTTCAAAGAAGGAAGTGCACATTGGAGGTGATGAATATGTGCATAAGATTTAGAAGCAAATAGGGATTCCAGAGAAGACCATACTTCATGTGAGCTAGTAAGACGATGAAATTTTCGTAAAACAGTAGGAGTTAGAGAAGAAAAAATCCAACCTTAAAGAATTATGTCTTGTTTCATCCAGGTAGCATAGGCCGGATTAGGGTTTGCAGTATTTTCAAGAGTAGCAGCAGGACATGGGTTTCCACCAGTAACAAAGCCAGCAAGATCATAACCTTGAAGATAGGGAAGAAACTGAGCACGCCAAAGGGAATAATTTGTTTCATCAAGTTTGACTGTAATAATATGATGAGGTTGAGAAAAAACAGAAGAAGCCATCATAGATTTGAAGAATTGGGAATGTTGAAATTTTTGAGACTGTAGTAGATGCGGAAGCCATGGAGAATCGAACAAGGATGATACCAAGTGGAGAATAGGTATAGTTTAGGTTTAGAGAAGAGACAGGAGAGTTTAGAGAAGAGACAAAAGATTTTAGAGAAGTATAACTTCTTATTAATTTCAATGTATTTGATCATACAGGGAGAACACATATATATATACAGACTCTAACGACTTTTACCTCAAGTATTGCCTATCTTAAGCTTTCCTAGAATACAAACATTCTACATATAACACATTCTAGAACATTCATGAAAACTGATAGCTTGACTATCACGTCACAGATGTAATCCTAACATTAACCATTATGTTTCTGCTAGTAGGTGAGAGATTGATACTTCTCCAACCTTTTAACATGTTTTCCATGTAATCATTCATTTTAGCGAAGCTTTCGATTTTAGATCTGCTAGTGAAAAGCGGAGCTCCTAGGTATTTATCATCTAGTGAAACCCAAATGACATGAAGAATATTAATGATTTCTTTAGTTAAGGTGTTGGAGGTTTTCGAAAAGAAAATCCCAGACTTGTGTTAGTTGATTAGCTGCCCCGAAGAGCTGCCATAAGAGTCTAGGATATTCTTGAGATTTTTACTTTAAGAGATAGAAGCTTTGCAGAAGATGAGACAGTCGTCTACAAACAATAAATGACTAATAAAGGGACATTTAGGAGAGATTTTAAACCCAGAGATGAGCCTCATGGATTCACCATTCGACAGAGTTCTCGAAAATGACTCCATACAAAGGATGAAGAGATAGGGTGATAGAGGGTCACCCTGTCTCAGACCTCTAGTTGGTTTGACAAGTCTACAAGGACTGCCATTCGGCATGATGGCAGCAGAGCTTGTGCTAATTTATAGGTGTATCAGATTACACCAACGAGTGCTGAAGCCCATCTTTTTCAGAATGGCAATAAGGAAAGACCATTCGACTCTGTCGAATACTTAGCTATGTCGATTTTTAATACGATGTTGCCAACATTGCTATTTTTTCTTTTCATAGCATGAATGTTTTCATGAGCAATAAGGATATTATCAGAGATTTTCCTTTGCTTAACAAAGGAAGACTGGTAGGGAGAAACTATATCAGGGAGGAGAGGTTTCGTTCTGTTGGCAATAACTTTAGAGATGATCCTATAGACAATATTGCAAAGACTGATGGGCATATTCTCAGCTGGTCTAGTAGGATGCTGAATTTAGGGGATCAGAGTGATGTGTGAGTGTGACCATTGTAGAAAAAGGTAGAGACAGTATTGCAAATTTCATATTTAACCAAATCCCTTTTTTTTTATGAAGAAACAAGCTGGGAAACCATCTGGTCCCGGGCTAGCATCAAGAAGCATACCAAAAAGGGCCTCCTTAATTTCATCCTCTCTAGGAGGAGTATCTAATTTGGTATTATCAGATTCAGAGATGGAGGTAGGAATAAGATTCACAATAGCTTCGTCAATTTGTGGATTAGAGGAGGTTAACATGTCTTCAAAATGGGATGTAAGACAATTGCTAAGGAGATTCATGCCTTCAATCCACTCATTCTCAGAGTTGAACAACCCAGTGATGTTTTTTGGTGGCATTAGAATGAAAATAGGAGTTGTTCTGGTCTCCTAGGGTGATTGCTTTTTCTTTACCTTTTATCTTCAGCAACAATTGATGGGATCTACTACACAATTTGGAGTTGTAGTTTCTTAGTTTTTCTATTTGTATTGTTGTTTTGTTTCTTTTTGTTGTCAAACCGAATGTATTTCTTTGTCAGTATCAGTTCGAAGGGGGACTATTAGACATATATGTCTGTGTGATAATACTAGTGTGTGTCAAGCCAACTAGCCAATGTTGACTTGACCTGTGTCCAGCTTTTACAGCTATTGTATTCTGTCTCATTCATATGAAACTCTCTGTAATAAATCTGGATAGGTTAACACATTATATTCTCTAATAACAAGTAAAGGTTTTCTCAAATCAAGGAGAAGATGCCTGGATCTAGATTTTACTTGGTTGTGTTTCTTTTTTGTTTGGTTTTATTTTATTTGCTAGGTACATGTGCTAGTGTGATTGAGTTTAGTCCTGCTGTAGGAGTCAAAAATAAAAAACCTAAGTAAATAAGAAGCTGCTCGTGCTGTGTGTACTGTTTTATTTTGTTGCGTTCGTGTCTATAGAATTATGTAATGTCTAACGTGTCGCTTTGTTCAATGTTAAAAACTTCAAGGAGTTTCTTAAATTGCATCCGAAACGTTTTGGTTTCACCTTACAAAGATCAACACCGGAGTAAATGTGTGATTGAGATTTTCCATTAAATGATACTCCCTCCGTTCTTTTTTAATAGGCTGGTTTCTATAAATAAATTTTTCAAAAAAATAGGATGGTTTCCTAATTGGGAAAGTCAAATGTTACTTTAATTTTAGGAGGAACCATTCATTTTTTTTCTTAACTTCTTTTGATGACAATTAGTCATGGGGACCATTTCACTTAACTTCCACTCACGTGTGGCACAGTGTTATGAATGGGACCATTTCACTTCACTTCTTTTAATTGATAAGTGTCATGAGGACCACTTTCAATGATTAGTTCTCTTAATTTCCTTAATTTTCTCAAAAAACAAAACCAGCCTATTAAAAAAGAACGGAGGGAGTATTTGGGTATATGTTATGTGTCGTGTCTGCTTTTGACCAGGTAATGCATCTTGACCCTCGACCCTATCTTGTGTCATTTTCAGTATTTTAACTGCAATAATGCAGTCACTTCACTTGCACTGTAATAATGCAGTATTATATGAATTCAGCACATGATTGTCAGCAGTTGACTTGATGTTATCATAATACGCACAGAGCCGCTTAAAATTAGTATTATCGCTTCTGGTGCCAGTGGGTGGTAAGTTTCTGTGAGGCTTCCGCTCTTCAACTGTTACTGGCTAGAGATGTAAACCCCATGTGAGCATGTGAGCAGAAAATGTGGGATGATGGAACTATAGTTTTATATTCTATAAATACAGTTGCTGCTGTTTCGTAATGAAACCTCGCTCGCATATCAAGACTGTAGCTTATCAATATAAAGCAATGGCGAAAACAAGTTCTCTATGTTTTCTTGGATTCCTTTTCGTTCTAATTGTTCTGAGTTCTAGGTAAGCTGTTTAATCTATCAGTTTTTCCTGTTTCTTTCTGAGTATTTGTTTTTTTATCGTAACGTTTTCATCTCTTTTATTTTTTTTCTACGGTTCAGCCGAGTGAATGGCCAATGTCACGAACTGTGGGACAACAACGGCTCTTGCGATCATTGTGATACCTTATGTAGAGAAGAATACGGAGATGCTGTGATTTCCGGTTGTGGAGACAGATTTGAGGCTGGTCATACCTGCATCTGTTGTGCAGATCCATGATAAAAATCGCGAGTCAGCGGCCATCTCTGGGGATCATGAAGAGCTAACATACAACTACAAATAGGACCAAATAAAACAACAGTGTTAACTCTTTCCTAAATTAGCATCATGGTAATGCGATTGTTTTCTGTTTTCAATTTGCTTGCAGTGATGTTATTTATGAGTGATTTTGAATTTGATTATCCATCGCAGTTTAATTTTCTACGGTTCTGTATTCGACTCTTAACAACAAAAACTAGAAACCCCGAAAAATGATAACAAGCTCTTACTTTATACTATATAACCTGTTAAAAATTGCACATTCTAATATAACCACAGCACAAAATTTTCCTGACTCAAACTAATCTACACATTTCAAATGATCATCCCGGTGGTACATAGATTGTGTCATCTGACACTGATTGATCTCACTCAGAGCAATCCTAAGAAGATGTACAAATTTAATTGGATTATGGAGCAGACCTTTGTGAGTCGGTTCTCGAGTATTTTTACTACAGTGATCTTGTATCAAGAAGGTAGATCCTTCTTAGCTTTCTGCAGCACTGCTTTAAGAACTGAAGCGATTCTTTCTGTCATGTCTCTTTCCGTAAACCTACTTTTAACCCTCTCGTAACCTTTCTTTCCCAGAGTCAGTCTCTTCTCAGGATTGGTTGCAAGTTTTACGATGTTGTTTGCAAGAGGTGTGACACCTTCTTTCCCAACACTATGCAACAAACCTGTTGATCCATCTACCACAATTTCGGTAGTGCCTCCTGCTGCAGTTCCCTGTGAAAGAACATTTTATTATTTTCATGGCAGCTTAAGAAGAGAAGACCTAGAAAGTAGATATACAGATACTAAAATGCAGTTGACAAAAGGTTTAACTGGCTAAGAACGCATCGCAGTTTTGGGGTCCCAGATTGAATAGTCCTAGATCTAATGCATTGGATAGATGAATGAACGTCCTAAAATGAATTTGACACATTCGGATGAAATGAAGCATGATTTGATCTAAATAGGCAGTACTTGGTTCAGTAAGATACTGTAAAATCTGGATAAAATAACTAAACAAGGGAGATAAAGAAAGTACGAAAGCTGAAAATAGTCTACCAATACTGGCAGCTGAAATGCCATAGCTTCAATAGTTATCCTGCCAAAGCATTCACCCCTGCCCTACAACAAAAGAGTGAAGGTTTAGTTCTGAAATCAAACTTATGAACAGCATACAAGGATATAATCCAGGTCCAGATATTGAGGAAATGGGTCAAAAAAATGGGAAGGGAAAACTAGTGTCACTGGAAATTATATGGCAACTGCGGAAGCCAAAAGCACTTCTAATACAAATTCAGACTATTTTTTGAAACAGAATACAATTCTGACTGCCATATTTGAAGAAGTTGTAATTGAATGATATGTCAATGGGAGTGCTCATTGGCTTCGAAGTGAAAAAAACAACTCTACCAGGACAAACTATAAGCAGTAGAGATTAAAGAGATATAGTTAGCGAATTCCTTACTAACAGTTAAACTAGTGCTACCAAGTACCTGAGAGTTCTGAACAAGCACATCAATCGCAGATAAGTAAGGAGCAACAGTCAGGGTTTTATTGACAAAATGAACAAGAGATATAGTTAACGAATTCCTTGCTAACAGTTAAACTAGTGCTACCAAGTACCTGAGAGTTCTGAACAAGCACATCAATCGCAGATAAGTAAGGAGCAACGGTCAGGGTTTTATTGACAAAATGAACACGGTCCTGAATGCCCTTATCTATTACGAACTTCCTAAGATCCATTTCTAATTTAGTATGGGCATTCATATCACTCCCGATTACTGCAGCATGCATCATCGGCACATGTAACTTCTTCTCCTGGATCATTTGCAAACTTTCATGGAAGGAGCGGAGAAATAAATCCTGACCTTTCCCACGTGAAACACCTGCAATTTTCTAATGATCAACGTGTGGAAGGAATGCATGCAGTCTATATTGTTATTTTAACAGTGAAACAAGATGAGTTTTAAAATTAACAAAGAGAGTTAATCTCCGTAGTGGCTTACTGTTAATAATAGCAATAAGTATGTCTTCATTCTGCACACCAAGAGTCTCCCGAACATGCTCTCGTAAAACCCTTTTAGCCACACTATCTTCAGCTACATCCATTAGGTCTTTGCTATTCCCAAGATGAACAACATAAGTGTGGGGCATCTTAATCCTGCAGCGCATATGATAGAAACCAATGACCATAGGAAAGATAAGCAGTACAACAAATTTACACAGAACATCCCATGGGGAAAATTTAAAGAATATCACTAATACCCTAAACGCTCCCGGGTCCTATTGTTCCAGTATTCTGCCGTTGTATGCGAATCAATCATAGCACCTGCAACAAAAGGGAGGTGCTTAACGTACTCTAGTTTAAAATAATGCCCTCGCATTTCATGTATCCACCACAAAACCTTTGGAAGAACGAGAGGCACATGTTCTTTAAGTTCAGCATCAAGCCACTTCCCGGCAACAGCAGTGTTTAGAACAACCAAATCAGCCTTAATAGCTGTCTCCACAGCTTCACGGCCATTTGCTGGAAGGACCTAACTAAGCAAACAAATTAATAACCAAAACGCTATTAAAAAAAAAAAAAAAACAACCAAACCCATATCCATTTGATCTGATAAAGTTCCTCTCATATTACCTGCACTCCTCGGTCCAACATTTTATGTTCCAAACTATGTACTACATCATCTTCTTCTGTTTGAATTCTGTTGGTGATCCATACAACTTTGGCACCAGCACTTCTCAACAAAAATGCTAGCTCCATCAATAACAATGGTCCACCTATATCAAAATGTTAATTTTTAAACAGGTTCTCGAATTCCAACATCAGATTTCCAAAGAAATTTGATCTGAATTATTACAGATAACTGATCTAAAATCGATGTTGTGCATTGTTTTTTGTCCTAGATCATCTCAACTAAATGGTAATTGAAATGAAATGAGCTATAAAAAATTACAATTTTGATCTGAAATCTCAGAATGGGATGAGAACAAGATAAAGGTACCTGAAAGAGAGAGCTCATGAGAAACCAGTAAAACGAGCTTCGAATTCATGAATTCCAGTGGATTTTGATTATTTCCAGTTGGTGAAGTTAAATGAATCCGAGTATCATCAGTTCCCTGGTAATACTGCTTTTGCCAACCACAATTGAACGCCGGCCTGAATACTATTACAGTGGAGATTGAGAATATGAGGACGAGAAACATCAATAGCCATCTCTTCTGATTAAACGGGTTCCACCCCATGGACTGTCTAGCCATACTTAGAAACCCTAAGTAAAATCAAATCAATTTACTTGTGGCAGAAAGTAGAGGATTTTTTTTTCTTTTGATTTAAGTTTCAGAGATTTAATGAATTCGAGGAGTTGTTTTCAGTTTCTCTGGGTTTCATTTCCTTAATCCAAGATGGAAAAAAGACCAATGAATATTTGAGTTCGAGTTGAAACGATATCGCTGATTAAAATAAACAAAGAGAGGATTTTAGATAATGAAGTGTGAACAGAGGTAACGACCAAGAAAGATCGATTCAGCTGGATGAAATCTCAAATTCATTCCGGTAGATGTGGAAATTCCATAGAACTGAAGTCACATATCAAAAGAACATCCATTTAAAAACTTAGATCATCCACTGAATTTCAAGTCTCAGGCAAAATTGAAACAATAAGTAAAATTAAGGTTCTACAGATAAAAAAGATGTTTATACTCCAAAATAAATCATTTGCAAACTTTTACCAGCTCACCAGCTGAGTCTAATAATCTACTACTTCAGGCACTCGCGAGTCCTAACAAGGTGCTTACTTGAACAAGTTGGGTCTTGTTGCCTTGTATGTGGTCTTCAATCTCCTGGTTGGTGGTCTGACCTTCTGGAATACCAATGGGAACTTGATGTCCTTCTTGTGGAATTGCTTTGTGCTCTCTCTCTTGCAAAGCTTGGCAGGGATGGTGGCAGTTTTGATGATCTGGATGCATGGAGACCTAACTCTGTGACGGGAAGCCATCTCGGTGTACATCTGTTCTACTCCACCATTGAGAGTTGTGTCACGGTACTCCTTGTACATGTTGTGGTAACCGGTTCTGCTCTGATAACGCAACCAGATACCATAGTTCTTGATTTTGGTTGGGCTCTTCTCATAAATCTGCAGGTGAAATCCAAATTAGAACAGGCCACTAAAAGACTTGGGAAGTTAAAATGAACACATTGTTCACTACACGACAACCAAAAAAATAAAATTCAAGCAGAGAACATGAAAAATAAGTAAAGAGAAGGCATGGAACTTAAATAACTATCATGCATAACTAGCAATCTATACATTCCTACATGCCACTATTTATTGATCTGAAAGTAACATGGCTTCTGTGTTTCTTGGTTCCATTAGACAGAGGAGTCTGACCTCCTTGTAACATGAGGGCTATTTGGGTGTGCTGCTGACAAGGTACAGATGACATCTACTATGGTACTCCTGGACCAACTAATCAAATGCTACAGAAAACATGTAAAATATAATTGAATTCTTGAAACTAGAGATGACGGTGTACTACGCCATCGCTTCTTCTCTGGATGACAAAATAAAGCATGCCCCTGTTGAAGGCTCAGGAATAAGCAACAATAGGATATAAGGGAGACTATTCGGATATCCTAGGAGGCAAATAGAATCAAATTTTTTCAGTTGTACATAAAGGACATGAGATGGCATAAAACACAAGACAATTCTACATAGTAAAAGAATAATGTATTAGTAGCTAGTAGGTACGTGATCAAACCCATGTTCTCAACTCATTAATATCAACTATCCATTATCAGTTCACTAACACTCTATAAGCTTGACCATTGCACTAACACAATCATAATGTAGAGCGCTCTTACAAATCCTATAAGCCACAAAGAGAAGCTAATACTCTAAACTGGGGTATGCCAGAAATGGAAATCCTACTACTCAACCAGTGAAGCACGCCCATTAAAGAATCCATATATAAGCCCTATTGAGGTGTACAGAAGCATACAAGTCGAATTACACGAATAAACTATCAAACATTATCATTGAATATTACAGTTAAGGGGGGACACAGACTAAAGTCCAGCCAAACCTGATCTAAACTCGAACAGAAACACAAATCTAAGTAATCAAGGAATTAAATTCACATATACCTCATTGATAGCCAAAACCTGTCCATTGCTCTTCTTCACTTTCTTAAGCTTCCTCAAAAAGTACCTAAGCATACATCAAAAACACTATATTAAAATCATCTCAACTAGGGCTTCATTAAGAATTAGGGTTTTTGCTCACCAAAACTTAGATTTGGCACGAACTTCGTTGGTTGCCCAAAGCTTCATCCTATAGATCTTAGGAGCATCTTCTTTTTCAGTGGGTAGTGCTCTTCCCACAACCTGATATTGATGATACTACACAGAAAAACAACAACAAAATCAAAATCCAAATAGATAAAGGATCAAACTGAAAAGAGATTGAAAGAGATATAAACAACAATAGAGAGGAGGTAACTAACCTTGAATGTCATTTCTTCGCCTGGTTTGAAACCCTAGCTTCCTCTTTCTCTAGGTTCTTCTGTGCAGCTGCTCCTCAAGGAAGAAAGGCAAAATGCGGGTTCTCTTTTTTATGTAAATCGTTTTTTTGAGGGAAAATAATAGATACCCAATTTTACCTGTGACCTTACTAGGGAGATTGCTTACAATACTACCTCGACCTTTATCTATTACCATAACCTTTTTTAATTGGGGTACCGATGTTAACGAATTAATCGACGAGTTTTGGTGGTGGTGGGGATGTGGTTTTATGTGGACATGTGACTCCAACCTTACTAGGGGAGGTCAAATTTGGTTGAAGTTACAATACTACCCCTTGACCTTTATAATTCTATTACCATATCGGTTTTTTATTTTCATCTTCCTTCTCTCTTCTTCTCTTCCATAACCAACCACACGGGGCTCCTCCCCACCACCACCACCAAAACTCGTCGACAATTCGTTAACATCGTCGATTAAGAAAACTTCAAGTAATCTTCAACAATGGAACCACCACAGCGTAAGGGAACTCGTATGAAAGGCGCCAATACATAAACCCAATCAATACAAACCCTGAAATTGCAAAATTAGTTCAACAAAAAGAGAAAAAAACGTCGAAGAAGAAGAGATGAACCCGCTCAAAACGAAGCAAATGGTGCGATTAAGAAAGGGGCCTACTTAAACTCACTCTAGTACTTCGATTTCATGTTTGCATGTCAAATTAGGTGGAAAAATGAATATTTGAATTTGCGCTATTTCGACGCAAGAATGTGTTTGTTTCACGATGCACTGTAGGGATTTCATATTTAGTGTTCCTTAGGGATGTTTCGTTGGTTGAATATCATGCCATGCGGTTTAGTTATTGTAATTGCTTTCACGGGGTCGGATGTTATTCAACCTATAATCTTGCGTACAAAAATTTTATTTTTTAAGCCAAGTTGGTGGGGTATTTTAAACTTGCAATGGGATTTGATTTTTAGCGTCTCTTTGATGCCTTGAATGATAAATGCCTGAATGGTATCTAAATAATACAACGCCGGCGTTATGTTGGCCGGTGTTGTTTTTATTATATACGTTGCGGCGTTTGTAGTTGAAAACCCGACCATAGTTGTTAAAAGCCTACAGGTTATTGGAATAAAACCTCCCGACCCTTGTTTAGCCGGCTTGATGTTTAGATATCGACCCTTCCGACCTTAGTCCGCCGAATGGTTATATATGTTGAGTCTTCAGATTTTATTTTTTTCTTAATTGTTCTTGTTCGGGTTGCAAAAGGCAAACAAGAAGCTACAAAGCTCTTAGTCCTCCTTCAAGACCTCCTGTTGTTGGTGACAAACTCTTGACTTCAAGACATCGAGGGCATACGTTATCAGGGAACGACAAAGATCCGTGTGGTGCGAATGATGATTATCAACCACCATCAACCTGATTTGCAGCGAGACTCGGATGAAGACCAATCAATTCCATACGGCAAGAGGTGAGGATGATGATGTTGATAAAGAACTCCTCTTTGGAGGAGGGAAACAAATGATGATGACTGATGATGGTGATCAGACATGCCTAATGTTGGAGAGCAATGATGATGATGATGATGATGGTAATGGAGATAAAGGTAAGGGTAGAGAAGATGAAATTGTTTGAAGAGGCGATGGAAGAAGTTAAGAAGGAAGATAGTTGGGGAACAAACCCAAGCCGCAAGTACTAGTGCAACAGAGGAAGAAGCAGTGCGTTATCACTAAACCAAATTAATCTCATGCCTTCCTCTCGAATCATTGAAGATTAAATTGAAACCAAACGAGCTTTCCTGGGGACCCCAGAAGATGGTGGACGTGTTCTTTTTGGATACAAAGACTCGTGGGCATGTGAAATCCAAAATACTATCGTAAGTAATCTCAATCCGTTCTTTTTGGATAACTACCTAGTCATCGAAAACGCGATACTTGCTTTTTTGGCTCTCCAACCTCGGATTTTTAACACTCGCCCCTTCACCTTGTCCATTGCACAATTTGTAAGCAATTTTGTGGTTTTTTTTTACGCAACCCATGTTGTTTTATCTTACAATGAAACACCACTAACATATGTAAGTTTGTTTTTGTGTTTTTGTAGCATGGAAGTCGTGAAAGCTTTACTTGGAGGAAAAGGGGGAAGCATTCGCGTTCGATGCAAGCTATCACTTGGCGCTTAAAAGAATCCCGGAGGATAACCCTGAGTACTTGGATGTCGATCGTCTTCTTGATGAGAAGATTGATGGCTTTAGAAGTTTTTGTATAGGTTTTGTGGGTAGACCTCTATGTAAAACCCTCCATTTCAATCAATGTAGTAACCAAAATTGCATGAGTAAAGTGAATTAGATCTTCCGATATTCTATTTTCTTTTTGTATATGTAAATGTCGGCGAGTGGTTATAAATCCTTAACACGCCGAAATACACATACGCCTGTTGTCATAGAATGTCGGCATAATCTTCATTCAAAGACCCTTGATCACAAAACGGCTCACGCTTTATTCATCAAGGACCATGCGGCTAAAATTAAGTCGGCATTTTATTCAAACAAATACCATGCGGCTATATTATAGCCGGCACTTTATTCAAACCTCGGGACCGCCGACCTTTCATATTTTCAAAACCAAAATTTTGGATCGAAATCGAATTCATAAGACTCGATCAAAAGGTTAATCTATCAATTCATAATTTCAAAATTTTAATCTAAACTCAATTAATTAACCCAATCAATTTTAGTATTAATTAACCAAGGCATATTAGCCATTTAGAAAAAAATAAGGTTAAGGGGTGGCTTGGTTTTACTTCAATAATGACCAGATTTATGTCTTATTGGGTATACCCCAATTAGTTTGAGTATACCCTAATCTCGCCAGAAAATTAGGGGGAGACCAAAAAAAATATTATTCTCGTTGTCGTGCCCCACAATTAATTTTGAGTACCGTGACACCCATAATTATATGAAATTATTGAAAATGTCCGCATGATGGATTATGCATCCGCATTTAGGTTATGCATCGTGGTATAATTGGCAACACAACTTGATATAAATATCTAAAAATCCGCGCCTTGGAATTTCACAAATTTTATATCGTTGGAAATCTTTTTTAAGAGAGCTACACAACGAAAGTACAAACAAGAATATCAAATTTTTGTTTTCACGAAAAAAATCGGAAGTGAGCATCATTTTAGGCAAAATTTTAGAAAACTTTGATACATAACCATTATGCGGCCACTTCCAAAAAGGATGCATAACGCATTATGCAGACGATGATGAATTATGCAAACAATTATCTCGACTGCATAACAAGTTATGCATTTGGATAACAAAGTTATGCATCTATAACAAGTTATGTAACAATTGTTTTGGTTGATTTTAGTGCGTAAATAAAAAAATTGATGCGTAATGTAGTATGCATCCATATTTACGGATGCATATCAAATTCGATATATTTTCTCGATGCATAAAAGATTGTGCAACAATTTTCCCGATGCATAACGACATAAAATGCCATATTTTTGGATGCATAACGGGTTATGCATCTATTTTCGTGATCGCATAAACATGTAATGCGGATATTATTATAGTTATACGATCTTTGTTTTTGTTGGTTTTAATAGTGACAAAAATTAATGTGTTAACGGTTATGCAAACTGCTCGACCGCATAACAAGTTATGCAACAAATTTTTAGATGCATAATAGTTATGCATCTACTAATATGACAATCAGTGGCAAGTTCATTTAACAAAATCTACGAATATAAAAGAGAGAAAATGCATAAAAACTTTTTTAATCTCATAAAAAATACTTAAAAAAGCGTAAATTAATGACCTGATCGAAGACCGAGAAATCGTAAAAAAACAAACACTGGCTAGAGATTGATGACACTTGTCACAGTCCTACATAGAAATGAAACCACCTGCATTCAAAATGTGGGTCGCTTAAACATTCTTGTATCGACCCTTAAAACTACTTCTTGTTTAATTCTTTCCGCAATCCTTATTGATTCTAAATCCTACCAACGGGGAGAAAGAATTACCAAGGTAATGTGTAATCAATCCCTCCTCCTCAACACATTACTCTTTCTCCCAAGCAATCATTTTTAAACGGGCAATTTGTGTTTTGAAATACTAAGCAAACACTATATGGCATGTACTAGTAGTGTTATTAGTATATTTGATGAAGATATGCTAGTATATGATATGCTGCGAGAATCAATAAGGATTGCTGATATTAGTGGGAAAATGCGGATATTATTTTCGTGAAAGAGATGAGGTTAAGCGTCTGCGGTTCTAAATGTATCTTGGTTGATTGAAGAAATGGTGGTCTCTCTTATCCTATACAACAACAAAGGTCACAAATGTTGTGATCTCGGGGGGTTCATTCATGAGATCGATTCGCACCGAGGAATGGATTTGTGGTTCTCATCTCAAGAATTTAATCGGGTGTTGATTACAAGGTCGATTACTAAGATTCAGGATGTGAATTGTGTCCTGGATTTCGGGGGTTTTATGGTCTAACACTTGTGATTACAAAGAATGGGTTGTTTCTAATTTAACATTCAATTAGCTGGGCAGTGATGGTTTCTGAGATGTAAATAAAGTCAAGTCGTGAAGACGAAATGGACTCGGGCAGAGATTGTGTATAAAACGTAAAACCGCTTTAGCCCTCAAGAGAACGGTAATACACAATTTCGTAAATCGTGGGTGCTGGAAGAATTTTTAACGATAATGGGCGCGCGCCAACTTTTCCGGGGCGTGGCTCTACAAAGGAGAAATCTCAAAATGGGTGTAGTTTTTTTTTTTTTGGGTTGGCCCAATTATTGTGACAGTAACGTGCTGGGCCTTGGGAGTTAGACCTTAGAGCTGAGTCCGGTGGAAACGGCAAATTGATAATTCACGATTCCACGTGGATGGGCAAACTCAAGTTGATTCGAGGTGGGAAAAAAAAAATTCGTGGTGGGAAAAAAAATTCTCGTGCTGGGAAAATTCTCGTGGTGGGAAAAAAAATTCTCGTGGTGGGAAAAATTCTCGTGGTGGGAAAAAAAATTCTTAGAGAAGGTTATATCGATATCCCAAACTCAAGTTGATTCGAGCCTCGGTTTAACTTGAGTTGTGTGTTGGTTCGATTAGAGCCATACGTGGCAAAGGTTGGTCGACAACGACTATGTTTTTAACAGACAATTATATCTCCCTTTTACCTTTATAAGTCGCGTCCCATCCAACAATAACACACGCAACTATATGTTTCCTTATTTCAGAAAAAAAAAATCATTCAATTTCATATATATATATTACTTGTTTTCAGTCTTTTTAATCAAGATTTTTTTTTATGGATCCTAATTTGGAAAATGAGGACATACTTTTATGGACTAAGTTCTTTTTATGGACCGATTTTTTTTTATGGACTAAGCCTTGTCCCAACAACAACAACAACAAGCGCTTATGCAACAGTTGAATCAAATGGATGAAAATTCAGGCGATGAGAAAATGATCACCAGCGCTATTATACAATTTCGTACATGGAAATTGCACGAGCTCCAGAACATTGATATGGAAGTAAGGAGTTCCATAGAAAATATGTTTTTCGAAATCTATCGTTTGTGAAGCCTGTGTCATATTCAAGGACATGGTTAAATTCTCATATAAAAATAAGATGATTTCTCTCTGAAAAACAAGAGCTTCAATTACTATTACCAAATGGATATTTTTTCATGCATGAAGCATACAATCATGTGCCTTAAATAGTTCCGCCCCAAACTATTAATCAACGGTCCCAATTCCATCGTCCACTAAATAGGCAATTTGAGAAACTATCCTTAGTAACTAATTATTATCTGACTTTCCAGAAAATACCCTCAATAAAGCATAAAAACAAACACTAACCACATGTTTCATAGGATCCTGGACTTCAAAGGCACATGACAATACCTCCCACGTTAAAAATCTTTTTCCTCGTCGATGTCATTGTAGTACAGTAGTAAAGTCATTGGTTGATGATACTAGTGACCTGAGTTCGAAACTCGTCAGCACCATATTATTTACCGATCCAAAAAAAAAAAAAAAAAAAATTGTCAAGGATAAAAGAAGAAAAATGTGTGTGATTGTGTGTAGTATCCTCCTATATTGTATCTTCAAGTCATAAATTAGACTATTGTATCAAAATATGTGGTACAGATAAGTCATCTCGAAGACTATTGACGTACCCAAAACTACAACGGGCTCCACTACATATGGTCAGCTGAGGTGTCATGGAGGCCTGCAAACTAATTTTCTTCTTCAATTGGGACATATGAAAAACATGATGGATTATAGACCCTGCTGGAAGTTTCAATTTATAGGCTACAAGACCATTTTTTTTCGTAATACCTCAAAGGGTCTCAAATAAATAAGGAAACTTGAAATTTCTTCTGATACCTACATAAGTCTATATAAATGGCTGCAGTTTCACAAAAACCAGACCACCCACTTCAAATTTCTGTTGGACCTCTTTTTGTCAACAAAAAATTTCATACGATCATGTTCTTTACATAAATCATTCTTAAGAAATTGAAGTATAGTATCCCTCTCTTATAAGTAAGACTTCATTGTAGTTACAGAAGTATACTGTGGGAAGGAGTAAAAATCAAATGAAGCGGTTGATAACCATAGAGGGCCCCAATAGAGAAATCTTTGAACTAGTATGATCATTTGCGTTGAACCACCATTTTGTCAATGACAACCACTGAAACCATATTTGGTTGAGAGCTAGTCATACATCTGATATATTACTCCAAACAATAATTTTTCTTTCAGTCTTCCCATCTATTTTGGGATAGTAGGAAATGTTGAGCTTCAACTCAGTACTCGATGATTTGAACAATACTTTCGAAAGCTGGCGAAGAAAAATCTTGTCTCATCGGAAATTATGGAGCTTTGCACGCAAGTTGAATATATGAGATAAGAACTCATTAGCAACTGAAATGGCTATGAAGGGGTGACCGTAAAGAGATAAAGCAGTTATATTTGGTTAGTTTGTTTAATATTATAAGTATGACATTATTCATACAAGATAGATGAAGACCTTCAATGAAATCCATTGTAATATGTTTCCATACCTGAGCCAAGTTTGCATAGCATCAATAATCTCAAGAACTATAGCTACTTCTTCAGCAGTGATCAAATGTCGCAAATATTCCAACTGAAATTAAGGAAATGAGCATTTTGTTCTTTTGCCATAAAAAGAATATTTCCTGGGAATGGAGAAAGTATATATATTGAAGGTAAAGTAGTTGTTCTTCAAGAGTCGCGTTATACATCAAAATATTATCAGAGAAAACAAGAATGAATTTCTAAGAAATGGTTGAAAAACCTCATTCATAAGAGCTTGAAAAGTGACATGAGCATTGGTATGGGAAAATGGCATGAACTTAAATTCATAATATCCAAGATGAGTCTTAAAGGTTATTTTTGGAATGTCGGGTTCGTATGCGCTGATTTGGTGATATATCTATCTTAGAAATAAAATAATTCATCATATAATGCATCCAATAACTCATCAATTACGGGTATTGGAAACTTATCTTTAACCGTCCATTCATTCAACTTCATATAATCAACACAGAATCTCTGTCAGTTATCTTCTTCTTTTTTAACAAGAAGTGCAAGTGAAGCAAAAAGAATATGGCTTGTTTTTATTACACTAGTTAGTCGAAAGCATTTCTTAAACTAGTTGTTACAAAGTACTTTTGAATATATGGTCATCTATAAGGAATCTGAGAAGTATGGAATGGATTTGGTTTGGGAGGAATCATGTGGTCTAATCTTCTGGGAGGTAGTATCGTAGTGGGTTAAGCAAGAACATCATCAAAAGAATCAAGTAATGCATGAATTTTAACACGTATATGACCAACGACAGCAACACTAAAAAAAGTGACCTATTAACGCAATAGCCTTATTTTTAAGAAATTTGGTACCACTTAACAAGCTAGTAGATTGCTTAGAAGAACTTCCCTGAAAATGTAGTTACCCTGGTGGAGAAATTAAGGAGACATTTAGCTGAGAAAAACTGAATAAAATATTTCCAGGCTGGCATAACCAATCAGCTCCGAACACCATGTCACAACCTCCGAGTAAAGGGCTCTCAAATTAACATAACATTGGTGACCTTGCATTTCCCATTGAGACCCATACCAATATCTTTGCTTATAGTACTGTCTTCGTTGGCAACAGTCCAGTAGTAACTACATAGAGAGCAAGTTGTTCAGTTATTTGAGAATCAACGAAACTATAAGTACTACATGTGTCCACTAATATCATCATGGGGCGATTGTTTATGTGTCCATAAATCATGATAGTATGATAATCCACATTGCTTATTAAAGCATGTAATGAAATTTCGATAGTAGACTCATTGATGGGAGAAGAATCATATTTTACCTTCTCGGATTCAGGACCACAATATGATCCCCGTTATCTTCTTCAGCAACAACAAGCATAAAAAATTGTTGCATCTTGCAAAGATGACCTAGTTTATAAAAATTCCTTATCTCCTTTAGCCTTGAGTGGAGTGCGTGCCCAAATTTTTGGATGCAGAGTCGCATGCTTAATTAGTAGGGGTAATAATGGGTGTTCCCAAAGAAATGGTGGGCTTAATGAAAGTGGGAAAAGAAGGCAGAAAAGTTTTCAAAACTGGAGAAGAATTTGAATAAGGGGTGGTGGTGGATAAAATGCTTTATAAGGAGGTTAATTGTTTGA